>JAPYMA010000024.1:0-14924 GCA_035041965.1 Anisakis pegreffii | reverse complement strand
AAACACAGCCGACACTATTACTACTCCACTTTGTCATATTTTTTGTAGATCTGTAATGACTGGCTCAGTTCTCTTGTGGTGGAAATCAGCAATCATCAAACCTATCCACAGAACTGGTTCAAAAATAAATCCGCAAAACTACCGCTCCATCTCATTAACCTGTTCAATTTCCAAAGTTCTACAAAAAACAATTGCATCAGAACTCAGAAAATATCTCATGGTTAATAAACTGTTCTCCCCATTCCAATATGGTTTCCTCATCGATCACAACGGTCCTACTTCAATCGCACCAAAACTGGGTATCTCATTTAGACGAAGGCGGCTACATCGATACGATATACTTTGACTTTAAAAAGCATTTGACTCACTATCAATACCCAAACTATCATTGAAACTACGAGCATATGGTATACGAGGCTCGCTATACAATTGGATTCGAGACTTCCTTATGAACCGTTCCTAATCAGTCCAAGTTGGGAACTCCTTCAGTTCGTTGAAATATATTTGCAGTGGTGTTCCACAAGGTTCCGTCCTAGGACCCCTTCCCTTTCTCATCTTTATCAACGATCTCCCTGAATGCCTATCTCCAGACTCAACATGTTTCATTTTTGCACACGATGTTAAAGTTTATACATTCACCAACAACCTACAAACCATTTTTGACTCCATAAACCTGTGGTCGGCACACTAGCTTTTACCACTTGCTCCAGAAAAAACAAAACTGGTTAGAGTTGGTAAGAGCAATCCCACCAGTCCACTCAAAATTGAAAATCAAGAGCTTACTTCCTCCTTATCCGTCCGAGATCTAGGCGTTATAATTAATCCTAATTTGAAATTCCACCAACATGTATCCACCTTAGTCAAAAAAACCAACACCCGAGCATCATTCATATTGAGATCATTCAGATCCAGAGATTTATCTCTACTAAGCAGATTATTTACAACCTATGTTCGTCCAATTCTAGAATACGCCTCCGCCCTCTAGTCCCCCTGTGATCCACACAAGGACATACAGGATGTTAATATAATTGAAAATGTTCAAAGAAGATACACCCGTTACATCTTCAAGGGAAATTGTGGAGATTTTCGTGATGTACCTAAATACCAGGAGAAACTAACAATTTTAGGATTAGAAAGTTTAGAACTGCGAAGATTTTATACTGACCTTTGTATGGCCTACAACATCATTCAACATCAAATCGATCTTCCTATGAATGAATTCTTCGAATATTCTCCAAGTATTGAAAGAACCCGCCATAATAATTCTTTTAAACTCACTGTTAAGCACTGCACTAAACATTGCTAAATTGTCCTTCGCAAACAGAGTCGTCAAAGCCTGGAATTTACTCCCCCAAAATATTGCAACCTCCAAATCGCTTAAAACATTCAGATGCAGACTGCGATCTATCCCACCTGAAGAAATCGGGTTTATGTCGTTGATAAAATTCTGAGAAGCAATTAACATGATTGAATTCAAAATGTTGATTAACTTCATTCCCTTATTATTTGTTCTTGTAATATATGAGGTGTGTTATTGAAATCGTACATAACTGCTCATTTTATATATTTCATGTTGTTATCATAATATGTCGTTATCATAATATGTACAACGAAAATATTTCATGTTATTATCATAATATGTTACCATCGCGATATTATAATCTCACTGCCATTGTACGATAATATATTTAAATTGTTGTTCTCATTTGCCTGTTTTAAAATCTTTTCCTCCTCCCCAACAATAGTTGGGGTAGTGTATTCGCCAGATAGTATTAGATTGTATTATACTACATTATACATATTGACATGCGAACAAAATATTATTATTATTATTAAATGATTCATGACCATCCCGCCAATGAAGAACGCCAAGGTCACGAAAAAAAAGGAGAGAGATTGTGACGAATAGCTACGTCAGAAATGTTGGATCAGCTGGAAAATTTAAGTTATTCATCTGATATGTGTAATGCGATATTTCGATCATTTATTTACTCAGTCAGCAATGTTCATCAGGAATGAAAGCATCTTTATGAATCTACCACCTTCTGCATTCACGTTCGAGGAACGGTCTTACAAAAGACAGTCCCTAGCTCATTTTCGGCCTTTTCACGTTCTCGTTTAGCAATCTTGGTTGTCATTTTACCCTCATGCATTCATACGTTCTTCCTCATCCACATTCAGAAACATCCTTAATATCAGTTATTGTACAGAAAAGTTTTCTTGTTGGATTGTTTTTATAACTTCTCTACAAGCGATCTGGTTTGTAACTTTTTAACAACCTATCTATACAGTCGGTCGGTGGTTTCTTTTTGCTCGCCTTCTTATGCCACGCGGTATAGTTGTTTTCATTGAATATTTCGTTCGGTGCTCGCCTGGCCAACGACTTGTTTCTAGTTCAGTTTTGTTAAGCGCTTTTTCATTGTCTTTGGGTTGAGGATCACGGATCGCTCCTTGTATTGTTGAACACTCGAGCGAATAATCTGTAACATAATATATCGTAGATTATAAGGTGAGATGTAAATATTTAAATTTGCGGAATGAGGTATAAAGTGAACATTAAAATAGGAAGAATCACTGATCACGTGATGGAGTTGTCGTTCCAGTTTCATCCTTTTACACTTTAGGACAATAGGCGTAGTGTACTTTGATTCCTGAGTTTACATATGCCAAAATTATCTTGCACTTTAAGCATTTATACGGATAACTCATAAATGGTCGAAGGTGATCTCTGGTTAAAAGTGCTTTTGAGATCATAAATTTGAGATAATTGCGGGTCAGTTCCGCTTTGAATTATAAAAGTAGCTGTTTAATTGAATTATGAGCGTTGTGGCAATGAACTTGAATAGTAGGCTGGATTCGAGTTTCAAGATCACTTAACATAATTGACGCGATCTCTAATCATCGATTGTTATGCCCGTTCAAAGCAATGAATTTGAGCCACTTAATAATCACCATAGATTTTGCACTTTCGTTTATATTTCATTTATGATTGCGATATTTCGCGACAATTATACAATTTATTTGATATTTGACACCCTTATTTTTAACAGATCATTCGCTTTAGAAAGCCTCAACGATGCGAACATCGAGAACAAGTGGTTAATCAAGAAGGCAAATTCTGACGACTGCAACTGATGGGTGATCTGCAAAACAGCTACTCGATAAAGTGGTATGTTGTTTCCTAAATGAGATTTAATCTACTGAAGGCGATTCTTGACCCTTTAAGTAATATTCGTTTTATTCTTAATTGCTGACTCGATAGAAATACATAAGCGCTTAAAAAATTACCAATTCAATGACTGAAAAATTAACACTGCACGAATAATCGCTTCATTTATTTAATCGCTCAGTTCTTGACGATATGCATCGAATGCGTTCAACGTGCAGGTCACGGTTAATATGAAACATCTGAAATGTTTAGAATCTGTTCAAAGAATACATAACGATTAAGGACTATTGTCGAGAAATATCGCGATTATAAACGAAATATAAATGAAAATGTCAAATCTATGGTGATTAATAGGTGGCTAAAATTCATCGCAAAATTCAAATTCATAAACGTAAACAACAATTGAAGATCAGAGGTCGTGTCAATTAACCAAGTACATCGACTTTGAAACTCAAAGTCGATGTAATATTTAAACTAATCACCTCAAATTTTCACAGATCAATCAAAGAGCTATTTTATAACTCAAATACGAAACTGGCTGTCAATTATCTCAAATTTATGATCTCAAAGGCACTTTTAACCAGAGATCACTTTCGATTACGCTATTAGTCACGGTGGTGAATGCTTAAAGTGCAAGATCATTTGAAATATGCAGATGTATAATTCAACAAACTCCACGCCTACTTTCACAAGTATAAAAGGAACGACGACTCCATTGTGTAATCAGTGATTCTTCCTCTTTTAATGTTCACTTGATATCTCATTCCATAACTTTGAATATCTATATTTTAACATATGATTTACGATATATTATGTTAAAGATTATTCGCATATGTATGTTATGATGTTATACCTATTCCGTATATTACGCGCTCGCATTATTATGTCATGTTGATAAAAGATTTAATTAACCAAGTTTGAGTGTTCAATAATCCGTGATCATCAGCCCAAACGTAATGAAAGAGTACCTAACAAATTGAACCAGAATCAAGTGGTTGGCCAAGCGAGGACCAAACAAAATATTCAGTCAACATCAACTATACCAATATACAATCAATATTCAATCAACGGGTGGCATAAGCTGAGGCGAGCGAAAAGAGACAACCACCGACCGGCTGTACAGAGAGGTTGTTTGTAACGCCACGTCGTTGTAAGGTTTGTTTCGATACATTGTCAGACAATCATCCAAATTCATCGGTTCTGTTGTTGTTTCGTCCATCGTTACCTCGAGTCACCATCGTAAGAAGCTCCTCGTGCAAACAGTTCTCACTATCTTCGAACATGCTCCGGCTGGATTTTTGATTGGTATACGTGAATGAGCGGTTAAGATTGACCTTTCCACGGAGTCGTGCTGTCGAGCGATGGTACTGCAATTTCTCATTTATGGTAAACGCATGAATACTCCATGATCCGATGATTCACAATCAGATCCGATTTTCATGCTCGCGATTCTCACTTGAGTCACTGCAATGAGAAAAAAGAAAATTCGCCAAAATGTTACCTTTGTCATCTGGACTCGGGCTGTTCGTATTTAGTCGAGGGGGTCTGTTTGTAGAGCTTTTAGGACCTTTATGCTGTTTACGTGTTCGATCGCGAAGTATGGCGAGGTAATTTGTTTTCCAAATTTACCAAAATTTGTTGATTATCACTTTTGTCTGTTGCCAACGTTTTTTTAACTTTTGTTGACGATTTGGATACCAAATATTCTTTCCGTTAATTTCTTCTTCGTTGTGAACAATCAATTATACTCGTGTTACTAAGAAGTCTATTGGTCTGAGTACTTCGTTACTATCATCAGCTACATGTGTGATTGGTCTGGAGTTAATGATGGACGAAACAACAATAGAACCGATGAATTTGGATGGTTGTCTGGCAATGTATCAAAACAAACGTTTCAACGACGTGGCGTTACTAGCAGTTGGAGAAAACAAATGGGAATCACAAGTTCCAACACACTATAACTACGGTTTGTTTGGTTCAACATGCTACCCCATCATCAATTATCAGATCGAGGAAGGATTCATCGTTGGAGGAGAAGATTCTCATTTATATAGCGACTTTGGAGAATTATCAGGTTATCCCATCAAGTGGAACAATTGCACAACAGAAAGCCGAACAATATGGTGGAATGTTAGTTCAATTAAAACTCAATATCCATATGAGAGAATTGGAACTTTAAAGGCTCTTAAAAAGGGCTGTCATATCCTGATCAAAGAATTACAAGCATCGCTTGTGATGGCATCTTCAAAAAGGAACGATACTACAGCTTGTCAAATCTATAAACCAAAATTCATGGAGAATGACATCGTTTTATCAGTTCTTGCAAAAAAAGATGTAGTGAGACCAAAAAGAAGCAAACAAGATAATATCACTGAGATACTAATCCAAGAAAAAATATGGGAAGCCACCCAGTTAGAGAGTCCAGGGGATCCCGAAAATCCAAAATTCCAATTTATGGTGGACGAACTACAAGATGAAATTAAATCGCAAGTCAATATAGCTCTACGAGAAGACTGTGCAACGAGGAATATGGTAATAGATGTTATCAAATACATCACTCACAACAACGCTACGACGGCAGCAAAGATTTTACTTCAAAGAAATGATCTCAGAGCAGAAAGGGGTCATGAGGGATTGTGGATCTCTCCTTGCAAGAACAACGAAACAAAGGTCAATGAATATCCAATCGTATTCAAAGCGGGCGTCCTATGTCATTATAATCAGAAAAAAATCGATATGGCGTTGAAGCTAATCTTGGAAGAAAAATGGATAGCAGTCAAGACCAAGAAGAAAAAGGAAGAACCAGAAGAAAATGAAGAAGGAACCATCGCAATAGAAATCAAACATTTCATCGATAGAGTAACGGATGATTTCAATATTGCATCCCGTGGAATTCAACAAATCATAGATGAGTTATCAGAACCATGGGTGTTGATTTCAATATCTATCGTCGCAATTATCATTCTCGCTCTAGTACCAATGATCTTCTTCCAGTGCAAGGTATGCCGAATCGTATTCAAGATATGCAAAACTAAAAGAAGAAAGCGTTTGAGAATTACCAAGAGAAAACAGAGTCAATCAGAACTAGAAGAGTGAAGCTCAATCGATGGAGCAATTCAACTCAAAGTTTTCCCGAAAAAGCCAAAACCAATCACCGTCTACAAGAAATTGGAATTCAGACCAATGGAACTATCACTATAATCAAATATAGCAAATATCACAATGGAGAAAAATCATCCTTTGTCTACACTTCTTGTGGTGGGAGTGTCGCGAAATATCGTGATTATAAACGAAATATAAATGAAAATGTCAAATCTATGGTGATTAATAGGTGGCTAAAATTCATCGCAAAATTCAAATTTATAAACGTAAACAACAATTGGAGATCAGAGGTCGTGTCAATTAACCAAGTGACTTTTGAAATTCAAAGTCGATGTACTATTTAAATTAATCGCCTCAAATGTTCACAGATTGTTGCGAAATATCGCGATTATTAAACAAAAATATAAACGAAAGTACAAAATCTATGGTGATTATGATGTGACTAAAATAGATTGCTCTGAGTGGGCATAACAATGTATGAAGTGATCATTACATGAAGTGATTAATTATATGGAATGAATTTGACACTCAAAGCCAGCGAACTATGCAAGCTAATTATTACAAATGCTTAAAGGACAATCCGCAATTATTTCAAATGCTTAAAGGACAATCCGCAATTATTTCAAATGCTTAAAGGATAATCGCAGTTATCACGAACTTGTGGTCGAAAAGGATCTTTTAACCAGAGATCACCGTCGACGCCCACTTTTCAGAAGTATAAAAGGTCGAGATTGGAACGACAATTCCATTATGTGATCAGTGATTTTTCCTATGTTCATGTTCACCTTATACCTCATTCCGAGACTTTATAAACTTTATAATCTACGATATATTATGTTAGACCCTATTCACATAGTTGTTATGATGTAATGCTTATTCCGTATATTACGCGCTCGCATTATTTAGTATGTTGACAAAAGGTTTAATTACCTATGTTTGAGTGTACAACAATACAAGGAGCGATTCGTAATCCTCTACCCAGAGACAATAAAAAGGCACTCAACCAAATTGGACCAGAAACAGGTCGTTAGCCAGGCGAGGACCGAACGAAATATTCAATCAAAACAACTATACCGCGTGGCATAAGAAGGCGAGCCAAAAGGAACCACCGACCGACTGTACTGATAGGTTGTTTAAAAGTTACAACCCAGGTCGTTATATAGAGAAGTTATAAAAAACAACGCAACAAGAAAACTTTTCTGTACACAGATCAATCAAAGACCTATTTTGTAACTCAAATACGAAATTGGCTATCAATTATCTCAAATGTATGATCTCAAAGGCACTTTTAACCAGAGATCACCTTCGATCACGTTATTAGTCACCCTGGTGAATGCTTAAAATGCGAGATCATTTGGAATATGCAGATCCATGAATCAATAAACTTCACGCCTACTTCCTGAAGCATAAAAGGATGAAGACGG
Source organism: Anisakis pegreffii (assembly GCA_035041965.1). Taxonomy (NCBI): domain Eukaryota; kingdom Metazoa; phylum Nematoda; class Chromadorea; order Rhabditida; family Anisakidae; genus Anisakis; species Anisakis pegreffii. The sequence continues at coordinate 7,229 of JAPYMA010000024.1, read as the reverse complement.
AACGACGACTTCGTTATGTGATCAGTGATTCTTCCTCTTTTAATGTTCACTTGATACCTCATTCCATAATTTTGAATATCTATATCTTAACAAATAATTTACGATATATCATGTTAAAGATTATTCACATATGTATGTTATGATGTTATACCTATTCCGTATATTACGCGCTCACATTATTATATCATGTTGATAAAAGTTTTAATTACCCAAGTTTGGATGTTCAACAGTACAAGGAGCGATTCGTGATCTTCAACCCAAACGCAAGCGGTGACCTTAAGCTAACAACCAAGACAAAACTTTAACCTTCACATGCAAACCAAACCGTTTATACTTAGCTGAACGTCAGCCTAAGACATGAGTTCTTGATTGTGGTCAACGTTCAGAGGCAAAGGAGGGAATACAATCACTCGATGAAAGCCAAATCTGACTTGTTTAAGTACGACAGTCGAAACGATGTGCTATATTGATTTGATTATCGAAAGATTTTCAGAGTAATTTTAGCAGTACTGTGATAGGAGATTGCTGTACTAGCGAGATGGATAAGAATAACATGCGTGAATTTGTATGAATGCGTTATGGATGCCTCAAATAGATAAGCTTCAGCGAGGGAGCTTTCTCCTCATAATACATTCAACAACACTGAGCTGAGTGGTCTGATTTCGTGCGTGCAACCAATGTTGCGGGAAAGTGCGCACAGTGAGTCCGGGAACCCTCGTTATCTAAGAAAATGATCGAAGGCACTACTCAGGCCAACTTACGCGCATTCCCCTATGCCCCATCAAGGTGGCACCGGGAACACCCTTACATCATATTCCACAAAGTGAATGCTAATGATACCCGAGCGAGTACCGTCAGCATACCATTTTTCCGCGATTCGTCTTGATTGCCGGTAGGCGCGGGAACGCCTGTCGCAATTACACCTGTTAGTTATGCACAACGACATCAAAATTAGACCTCCGTCAAGTTTTTTAAGGCATTTTCAATCAATCAAAAACAAAAATTATACAAAAAAATCAACCACTCAACTATGATTTCGTTTATAAAGAGGTATAACACGTTTAGCAAAGTATACATACGCAAATATACAAACATTTATTGAGACAACTTCATTTTTCAAAGTAAGAGTTTCATTCATATATCAAAGTGTTGAAGAGTTGGTTCAAAAAATCGGCAAAACGACGAATGTTTTGTTGCGTTTCGAACGATACGTAATATTTAACGGCTGATAATCATTGTTACACAGATGTTTGATATTTGAGACGACTCGTAACGCTTGGATGAGATCTCATTGTCTTTTTGGATTTGGCTGGGCGAAAGATGTGAAACTGACATTTGAGCTGAAATAACTGAGATTCAAACTGTTTTCAACGCTATGAAAGATTGTCAAATTGAAACGGTTCAAGCCAGCAGTTATATAACTGATTGTGTTCGGTGTTATTCGTCATGCAATGATTCATCGAAAAAGCGATAACAACTTGATTCATCCGCACTGATTGTACTCTTTCAACCCATCAAAACAATTTGTTACGCTTAATCGAATAAATTGACGTGAACGATTATACTAGAAGTGGATGCACAAATGTGAATGTCTGATCGATCGAGTTCAAATTAATTCGAGAGTAACACTGAACTGCTTGTATGTTAAAGTGTAATCACTGATAACTTTAACCTTCTTTGAAACACGTAGCACACAACCATCATTTCTTGTGTTTAAGTAATTCGGTGCCGAAAATATTGTCAAAAGGCGTCCGCCGGCGAAGAATTTATGACCATATTTGACCATCTATGAATTGTTTTTTTTTTGAATTATAGTGGGAAATGCTGAAGTAACGAAAGTGACTGAACAAGGTGTCTGTTTAGATCGGAAGGTTTTTTAGAAGTGAATTCAGATTATCAATTGCAAGCTGCATGATGCATATTGCAAAAATATTGTCTAATAAATGTAATATTTTCCACAAAGTCGTCTTTCTTAACCTATGTAACGAAAAGATCTACTGGGGGAAGATCACAGGAAACACAGGAGAGAAGCTGCGTTATTGGATGGTGAACGTTGCGAAATTTTTACTAGCTCAGACTTTAAGTTAACTAACTTCGCCCGTAAGTTGATGAGCCCTAACGACGAGATCGATATTATTTCTACGACAGAAATCTTTGACCACATTCTCACTGAATGTAAACGATATACCACGTTGACTCATCGACCATCCGTCGTGTTTATCGTCAGGATCTGACCAGACCAAATCACACATCAGACCGAATGGGGGTATTATTGATGGTCGTTTTATCTGAATTTCAAGGAACCTTCAAAGTTAAGTCAACGTTTTAGAAGGATCATGAGTGGCACATCAACGAAGGCTGACTCATTCAAACGTTCGGAGGAACTGAGTTGAATCAGCGCAACCACAGGCTAACTATTAGAAGAATAGTTCAAGAATTGTTTCTGAGAGTTACGAAATAACCAGCGAATTCCAATTGATATGAAACAAACGGAGTTATGAGAAGCAATAGCGTTCAATGTAAATAACCTTATCGATATCATCAAATGCACCAAAAAATGGTGAAAGTCCACCATGAACGCAGAAAATTGCATTGTTGATCAGTGCTGCTAGTGGCAGCATATTAAACACATCAATGAATTTTCGCCATAACTGAAGTGTTTATCTCATCAAATTATTGCCTAGTATCGTTATCAAATAGACAACACACGATAAATTAAGATATACAAAGTATTTTTCCTGATCAGCTGATAGTTCATATTCGAGTTTTACACTGATCATCGAATGGATACAGCAATATGACAAACAGACATGAAAAACGTACTCGATCGCCCTCTTTGTATGCATTGAACCTATTGACACATTCATCATAAAAGCCATACGACATTGAAGTATTACCATCTTCATGATTACCTCGTAACATGTATACTTGAGTCGGGTATTTGATTTTTAGACATAGTACCAACGAGATCGTCTCTAATCCCTGTAAAATCAGCTAATGAGTAACTAACCGTTACCAATCTCAATTATAATGCGCTCAATGATCTATGGCGAACATCATCAAAAATGACTGAAATCAAGAATGAAGTCAACGTTTTAGGAGTGGTAATGGTAATGTGCTCGGTCTCACCTGAACTCCTCGATCGACATAATCCCCAAGGAACAAATATGTTTGCGTTTGTGGTGGTCCACAAGCATAGAATATGGTTCGAAGATCACGAAATTGACCATGTAAATCACCACACACCATTATTGGTAAGTCGTCACTTAAACGTAACTTAAGAAGTATATTTAGGCATTCCTAATCAATAGAGAAATCCGTAATATTACCAACAGATCGACCGTATCCATCGGAGACAATGATGACGCTCAATCGGAAGTAATGCTAATGACAATGATAAATGATTTACAAAAAAATTGATGATAAATGATTTACACATCGAGCCGAATCAATCCGTCTTGTTGCTTTAAGGATTTAATTGCTTCATCACATAATCGCATTAATTCGTCAAATTTCAAGTCTACTTTCATTATTGGCGCAGGTTCTGGTTCATTACTGCAATTTAGTACCTCAACTTTCTATCGACATCATGAGGTTTTGATAATTCCATTAAAACAACTATTAATTGGAAAAAAATTCAATGAAAACTGAAATATTTTGACTAATCGGGATCTGTTAATGATCTAGTCAGCGATTAAAGGAGTTTGACACAAAGAAAAGATAGTTCAAATTCGATAAAAGACAAAAACGATCAATTAAAAAAATATGCGAACCGTTTAACTCTAGCGGGCATCAAAGGGTCACGGATTGGTTTAGCGGTCATAAGTCTTATGATGAGTTCATCGATGAACGGGTTAAACTCGATATCCTCAGATGGTACTTCGGTGTCTTTCTCCAGCGTTTCGGTCTCTTCACTAGATGAGGTTGATGTCGTCTCACTGTCATCGCTAATCGGATGATGTTTTTGTGAATCTGTTGACTCGTACTAAAAACTATGAATACACAAATGAGCACAGTTCTAAGCAAAGGTAGACCAGCAACGAGGATTTTATCCAACATGATCGACATGACAGTGGATCGTCTCATGAATGATATAAGTAGGTGGACGTGATTATCCGTCATTCACCGTGCTCATGCTTATTATTCACACGCAGTGATTACAACCACATCATTCCGTTCCATCTCCCAGTCAGATCAATCAGTTTAAGATTCATTACCGATACTAGGGGATGGCTGCTTACGAAGTCAGTCTGCATTAGAGATTCAAACGAGCAATCTGAGCGTTAAAAGATAAACCATAGTTATTACTTCATCCGGTTTTGTCATGGTTGCTTGATGAGAAACGCGAGCAACCACCCGAGGGAATGCTATAAAACAAACAGTGAGATCGCTGACTTCGATTCGGTTCTATCATTTGCAACAATTATGAATACTCGCAAATTTTTGCATATTCGCGTCAATTTCTCACAAATCACCTTACATGAGAAAATACTTCATGAAAATTTCAAGCTAGAGGCTAATTGTGAGAATCATTTCGGAATAAGTGATGAAAGTGTTTCATTTATTAGCATATTCATGGATAAAATTCAATGAAAAAATATTTTGCATCAAATGCGGATCCATGGAAAAAGTTGACGCTCTTCAACGGATGTGAAAGTGAATTATAGTCAGTCTGATGCCACTGTATTGCATTATTTTCGCGTTGGCATAGAGCGTGCAATGAAATTGTTTGCATGTTACACTTGCGCGATAGCCATTCGTGTGATTTGTTTGATGCGTTATGACCGATAATTTATAGAGTTTAGTCGTTATGACGGTTGAAATATATTTCACTCGGTTTTGTTATCGTTTGAAACATGCTTATTGTTGGTATATTTCGAAATGAGTGCTCTCGATTCCATTGCATATCCACACTTAGGCATATAGTTCACCAAAAAAAAAAAAACTTCAGAGGAATGAATGAAATTTTTGAAGTTGAAGATTATCATTGGTCATGCAGAATGGAGATTGGAAAGTAACACAGCGGTAGTCGGTTATGTCAAAAAATTTATATGCTAGTCACGATTGGAGATTGCTGATTGCATCATAAAATAAGCTTTCATCGCATTATTCTTATGCATGACTAAATTCAATACGAGATACCAAAGCATTTCAAGTATGACCAAGTCAAGCACCTTACTCTCAAAACATAAAAATCTAAATCCCAAGAATTTGAAATATAACCCAAACAAAGTACTTAATATCTTTAATTCGAATCTTTTAGACAAAAGATTTCCAAGAGCGATGGCTAAACTACAACAAAATGTTATGGGAAACTATATTCGATGAATTCCAGGACAGATGGGAAACGCAAGTACTGAAGGATGAAGGACAGAAGATCGTGGTCGCAAGTCGCAGTTTGTGAGTCGCTGATCGCAATTCACAGTTCGTATTCGTAAAAGTATGCGCTATCTCGTCAATACGTGATGTCATATATCAAAGAAGAAATCAGTCGTCATAGTGATCATCATCATCATCATTATTATTGTGAAGTAATATAATTCATCATTCATTGTTCATCATTACTGTCAATCACTGTGGACTAATATTTTGTGAAGATACTATAAATGCCTAGTTGGCCAATTACTGTTATCATCAAATTATCATTGAGAACTGAATAATAAATATAATATCAAGTTTCCACTGCGCATTCCACCGCACGCTGACTGAACTCATTTTTAGTGGTAGCAGCGACTCAGGTAAGCCATTGTATTATATTCAAATATGGATCCAATATTTTCAGAAAAAGATTTTAATAATTATGATGCTGGTGACATAGTTACATTCGCAAATATGAAGATTTTAAGTGAAAAATTGCAGAGATTTGAAAATAATGTAAAAAGAGATATTAGAGCAATAAATAGAGATTTGACGAATGTGAGAGGTAATAATGGACGTTTATGCAGAGGAATAAATGAAAGCTTTTTGACTATATCTAATAGAATAGACAATATTAATGAGAAGTTAGGCATTCATGATTGTAAGAAACAGTTGACTATAGATATTGAAGAAGAGAATGAAAGTGATAGAATTAACAGTGATTTTAGATTCATTCCGTGGTACGGATAACAACTGCTCATGTCATAATATTAATTCATGCCGTGGTACGTGTGCTAATAACAATACATGTCAGTTCGTCACTGACTGCTTCTGATTTTCCCCTTCCTATTCAATTTATCCCTCTTGCTTTGATTCATATTTCCGGTGTCAGTAGGTTCTGGTAAGGTCCCTTTACTCAAATATTCTATAATTGGTCTTAACGTGTGATCGGCTTGTTGTTCCTTGGGTAAGTCGATAAGATATTTATTACCTTCCGCGTTGGATACGGCTATCTTGTTACTGGGGTGGATAGCTAGAATGTTGTTAAAGGTAAATAGGGATAAACAATTGGGGAATTCTATAATATCCTGCATCTCAGATGCCTGATTGGAGTTGCAATGTTCGTCTTCTTCTATCCTCGATAAGGAATCTGCGACTCGATTTTGTTCACCCTTGATAAATTCAATGGATACATTGTAGGTTTGCAGTTCAATGATCCATTCTGGCTAGGTTAGGGTGCGCAGAGGGTTTCTTAAGAATATGAGAGAGCGGTCTGTGATCAGAATGAATGATGCAGTTAGACATAAAGATGTAAGGACGGAAAGTACGTAGAGCATATACACTAGCTGCTAACTCAGCTTGAATGATTGGCCATCGCTTCTCTGATTCAGACAATGTACGGCTACAGTATGAAATTGCCTGAAATGTATTTTTACTATTCTCAGCTAGCTGCATAAGAGCAGCAGCTTGAGCAACCGCTGAACAGTCGGTAAAGATATGAAAGTCTTTATCATAGTCTGGATAAGCTAGTATAGGTTCTGTGAGAAGTAAGTGCTTAATTTCATCAAACGCTTTCTGTTGTTCCGCGTTCCAATGGAATTTGCGATTCTTCTTGGTTAGTTCTGTTAGAGGAGCAGCAGTCTTTGCAAATGATGGTATGAACATATGATAAAATCCAGCAAGACCATAAAAGCGACCAGTTTGTTGTATTGTTTTAGGAATTGGAAAATTTTTAATAATATCAAGGTTAGCAGTACCCGGAGTGTATCCTTCCTTATGAATAACGTGACCAAGAAAGGAGATGGAAGTTCGTGCCAAGTTACATTTCTTAGGTGAGAGTTTGAGATGGAATTCTCGTAAACGTTTAAAGA
>JAPYMA010000023.1:0-314223 GCA_035041965.1 Anisakis pegreffii | reverse complement strand
ATCACGTCAAATCAAATCTAACAAATCAAAAGAACAGCGATCAACATTCGAACGAATATTCAGCTCAACAATAATATTCAACATTCTTCATCAGTTGTGACACCGTGGCGCAAAGAAGCGCCAGGTTAGTACTTTTAGACTTGTACCTAGGGACTGAGAATAAAATTCAGCCGTGGTCAGTGACCACTTTTTTACATATTTCATTCTTATATTCTTTAATTCATTTATGAATATTGTGAATAATGTTTGTATGTGTTGTTAATTACTTGTGAATTGTGCTTGATTTGTAATTGACCAGTTAAGTATAGAACACAATACAGTGACAAATAATATAGTGCAATGTTTAATGTTATTAATTTCGATCATAAACTTGTGAAGGTATTAATGATGCCTCGTATGATTAACTGGGGGGATTTTTTTAGTGCTTTTTAATTGAAGTGTTAATGTTATTTGCGTAATGTTACCATCATTACTTTGTATTATTGTTATTGTCACTGTATTGTCGAATGTTGAGAAGTTTAGCCCTTTTGAAATAATTTGATATCAAAAGAAAAATATTTCAAAATCTGACTCATTATTACCTATTGGATTTAGTTTTCTATTTATTCATTAATGTTGTGAATTAACTGATTTGTATATTACATATAATTTATATATTCATGTGTATTGCCACAAATTATCATGTATGTTTTCACTATTTATTTATTTATTTATTTATTTATTTATTTTGTACATTCATCGCTATTGTGAACATTGTAAACCTTTTTATAAGGGATGTGGGTAGGGCGAAGGAGGGATGCGGCACGTAACGACCCGCTTATCTCCGGAACCAGAGGTAGGGACTTGGACTGGCTATAAATATGGCCCATCCCACCTGATTGAACTTTTTTTTCAATTTATGCACCCCACCATTCCCCCCACCCTCTCCAATGTGGAATTTGTTACGTGAATTCGTGTTGGACTCTAGCATAGATATGAGAATAGCACACTTGCTGATATGTATTGAGGCAGCTATCGCATCTAAACTTAATTTGATTTAACTTGACTTAGCTTGACTGCCAAGGTATTATAAGCTCACTAATCCAAAACTTTGAAACGACTTAACCGATAATTTAGCACATGCTGACATGAGTAGGTGTGGCGATTAGCGGGCTTTGACTTTGCTTAGTCAAACGTTAGTTCGACGTTACCATAAGCCGTATTAGCATACAATTTAGAGGAATACTTAGCTATCTGTAGACAACCTAACGCAGTATCCTAGTCATGTCATGGCTGGAAAAAAAGCTCTCGGAATTGATCACTCCTTAGATTTAGAGGCAACATATCAGAGAATATTTAGTTTGTTGCGGGAGAAGTTGTGACTGGGGTTGATAATAGCTGCACTGGCAAATGAAAAAAGAAAATTATCCCCGTAAAAATGAGTTTCACGAATGTAGGGTATGAATCGCCTTATGAAATTGGCGGTAGGTCTGGAAAGTTCGCCTGGACCACTCACCCGAAGAGTCGAGTCGCTAGGTGGCGACTCGAAGAACGTCTTTTCTGTAGTGCTGTTTAGTGACAGCTGAACTGAATTGAATGCTATATCATATGTGCAGTTAATGGTCATTTTTAAAAAGCATGTTTTGGTTGCGTGGGTGATCCCAACCCGTCGAGCTGCCAGCAAGAGGGGCTAGGCTTACGTAAATGCGACAGGCGTTCCCCGCCTACCGGCAGTCTCGGCGAATCGGGGAGAAAGAACTTAAAATATGCAAGCGATATTTACCCGAGTGTCGCTAGCATTTATTCTACGGAACATATTACGGGCGTTCCCGGCCCGGGAAAGGCGCCGATTTGACCGGGGATAGGGCTTGCGCGTAAGTTGGCCTGAGTAGTGTCTACGGGCATTTGCTCAGGTAACGGGGGTTCCCGGACCCACCGTGCGCTCTTTCCCTTAACAGGGGAGAAATGTCATCGGGTTGACCACTGGCTGCACACATGAAATCATTTCACTCAGTTTGAATGTTGCTAAATGCATTACAAGGGGAAATTCTCTTAGGTGTTTGTGGTTACTCGCCGAAGCTTATCTATTAGCTAGTGTCATGACGGCATTCATACAATTCTATGATGCTATCCTTATGTCCCTTGCCAGTGCAGTTATTATTCATCATTAGTGCTACTAAGATACTCGATAACTTCAATCGATCCACTCGAATGGGATAAGATGCACCATAGCCTTTTCATTTGAGGAAAATTATCAACAAACACCAACTTTGAAAGGTTGTCTGCAATAGTTGACCACTTTCGAGAGCTTGAATCTCAGTCTAAAGTTATCGTTTAAAAAATAACGTATTAGTTAGTTTGCGGGAGAGCTAACCTCAGGTGTTGATAATGGCTGTACTGGCGTATCAAAATAAGAAAACATTCCCTGTAAATTGAGTTTCAACAATGTAGGGTATGAATCGCCTTATGAAGTTAGCGGTAGGTCTGGAAAGTTCGCCTGGACCACTCACCCGAAGAGTCGAGTCGCTAGGTGGCGACTCGAAGAACGTCTTCTTTGTAGTGCTGTTTAGTGACAGCTGAACTGAGTTGAATGCAATATCATATGTGCAGTTAATGCTCATTTTTAAAAAGCATATTTTGGTTGCGTGGGTGATCCCAGCCCGTCGAGCTGCCAGCAAGAGGGGCTAGGTTTAGGTAAATGCGACAGGCGTTCCCCGCCTACCGGCAGTCTCGGCGAATCGGGGAGAAAGAACTTAAAATATGCAAGCGATATTTACCCGAGTGTCGCTAGCATTTATTCTACGGAACATATTACGGGCGTTCCCGGCCCGGGAAAGGCGCCGATTTGACCGGGGATAGGGCTTGCGCGTAAGTTGGCCTGAGTAGTGTCTACGGGCATTTGCTCAGGTAACGGGGGTTCCCGGACCCACCGTGCGCTCTTTCCCTTAACAGGGGAGAAATGTCATCGGGTTGACCACTGGCTGCACACATGAAATCATTTCACTCAGTTTGAATGTTGCTAAATGCATTACAAGGGGAAAATCTCTTAGGTGTTTGTGGTTACTCGCCGAAGCTTATCTATTAGCTAGTGTCATGACGGCATTCATACAATTCTATGATGCTATCCTTATGTCCCTTGCCAGTGCAGTTATTATTCATCATTAGTGCTACTAAGATACTCGATAACTTCAATCGATCCACTCGAATGGGATAAGATGCACCGTAGCCTTTTCATTTGAGGAAAGATTATTAACAAACACCAACTTTGAAAGGTTGTCTGCAATAGTTGACCACTTCCGAGAGCTTGAATCTCAGTCTAAAGTTATCGTTTAAAAAATAACGTATTAGTTAGTTTGCGGGAGAGCTAACCTCAGGTATTGATAATGGCTGTACTGGCGTATCAAAATAAGAAAACATTCCCTGTAAATTGAGTTTCAACAATGTAGGGTATGAATCGCCTTATGAAGTTAGCGGTAGGTCTGGAAAGTTCGCCTGGACCACTCACCCGAAGAGTCAAGTCGCTAGGTGGCGACTCGAAGAACGTCTTCTTTGTAGTGCTGCTTAGTGACAGCTGAACTGAGTTTAATGCTATATCATATGTGCAGTTAATGCTCATTTTTAAAAAGCATATTTTGGTTGCGTGGGTGATCCCAGCCCGTCGAGCTGCCAGCAAGAGGGGCTAGGTTTAGGTAAATGCGACAGGCGTTCCCCGCCTACCGGCAGTCTCGGCGAATCGGGGAGAAAGAACTTAAAATATGCAAGCGATATTTACCCGAGTGTCGCTAGCATTTATTCTACGGAACATATTACGGGCGTTCCCGGCCCGGGAAAGGCGCCGATTTGACCGGGGATAGGGCTTGCGCGTAAGTTGGCCTGAGTAGTGTCTACGGGCATTTGCTCAGGTAACGGGGGTTCCCGGACCCACCGTGCGCTCTTTCCCTTAACAGGGGAGAAATGTCATCGGGTTGACCACTGGCTGCACACATGAAATCATTTCACTCAGTTTGAATGTTGCTAAATGCATTACAAGGGGAAATTCTCTTAGGTGTTTGTGGTTACTCGCCGAAGCTTATCTATTAGCTAGTGTCATGACGGCATTCATACAATTCTATGATGCTATCCTTATGTCCCTTGCCAGTGCAGTTATCATTCATCATTAGTGCTACTAAAGTACTCGATAACTTCAATCGATCCACTCGAATGGGATAAGATGCACCATAGCCTTTTCATTTGAGGAAAATTATCAACAAACACCAACTTTGAAAGGTTGTCTGCAATAGTTGACCACTTTCGAGAGCTTGAATCTCAGTCTAAAGTTATCGTTTAAAAAATAACGTATTAGTTAGTTTGCGGGAGAGCTAACCTCAGGTGTTGATAATGGCTGTACTGGCGTATCAAAATAAGAAAACATTCCCTGTAAATTGAGTTTCAACAATGTAGGGTATGAATCGCCTTATGAAGTTAGCGGTAGGTCTGGAAAGTTCGCCTGGACCACTCACCCGAAGAGTCGAGTCGCTAGGTGGCGACTCGAAGAACGTCTTCTTTGTAGTGCTGTTTAGTGACAGCTGAACTGAGTTGAATGCAATATCATATGTGCAGTTAATGCTCATTTTTAAAAAGCATATTTTGGTTGCGTGGGTGATCCCAGCCCGTCGAGCTGCCAGCAAGAGGGGCTAGGTTTAGGTAAATGCGACAGGCGTTCCCCGCCTACCGGCAGTCTCGGCGAATCGGGGAGAAAGAACTTAAAATATGCAAGCGATATTTACCCGAGTGTCGCTAGCATTTATTCTACGGAACATATTACGGGCGTTCCCGGCCCGGGAAAGGCGCCGATTTGACCGGGGATAGGGCTTGCGCGTAAGTTGGCCTGAGTAGTGTCTACGGGCATTTGCTCAGGTAACGGGGGTTCCCGGACCCACCGTGCGCTCTTTCCCTTAACAGGGGAGAAATGTCATCGGGTTGACCACTGGCTGCACACATGAAATCATTTCACTCAGTTTGAATGTTGCTAAATGCATTACAAGGGGAAATTCTCTTAGGTGTTTGTGGTTACTCGCCGAAGCTTATCTATTAGCTAGTGTCATGACGGCATTCATACAATTCTATGATGCTATCCTTATGTCCCTTGCCAGTGCAGTTATCATTCATCATTAGTGCTACTAAAGTACTCGATAACTTCAATCGATCCACTCGAATGGGATAAGATGCACCATAGCCTTTTCATTTGAGGAAAATTATCAACAAACACCAACTTTGAAAGGTTGTCTGCAATAGTTGACCACTTTCGAGAGCTTGAATCTCAGTCTAAAGTTATCGTTTAAAAAATAACGTATTAGTTAGTTTGCGGGAGAGCTAACCTCAGGTGTTGATAATGGCTGTACTGGCGTATCAAAATAAGAAAACATTCCCTGTAAATTGAGTTTCAACAATGTAGGGTATGAATCGCCTTATGAAGTTAGCGGTAGGTCTGGAAAGTTCGCCTGGACCACTCACCCGAAGAGTCGAGTCGCTAGGTGGCGACTCGAAGAACGTCTTCTTTGTAGTGCTGTTTAGTGACAGCTGAACTGAGTTGAATGCAATATCATATGTGCAGTTAATGCTCATTTTTAAAAAGCATATTTTGGTTGCGTGGGTGATCCCAGCCCGTCGAGCTGCCAGCAAGAGGGGCTAGGTTTAGGTAAATGCGACAGGCGTTCCCCGCCTACCGGCAGTCTCGGCGAATCGGGGAGAAAGAACTTAAAATATGCAAGCGATATTTACCCGAGTGTCGCTAGCATTTATTCTACGGAACATATTACGGGCGTTCCCGGCCCGGGAAAGGCGCCGATTTGACCGGGGATAGGGCTTGCGCGTAAGTTGGCCTGAGTAGTGTCTACGGGCATTTGCTCAGGTAACGGGGGTTCCCGGACCCACCGTGCGCTCTTTCCCTTAACAGGGGAGAAATGTCATCGGGTTGACCACTGGCTGCACACATGAAATCATTTTACTCAGTTTGAATGTTGCTAAATGCATTACAAGGGGAAATTCTCTTAGGTGTTTGTGGTTACTCGCCGAAGCTTATCTATTAGCTAGTGTCATGACGGCATTCATACAATTCTATGATGCTATCCTTATGTCCCTTGCCAGTGCAGTTATTGTTCGTCATAGGTGCTACTAAAGTACTTGATAAGTTTAAGAAAGTGAGAGGAGAAGCATTACGAGTTCTTCAGTATGTTAACGGGGAGATATTGAGTTACCGTCTAATTACATAGTCAACGCCTCTGCTTTGAATAACTACACTGGCATATGAAAAGAGAAAAATACCCCCATAAAAATGAGATTTGTGAACGTAGGGTATGAATCGCCTTATGAAGTTAGCGGTAGGTCTGGAAAGTTCGCCTGGACCACTCATCCTGTAGAGTCGAGTTGCTGACTGGTGACTCGAAGAACGTCTTCGTCGTAGTGCTGTTTAATAACAACTGGAATAAAATTCCAGTGTTATTAAATGCGTTATGAGGAGAAATCTCTCAGATGTTTGTGGTTACTCGCCGAAGCTTATCTATTAGCTAGTGTCATGACGGCATTCATACACTTCTATGATGCAATCCTTATTGCCCTTGCCAGTGCAGTTATTGTTCGTCATAGGTGCTACTAAAGTACTTGATAACTTTAAGAGAGTGAGAGGAGAAGCATTACGAGTTCTTCAGTGTCTTAACGGGGAGATATTGAGTTACCATCTAATTACATAATCCACGCCTCTGCTTTGAATAACCACACTGGCATGTGAAAAGAGAAAAAAAAGATTTTCTCAATCTTTATCATTCGAGCACCCAGTTGATAACTTGAGCAACTGAAAGCCAGGTAGCATTTCTCGGTTTGCTGTTATACCTTATAGATTAATCATGATCTGAGTTAAGCTTCACTTAGCATTATCTTCACTTTACCTCAAACTACTTTTGAGTTGGACCGTAATGATAGCAGCTGACTTGATTTGATTTCGTTATCAAGATATTCTGTCAGAATTTGTTCGTGTTATCCTGTTTCGGATTGTGCGATTGGATATGGGCCTTGAAATCTCATGTTTAAGTGAATATTTGCTTGATTGTCTCCTTGTTGTTGTTGTTGTTTATGTAATTATTTCGCGTTGTTGTTCATGTGATTGTTTCGAGCTTTCATGCGTTCATTACCGTGTCCATCCTCTCTTTGATCAATATCGTGTTTTTGATGCTGTCACGCCAGGCATAATGAAGGGGAACATTGCTAGGCACGATTTGGTGGCGTTCCATGAGCGATTCAGAATCTAAAAATGTATAGGGACCCGTCACAAACCATTCGGGTACAATTCGATGTCACATGCTTGGCTCAGGCTCAAGTTTGATGATTTTGCCTGGAAGTAAACTCAAAACTTTGCTGAGATTGGGACAAATTTGAAAATGTCAATGATGCGTGGCGCGACAGCTGCATAAACTTTTCTCCACGTGTTACCACACATTACACTGAAATCGCCTGAAAGGATCAACGGGTTCTCAGTATTCGTCACATTCGATAAGTTTAGGATTGTCATGGCGGCAACTGTTGTAGTTTTGTGCCGATACATCTAAGTGAATTCAAGTACAGTATAGGTTCTAGTCTTAACGCGATTGTTTACATCGCAGTTGGGGACTAAGAGCTCGAAATTTAAAGGCACCTCGAAATATCGATGTGAAAAGGTATTTTGAAAATTTGCTATTGCAAAACGTTGTTAGCGATTCAGCAAAGTGTAACTGAAATGAGTGATCATGTATTGAGGAACGTTTCATTGGAAGATCATCCGTCACACATACCTTAGGCATAGTAAAACAAACCTCTAGGAATGATTTAAATTCTTTCGGAAAACATGATGATATGACAAAAAAACCTGAATGCTCGAATAATGTGATAGATTCTCTCGAAAGGAGACAGAGTTTATGAAAGACATTTAGCATTTCATTCAGCATAGAAAAGGGATGGCAAAGCCTGTATGAGCGTTTATAGTATGACGTGTAATGCATGTTAGGGTAAATGCTACTATGAAATCAGCAAGCTAGAGTGAGCATCATTGTTTGAAAATCAGTTGGAAAAGCTTGTTGTCTTTGGCTCATGTTCAATTTTTTTCTTCTGTGGAGAGCATGTAACTTCGAAAAATACCTTCTGCATTTCCTCCCGGCAGTCATGAGTCAGGCTTCGTATCCAAATCTTCAACCGTGTTCGGTCAGCGCATCTTAATGTACAAACATGTTCCTCTTTCCTTTGATCAACTAAAAACTGAGTGGGGAAATTCGTGAACGTGACCATACAAGAACGGTAGCAAGTGTAATGGTAAGTTGCTCAAGCGGAACGTCACTTCATCCTTTTCTTTAGAAGGAGCCTTTGAAACTCCACCCTGCAGCCAGTAGAAACACCATCGAATAACAGTTGATTACTTAAATGAGTTCGATGCTTAATAACCACTCATTTGTAAGTTCACGTTCTCCAGTAATTAGCAAGTTACGTTTTATTTTATGAACCAGGAACCGTCATACTTGTTTTTATCGCTGCCTCCAGAACAAACGAAGTTAATTAGAGTTGGTAAGAGCAATCCTAATAACACCCTCAACATCCAGAACCAAGAATTAGCTGCTTACTCGTTCGCGAAAACAGATGTTATTATACGGAAAAGGCTGTAGCATAATGTCTTCATGCATGTCATGGCTGACGCATGTTCTGCGTGGGTTACAGGTTACACCCCTTCCTCCTTGACCTGAAATGCACGATTACCCGAAGAATTGTTCACTCAGCTATAGATGTTCATCAAATATTGAAATGAAATGATCCAAGTTCTCCTCAATATCGATGAATGTTCGAGCAACAAGGGTCCACATGTTAATATCATCCATTGATGGAATGAGTCGTTCGTTACTATTTTTAATAAAGTTTATTCATTATTATCAATTACCCAAAGATTAGGGCAACGGTTTTTTTTGAAGTGAGTAGGTTTTTTGGAACAACTTTTAGATATCACAAGATCTTTTGTTACTTCTGAAATTTAAAGCGGTGTGGTGCACAGAAATAAACGCTTTGTAATGGTTGGCATTATAGTTGAGTTGTGTTAGCTTATTCATTTTTATTTTGATTTTTGCGCATTCGGTAGACATTTGGACGGAGCAATTAACGAATTACAAAGAGTACCGTAGCGCAGATGCGCTCCTTTGTAAAGAAATGATCCATCCACAAACGAACGAAAGGAATGAAATGATCCAAGCAAGATCTCTTCAACATCGCTGCAGAGGCGTCAAAGAGCTGCGAGCGCAGTTCTCTGCCATCAAATTATAACGGCATCGTTTCAGCAACGAAAATCAGTAAAGACACTTCATCGAAACTCAAAAATTACTGCGATACTCAATGAATGTTGTTCAACATGTCAGAGTCAACCAAGACCCGACGAAATGCTATTATGAACTTTCTCACATATCTGATTTTTTTGGGAGCTTAACAAAAAGTCCATTTGATTTGACCTAATGATCATAAACGGAAAAAATTTGTCGTAAATTTCGTACGCACGCCAAATTGTTCATAGACCGAATCATTCATAAATCGAGCTTCCATTTCATAATCGTTTCATAATTTCAAATCTATTTGAACAACATAGGATCAAAGGTAAATATAACTGGTATAGAGATTTGGTCTAAATCCCTAAGAATGTTAGACAAAAACAACTAGATTTATCAATGTCATTGTCAATGGATGAGTGTGCGTTGCGATGTCATTAACATAAAAACTTCAAAGGTCTGATATATCGCTGTCATAGTTTTGCGGATTGTGAAGAAATTCTGTTTTCACCACTCTACGTGGGAACCGCTGTCGTACTTTTATTGAAGAATTAATGTCAGTGCATATCTTATTTTGTTTCATATAACGAATCTCATTTGTTTCATTCCTTCCCAATTGTTACATTGTTATCTCGCAAAATTCACCGTAAAATTCTATCGTCGACATACACTCATATAATTTATTTAATTAACTAAAATCCAGTTAACTTTGAATCCTCCCTTGCAACACTCATAAGAAAGAGCGCAATCTTAGATCTTCTCAGATGAACTAATGAAGTAAAACGCTTAAATAAAGAAACACATAAATAAATTAACTAAATAAAAATAAATGATGTATGGGACAAAAAAGGTTAGGAATTAATTTTATTATAACTGAACAACGACGAACAGACAAACAAGCAAATACAGTGAGAGATACCCTATGATAATAATTCTGATAACACCGGCATTAATTGTGATGAGAAGAGAGCACGAAGTGTTTAGGAAAGAATGATTGGAATGAAGGATGCTTGTGATGGTTATATCACTTATTTAGGAGCAAGCATATTCTCGGGTCGTACCCACTGTTCGAATTGTTCTTTAGTGAGGATACCCAACTTGACTGCTTCTTCCTTCAATGTTGTTCCATTTTTGTGCGCTGTTTTCGCGATCTTCGCTGCATTATCGTAACCAATATGCGGATTCAACGCTGTTACCAGCATCAACGATTCTCGGAGGATCTTCGCAATATTGTCCTGAAATGAAACAACATCAAAATTTCATGAAGTACCGACTGTAGGATCAATAAAGTGCTTTTAATTTGACAGTTTGCGTTGACTGCGCCCAAAATAGAATTTTGTGCATCGATCACCTCAAGAATTCTAACCAGTGTTCGGCTACAGCGCCTAAACCACTATTCCTCTAGTAGCGAAGCTAAATTCTTCAGCATCGTAGCAGCTCACTGCTTTTTCATGAATTAAAAATTAGTGGCAACATTTTCCGCTAAAATGATTTTATAGCGGCACAAAATAGCGACAACTAACATTGTTTGCTTGAATGCCATCGACACAATTCACAGCAAACGAAACACACGAGTCAGCGATCAGTCTGGTTGACTGCAGTACATTTCTGACAATCATCGGTTTGAAGACGTTCAATTCGAAATGCCCGTTCGAGCCACCAACCGTCACTGCCACCTATATAAGTAATTTAAAATGAATGCACATCATATAATCATCTACCTGACCAACTCAATTCGTTCATTCTCGTCTCCAAACATTTCACTTTATTCGCTTCACCATCGCCTCCATTAACAACCCAATCCGTGAGATTCACTTGCTCACCCAAATCATATTTTATACACTCCTCAAGACCACTGCTAATGAACAATTACTTATCCGTCAATCTATCATCTCAAAATTGACTTCAACTAAAAGTTCTCAATGTTTCAAAGTTCGATCTCTTGAAATGCAATGAATAGTTCCGTCCAACCTCAACAAACAGCAAATAACTTTCTTCTTTCAGTGAAGTAGTACTTTTTCAACTATAAACTCTACGGACACAGCTATTCACTCACGATCACTGAATAAATCATTCTGTCAGCTGTCTATCGCTATCACTGATCAAAAAACACTATAAAAACCTAAAACAACACTCTGATTGAACGTCAGCATTATCAGAGCCAATTCATTTAATCATTCCATCCCATTGCTACAATAAATCACGAAACGTTCAGTCTATCATCATCATATTGCATCACATCGAAAATTTGTGCAAAGTAAGACGAAAGAGAACGATTATAAGAAAGACAATTGGTCTGCTGCTTACCTGATTACCAAACACTTGTGCAGCAACCATAGTGAGAGCCTCACATTGAGTGGGGTTTACTTTACCGGGCATAATCGAGCTTCCAGGCTCATTCTCGGGTAACGACAACTCGCCAAGACCACATCGAGGACCTGAGCCAAGGAAGCGGATGTCGTTCGCGATCTTCATCAGACTGACTGCTATCGTATTCAGTGCTCCGTGCATCTAAATCGAATCCAATTGAACCAATCTTTCGCTACATGTCCTCAAACAATACATTGCTCCGTACTCGCAATAAGCACTTCAATCTTCTGTCAATCATATCGTTTCACATTACCATTTGGTCAAATTAGAAAAACAAGCTCTAGTACGAGTTCCCGAACCTGAACCCTACAAAAACAAACCCAACTTTAGACAACACAAAATTCAGAACGTTTCACAAACCTCAACCATCGCATCATGAGCAGCAAGAGCTTCGAATTTGTTCGGTGCTGATTGGAATGGTAATCCGGTTAAATCAGATACTTTCTTGGCCACTTTCTCAGCAAATCCAATTCTTGTATTGAGACCAGTGCCCACGGCTGTTCCTCCAGCAGCCAGGAAATACAAACGTGGCAAAGCATCTTGCACTCGACTTATTCCGTTATCCATCTCAAGTTCATAACAATATAAATAATAATAATAATAACAATAATAATAATAATAATAACAAATGCAGTCAACATTACATTGCACCACTGCAGCATTAATGTTATCCACTACTAATTCTTTTTGTTTCCAATAAATCAATCATATCATTTAACAGTTTTTATTATCCACATACCAAACCATGATTCTAAAGACAAATGTTGTAAACAAACCAATACAATGACAAAACAAACCTGCTGAACATAACCACTAAATTCCTGACCGAGTGTCAGTGGTACAGCATCTTGAGTATGTGTTCGTCCGATTTTGATTATCTTTTCAAATTCACGCGCTTTCTTTGACAACGAATCGCGCAATTGTTTTAACGATGGAATTAGTCTGTTGTTCACCTCACTTAAACGTCAACATTAATACATCAAATTCAATCGAAATTATCACATCTAGGTAACACCCACTAATGAATCAAATGCAAATAATTTCACTGCTGTTTATTAATTTCTCAATTCCCTACCATTAGATTTATATTCACATATAGTCCTATTCCAGTTTGTGATCCACCAATTAATGGATCATTTAATTGTAATGTAGGAACGTTTAAAATAAAACCACAAAAGAAACAAGCGAAACCAGACGTGCACACTACACATTACCTAGCAACCCTTCTATCAACTGCGTACTTAACTCGACAGAATCAACACCATGATTACGAAAGAAGCGATAAAAGAACGAACCGAGCAACAGCAATGTGCATGGCAGTTGGGTAGGTATCGTTCGACGACTGTGACATATTGACATGATCGTTCGGATGTACCGGCTTCTTGGATCCAAGTTGCCCACCGAGTATCTCGATTGCACGATTCGAGATCACTTCGTTCACGTTCATATTCGACTGTGTACCCGATCCGGTTTGCCATACCACCAATGGGAAATGATCATCCAGCTTACCAGCAATCACCTCATCTTAATTTCGACGATCGATTAACTGAATTTTTTGCTTTGCTAATTGTAAGCATGCGTATTCTGTGTTAACCACTTGTCATAACACACTCTCGAGTGTGTGACGATGCAAAGCATAAAAATGCTAATGACTTATGTAATCACTCTGTTCCTTGTGTACATTTCAGATTACTGGTAAACGTGCGTAATGAACATTCGATTAACGTGTATAATCTGATTCATTTCTGCTCACAAATCACTATGCTTGTTAGAAATGATACGTAATTCGTTGCAGCAATTCCAGTAAATCCCTACTATTGACATCTCAAAAACCTTTTCAACTCAACAAATTCTTCGTAAACAACTTGACTTCAGACAATCTCCACTTCTTATCGCATCGCTCAGCTGGTTGCATTCGCATGCATTAAACACATGTGTCTAAGTACACTCTGCTGCACATCAATATTTGCACTCTTATTCGTTTAAAATTCAGTCAATAACACATCGATTGCTGCCTACTCAATAACACGTGCACCATCTATCTTTATCGCCATTCCCTTCTAAAAAATTCCAACGCTCTTCACCTCCTCTCACATTTCCACATCTCATTGCTTTCTCTACATTCCTTCACCAAAAAACAATCTTTCCAAGCACACATGTTTTATCTCATTCGAAACGTACGAATGACGTTGCTTAACTGGCTCAACAACGTCAAGAACGAATGAGCCATCCATCACCTTTGTCATGAAGAAAAATTTAACATCATTTTTCTCTAGCTAATTAAAGAATATCACCTTGAACACGCACATTTCCCAAACAACAATATGTTTGCATATGTCTTTGCACTAATCTATTTGCTTTCAAGATGGCAATAAATAATTAGTCATATTAATTAATAAGATGAGCATTGGGCCAGATGAGGATTAATCGTTATGATTCGAACAGATCACACTGATAGTTTGCATAATAAACATAAGATGTTGAGTGAAAAATTGAACAGAAGGAAGACATTATCAAAACAAGAATTAAGGATTTATCGGATAAGAAATGTATCAATCAAAGAATCCAGCAAATCGAAATCTTACCAGCAGCTTGGCTGATCGCACTGGCTAATTTTGGGTCCAATCCGAACTCTTTGTTCACTTCAGCTGCGGCCTTTTTGAGAATACCGAATGCATGAATGACGGGCAATGGCATACGTTCTTCAGGGCCTCCAATTTTGAAGTTCATCTTGGATCTGCAACAAGATTACGGTGTTTGGGTGGAAGTTTGAATCAAGAAGAAACTGCTGATGATACTGAAACAAGGGTCTCAGATTCATAAACATTCTGATATGGACCATGACGACTGAGTAAAGTAACGGATAAAATTCATTTCTTTTTGCAGTGCTATTTAAATATTGTAATTACCTCGCCATCAGCACCGAATAACATCAGAAGGATAATAAGATCAGATTCCAGTGTATATTGCATATAAAGCCTTAGAAATCCGATGGACAACAAACAACTAGTATTAGCCAGGAAGCAAGAGAAATTCCAGTGAAGAGATAAAGACATCAGATGAAAGAACGGACTAACCGTGCTGTTTGTGCGCCATAGTATCGGTCTGCGGGTACCTCGAGTTCACCGAAAGTGTCTCGTTCCTTACGGATTTTCGCAGATGCCATCCGCAGTGAATTCTGCAGCAAAGCAGCCGCATTTCCACGAACCACACAAACTCTCGACAACATTTTACGACGGCTCTCAGCAACAATAAATGCCTCTTTACAAATTCTATTCAGCGCTCAACTTGCCTACGTGAGCTTCCAGCTGTTTTTCTATGTAAAACTTAGCGAGCGATAGGCCACACCCCATTCTGCTAAGCAAAATTCGTACTCTTCGTTGTAGAAGTGCTCGGTGCTTTTTGAATGGTGAAGAAATGCGCGAAAAATTACCATTTGAATACATCTCTCCAAGTTTACCCACGTCAACATTTAGAAGTGAACAGTTTTGATCGCCTTATGCAGTGTACGGATGGATATTTGATTGATGCGCATTAGTTATATTGATTAAACGTTTCGCGAGGTACATTGTTCATTTACTTTGCTTATTTTTAGTTTTTTTCAAACAGTAACATTTTAACTGTTGCCTTTGATAATTAACTACAGTTTCACTGAGATTTCGTTCGAACACCGATTTTTTACTGTGGCTGGTGAGCAATCAAGAATATTAGTGGCTGTTACGAAGTAGACGTATGTGTCATTTTTGTGAAGCGTCAAAATCGGAGGAGACTAGTTCGTGTATCTGTTTAGCCAAACCTAAATTATCTATGTTGCGTCCATAACCACGTAATCTCACGTGGTTGTGGACGCAACATAGATACTTTAGGTTTTTTGTTGGTGAGTGGCTGCTAATTGTTTTATTTTTGAGGAATTTTATGGAGCAGTTCCCGAAATGGATACGAAAGGAACTGTTGTCAGCGTATCGTCAAAATGGCCTCAAGTCATTATTCGAATGGCAAATGGAACTACTCTCAAAAAGTGAGCTAAGAGAACCTGAATATGCAAATTTACTTTATTCAGCTCCAACAAGTTCTGGTAAAACGTTGATAGCTGAGCTGATAGCGGTGAACACAGTGTTAAGTGCTCACAAAAAAGCACTCTTCATATATCCATATATATCGGTTGCACGTGAAAAATTCATCTCTTTACAGGTAAACCTACCACTTGACTTATCGTATCATTCTTTTTATGTTCACATATCGTTATACCTACTAAACACCTCAATTTATATTGTCTATGCAAAACTAGATTCATTCTTTGATATCACGAAGCGGTGCTCTAATGATCTCCTTGTTAATATTTTGTTCTATCATCCATCTACTTTGATTAGGATTCTTAGCGCGTTGTCGTCAAAGTTTCCCATTAAAAATCAAAAATGTTTTAGCTTATAGCTGATAAGCTTATGTGAATAGTATTGGGGGTGAGATAGTCTATTAGAATTTGAAACATTCCGTATGCAAGCGGCCTTAAATGTTTCACTGCTGGTCGTGAGTATCATTATGAAGCTCAAATGTTTTAACCTTCTGAGGTTTTGAATACCAGCACATCGCGCCTAGTATTATACAAATTATTCAAATTATTATACAGAACCACCTAATATTCATATGTCATTTAAATTATTCTACTTTTATCGCTACTCGAAGTCAGATGAAATTTCCTCTCATCGTTAGTTACTGAATTGAAGAGAGAAAAGTTATGCTCAATGAATCTAAGTATGGCTTTTAAGGTCATTATCGTCATCGTCAGTTTGGATAAATGATGAGCGATAAAAAGAAACTCGGAATTGATATCAAAAAGCTGAGAACAAATCGGTATCGGCAACTGAAAAACAAATCAGAAAGGATGACTGTGTGATTTTGTTTGGGTTTTATATACCCAACAGTAATCCAGTTCTTGATATGGGGTCGGCGATTAATCAACATTGCTGATTTACGGTGTGAGACTCTAAGAGGGAAAATCGTTGTAAAATTCACTTTCGGAACATCGAATCATTGCTGAGAATTTGTTCGTGAGGGTGGATCGCCTGTTCAGGGGAACGGGTTGATCTTTGATTGATTTGTTTATTACCCGCCCTGATTGACAGATACAAATAAAGCAGCCTATAAATAAGTGACTGATTGTAATGCAAGCAAATTAGACATCAACCGATCGAGCTGTTATCGGTCTAGTTGCTTTCAGCGATGACCATACTATGGACATTACTGGATGCTAGAGGCGATATCCGCAGAGAACAGATAAGAAGTTTTCTTTCCGGCTACAGGCTGAATGCTTGCTAAATAAAATGCTGTGTGCTTACTAAAATGCTACAGGCTGAATGCTTAAGAGTAACATATATCGAAGAGGAATATGTTATTAAATAAGTTAAAACAATTTTTCCTGTAATGAAGTTAAGACTACAGTTCTACAATAGGTGAAACCACAGTGAAATGTCAAATAAAGTGAAAGACAAATGTTTAATTTCATTTAGCGCATACATAACTGACATTCTTAACTGAACTGTAACATCTGGTCTAGCTAAACGAATTGATGGATGGATTCTTCAAGTTGATGTTGCGCGTTTTGAAAGCATTCAACAATTTATAAGCATCCACATATGCAGCATTCACCTAGCGTAACATTGCTATGACGCAACTTTGAAATTTTAAACAAATAAAGTCAAATTCTAAATTTGGACGGATAATAATTGAATGAATGTACGAACAATAGAGTATTATGAATGAGCTAGGTTGAATGAACGAACGTTTGTATGAATAAAAGCTAAAGCATTACGAAATCAACTGAATTAAAACTTTAAAAAAAGTCAAATAAACTAAACACATTGTGAAAGATTGATAAGGTTTGATCAGCTGCGTTAATAATCATCGTTAGAGCCTACTTCCACGCGAATATATTCTATCTATGGATATCTGTATGTGTTCACAAAATTCTATGCATGTTATATATGCAACTATCTCAACCACTATGTCTTATCTGCACAGAGAAGTATGCTTGAAGCCGTATAAAGCTGATGCATGTTTATGCTCAAAACACAACAACATCACTGTTGTTGATTATTTTTGCTTTCCAAGAGAATCGTTATGCGAAATCGATATAAATGAATGCGATTTCCTCTAGCTGTTCTCAAGTCCATCACCATTGGTGCCACATTGCCTATGAGACAATTAAACCAGCTGCTGCATACCCAACTATCATTTAACGACTAAAATCATCATATGGCGCGAATGAAATGAATGCATTTTGTAAACGCCTTCGGCGTACACGCAAGTGTAAGAAATATCGTTAGTCGGAGGATGTGATGCAAATTCCTAGCGGATGTTGATCTTTAATCTTGCGAGGAACTGAATATGAGGATAAATGGAAGAAAATCAGAAAAGATATGATCATCATACAGAAAGAATGGAGTGATTGCGAGTTATCAACTTACTTATTTACAAGTACTTGCAATTGGAAATGAGTATTCCACAGAAGCTGATTTGAAACCAAAAAAATTTTAATTCTTCTGGTTATTCGAACATTCAACAAAGCGTACACTGCTGATAACAAAAGAATCATGCATGTCATCCCAAATAGCTTCACTAGGTCGTTACTGACATTCAAAACTGTTGACATATAACTGCTTTAATTCAAAACTGCAGAAAAGGTAAATCTATGTTAATGCAAAGAACTGGTGATAAGGAAAGAAAGCTGGAATCGGCAAAAGAATCTGAGAGTTTAGTGTAGTCTAATCACACTGAAGCTTCATGATGCAAATGATTGAAGCGGTTGGGATTCATCCATTTTGAGGTATTTCATTTTAAACGAAAATATCAGCCATGTGCATTTTTATATGGACTGAATGAAAGCATAAAAACTAGTTCGTTTGACGCATTAAGTAAAATCGCATATTTACGATAGCACATTACGACAATACGATAATAAGTTGTTGTTGCTTTATTATTCCGTCAATTTGTGTATGAAATTACCTACACATTACACAGATATGATGCATATTACAATTTTGGCTAAAAATATCTATTTGGTTTCATTTCAAGTT
This sequence comes from Anisakis pegreffii, assembly GCA_035041965.1. Classification (NCBI taxonomy): domain Eukaryota; kingdom Metazoa; phylum Nematoda; class Chromadorea; order Rhabditida; family Anisakidae; genus Anisakis; species Anisakis pegreffii. The sequence goes on along the minus strand of JAPYMA010000023.1, from coordinate 295,496 downwards.
CCGATTGTGCATTTGTTGAATTGCATTTCTATAGTATCGAACATCGTACTGAAGTGACTATGGCAACTGACTGATGATTATGCAACTTTGTACGGTAACATTGGAGTGAGAAATCTTTGATTTAATCAGCAGTGAAACACCATTATCGAGTTCCATTTTTATTCAGCATTGTCTCTTCTTAGCCTCAAGTAATCATCCATATCTCACCAAAGCATTTTCACTCTTGAATCTTTCTTTGGCAAATGATCCAGTAACGTCGAAAATTCAGTGAATATTCGTATCAACTTCCAGAAAATATGGCGCAGTATAAACCTGCGTGTTCGTGCACAAATGGGTGCCACCACAGCACCAACAGATTCGTGGGATGCTTGTGTGTGTACAATTGAAAAGGCGAATTCTCTACTGAATCGTGCTGCTGATGAAGGCGCCCTTGAAAGCATCGGTGTGAATTGAATTTCAACTTCAATCGTTTTCGAAACATTAGTTTTCATTAGGATTCAAGTAATGAATTGAGCTTCACATAAACTTTCGCTATCAAAAAGTTATTTATATGCTTTAAAATGAATGTTCTGGGTCCTCGTTTAAGTACAACACAACGGATAGTTACTCATATCCATTTGTTTAGCAATCTCTTACTGATGCAATGTAAATGGAATATAAATTTTGTAATGATAGCACAAAATCACAAACTCTTCAGTGATTAATTTCATCACGTTTTGTATTTCTGTAACAAAATGTTAAAATTCATCAGAAAATTTTAGATGTTCAAAGAGGAGGAATAATTTCAGCTAAGTGAAACGTATTATTAATTGGATAAAATTCTGCGATGAAGATACTTGCTGTTCAAAATGAAAAATTGCTTTCAGGTGTCGTTGTAGTGGATGAATTTCATATGATATTCGACTCTAATCGAGGCCAAATAATCGAAAATATCATCGCGAAACTTCTTTATGCTTCAGCATACCTAAAGTGAGATCTCTCACTCATTATGAACTAATTTTATTTGTAATCGTTACTTTCATTTTGTAATATTTTATTAAATAATAAACGCATCGTTAAGAGCGATAGCGATATTACGCTAACAATCCCATTGAAAAATGAAGTAATCAGTTGGTTTGGAATGTTTTGACGCAGTTGTAATATTGTACTTCTGATGATCTCTCAACAAATTCTCATTCTTTTCATACGTTATAGAATCACTCTCATTCCTCTCATCCATTCAAACCGTTATCTTCATCTTTTTTTCTCATTCCGCGTGCATCAAACATCACATTTAGATTCTCATTCTTTTCATGTATTCTCTAATCGCTTGTTCGACTATTGAAGGAACTCATCAAGGAAACATTTGAGGGTTCACCTGAGTTTACGGAAGGGAGGGAGGGGGGGTATGGGCTTAATCTCCCTATAACATTCCCAAGACTGCAGACCAAAATGTAATGTTGCTATGTTACTGATGTACGTAAGGTGTATATGTTCCTGATATATTAAGCATGATATATTAAGCAGTCATCTCGTACCTCCAACAGTACATAAGTGAACATTCTTTAAAAATTACGACAGTTCACCAAACGTCTAACCATTCAATCGTTTCAGTCAGCATATTCAGCTGATCGCAATGAGTGCAACAATATCAAATTTATTCGAACTCGCCCACTGGTTCAACGCAATCAGTTATGAGACTCAGTTTCGACCCATTGAATTGCGAGAAGGAATCTTAGTAAATGGTTCCGTATTGGACGTACAAACGTTCTCACCGTTACGCGCGATCAAACCACATTCCGAAGTGCAAACCGAAGCTGATTGGATTATCGCGTAAATTTCATTGCAGAATTTTTTTTCAGAAATCCGGATTTTGAGAGTTTCTTTCGTTGAAGTATGAGTGATATACCTATCCACTTCTATTGTTTAGGCTATATTACTTAATGATTTTTGAAGACTACATATGCAAGATGTGAGAATAAAGCATAATTATATCATTTTGTGTTCAATGAATAATTGCATTACATCAGTGTTTTCCATCCATAAGGTTGTAATAAGCGCTCTTTTGTGCATCAGATTACTTGAAATTCAAATGATAAATGCTGAATTTGAGTGGAAGGCAGTGAAAATGTAGTTGTTGATTATATTCGTCTTACATTAAACTATAATACTTCAGATTATGTGTTGAATCGTTGTCGAACGATGGCAGTGTGTTGGTATTCTGCAGTTCCAAATCAGAAACTGAGAAAATCGCTTCATTATTATGCGACTATTTCAATGAGAGTACATCTGCTGGCGATTATCATCTAAAATCGAATGTTTTGGATATGATAAAAACGAATTCACTGAAGAGTTTCGAGGAATACTTTCGGAGTGAAACACAATCAAACGATGAAATTCTATTGAGAACAATTCCAAACGGCATTGCTTTTCATCATGCGGGTATGACGACTCAACATAATTATTTGAATATGATAATATCATTTCCACCATTATTCACGCTAAGAAATCATTCTTTTCACCGGCGAGTAATTGTTTCCGTGCATTCCATGGTTACGAAGAGAAAAATAGTTGTTTCCTTGTCACTTGAAGAGGAAAAAAAGAATGAAAATTGAAGAGAGGTCGAGAAACGAGAGAATTAGGGAATGAGAACGCTAAATAGTGTATTTATTCTACCAAAACTTTTTAGAATTAGACATTCACCATAATATGATTGCATTACTTCACGGGTTTTTTCCCGGTAAAATTTGCAAGTGATATTACGCATTTAAATAGAAATATTGCTGGCACTGCTGCTATTTACTATCAGTTATATAGAATTTCGTTTTGAATATCGCTATCGTATCGTGGCGAAGTGTTTCAGTTGTGATTGATGAATGGACATAATCAGATAACGTAATACAGCGTTGTGTGAGCATGATTAAGTCTCATTCATGGTTGCAAATCAAATCGACGACATTGATAATGCAACATAATAGGTTGATAATGGGAATAATGACTAGGTGCATGTTATCCTATTATCTGTGGATTATTCACCGAATTCCATCATTCATATCGACATTCAATAGTAATTTACATGAATAATTAGTAGCACAGCGCATAATTCGATGTGATTGATGATTTTGTGGGTTTGAAGCATAGTTTCGACAGGTCTCGCGACGGTTATGGGTTGTTTAGGCTCGTGATGATGATAGGTCCTACCAAATCATATTCCGACTTTTTCGCGCATATCAAGAATTCAGAATGTATCATGACCGTGCATAACTTCATTGCACCTCAGCCCACTCTTGATGGATAATTCCAATTGCTTCATTCAGGGTTCATTCAATATCTTAAGGATTAACAATGGAAGAACGAGAGGCAATAGAGGATGGTTTTCGTGGTGGACAGCTGAGAGTTTTGACTGCTACATCAACACTAAGTTCCGGTGTAAACTTACCGGCTCAGACGGTTATTATCAAAGCTCAAATGTCCGGACCCTCAGCCCTCACCAATACCACGTATCGACAGATGGTTGGTAGAGCTGGGCGATTGGGGCAATCCTCAAAGGGTTTGTCGAATCATTTCATTCGTTTGACTAATTGATTGATCCGCTTCATGCATTCAGTTAATTGCTCGATTGTTTATGTTTCTGTTGGTAATGTCTTATTATGATTGTGATGATGAGTACGGCTATAAATGAATATTCGCTGATGCATTACAGTTGGAGAGAAATGACAAATTTTCTTTAGGACATTTTATGGATGATATTTCGAGAATATTTCAAGGAATTCGAAGGATTTGGTACTATTATATACGAATATCTTGTTATTATTCAAGTCATCACTTCTATCTATCGGTTCAACCACTTATTCAGTTCTGTCTCCAAGTCTTCATCAGGCGTCGATCATCTGTTTCTCCAATTGAAGGATTTTACATCACAAATTTGAATTCTCAAGATATCTTCGATCTTCTTACGTCATGACTGAATATGCGTTGTGATGTTGTTGTGGTTGTGTTGTGTTGATTTGGAAGTTTTCGGTGAGGAAAAAAAATTCAAGGGAAAAATTAATAGATTTTCATTGCTTAGATAATGCCAATGTGTGTCTGTTGAGTACCGTAGAAATTGAGCATTCAGAAATTAATTCCGAAAACATCAAAAGTAATATTCTAAACGTAAAGGTGTAAAACCCTCGAATTTAATGAATGTTTGGACGAATGAATCGATTTCGCGTAACATTCTCAAAGTGATGTGATAGAAATGTATGAGTGAATAGCCTTTTGCGGTCGTTAAAGACTCACCATTGCCACAATTCTAGTTCGTCTTAAATTAGACCAATCAAACATTGTGAATTTCCCCAATCGGAGAGCAACAACAAGCAAAGGCACGAAACCATTCAGCTATCTTCTCATAAAGAAAAAATTCTCTCCCTCTCATCACCCAAATAAATTATGACTAAGGGATATGTAATATTTTTTCATCCTCTTTTCTTTTCCTCTCATTTGCTTCTTCTTCCGTCTTGTTCTGTTCTTCCTGTGTCAAAGAACTTACCGTACTCAATGAATAGTGATCAGCAATTTGGTGTATTTGATTCGTAGACAGTTCTTACAAGCAATGCACATATAGTATTTATGATGGTTTGTACTCATAATTGGTTCCTTTATCCTCAAATTGACTCTGAGCTCTCTTTATTGCCTTTAGCAAATTACGAGAATTTTCGTTTTTTGAATGAAGCGATCATAATTCTCTACTCATCATTAGTTTGTAATTGCATCGAGTTTATTATAATTCGTCCAAGGTATGAGATTGCAACGAGAATTTGTGTACAATGGAAATATGGCCTAAGAAATTCGTCCTACTGATGGTCTCTAAGCAGATTCTCACTCTTTTCAGATATCTTATGATCGTTCTCATTGTCTGCTGCTATCGATTGCGTTCTCTTCGTATCTTTTCTCATTCTGTACTGATCAAATGGTACATTCATTTTATCATTCTTTATTACAAGCTCTCTATTGAAGTGCCGAACTACTGTTGATAAATCTAGATAGATAAATCGCCCTGGATCAAGTCTTATCGTCTAATACTGATTTAATGATTAGTACGAAATATCAAATTTAGTTGTGGTATTGAAAGCAAAAAGAATATTCGTGAAATGCGGACTGGATAAAATCAAGGGTTGAGCTGTTGCTCAAAACTGAAAGGTTGATGCTTTTGTAGAACTGTTCGATCCCTAACCAAACTGATGGCTAATGGAAGAGGCAATGAGCCTGATCATAGAATAATCTCAGTGAGAACATTCAAGTTCATGTCTACAATGATATGGCTATTTTAGCGCATTAACAGTGCATCAATCAATTATAATGAAACTGTTCACCTATTCGCTTTTATGAATTAATGATAATGGTTACAATAATAACTACAAAATATAATTAATCTATTGTAGTGAGACAACAATGCGTATGAACGGTAATGACCGTTTTGTTGAGTAAGGTCGTTCAGTGAATAATTCATCGGTTTGTTATTGTATTGTGATTGAGTTAATTGCGTACACAAGATTATTATTGATGAGAATTTATTGAGTGAATGAATATTCATTGAATTAATGTATACCTAATATGCGACGTTTATCTCAAGTCACTTTACCTCCGGGAAAATAATTCGCATTATTTAATTGGCTTAACTTGAATCGATTAAACTACTCTCATTCATATGAATAGATAAATGCCGAATATCCATCATGAATTCAAGCTTTTACGAGTTTAGAAAGATCATCAAGCGAACCAAACAATTAGGATATCAGAAGAACGCTAATGAAATCGAATGAATCAAGAAAATTCAATGCAATAAACGCATCGATAGCGCATTATCCATCTTTTCATGATCATTATGTTGTAATTAATGTAATGATCGTTACCGAAAAGACTCTCACAAGTTGAGTGATCTCGAAGCACTTGAACGTTTCTGATGAATAGATAAGTGCCGAATATAAGATGACGCTTGTTATAATATAATAATCGCCTTTCGCTTCGAGCATGCTCATCACCAACTATTGTTTGCGTTGTCTCATTAACGCTCACTCCTTTACTCTTGCCACTTCCACCCTTTACGCAACTATTTCCGTTCGTTCTTCCTTATTGCCATCACTTTTAATCATTCCTCACTACCATATCCCCCATCACGGATGCTGCCGGTACTGTCATTTCATGATTCGTTCAGTACCGCATTTTTTGTTGCCCCTTCTTCCGTGAATGCAAATGCAAAAAATTCTTGACGCTCTCGTACAGAATATCTTACAATTAGTGATACGAACTCGATCAAACGATTTGATGTCGCCAATCACGAATTTCGACTTGAATATTTTGGTAAACTCTTTATGTTTCGAAGTAAGAATATTTTTCTGAAACATGCTGTAGTGGTGTATACATTCATACTTCAATTTCTCGTTTTCCCCTCCTTATCATCATTTCATCTTTTGCCTATATGGAATTTGAAGTTTAAGTAATAGACTGCCGCTGACCTGCTCTTCATTATTAAAACACAAGCAATCAGTATGTGGAATCGTATGGATCAAACTTCTGAGGAGTAATTCGACATACCGTATTGTTGGATATATCTGCTTAAGATTATAATAATTACCTGCCTCAAAAGTTCCGTTTCCACCTTCATTACTCTCTTCTCATGATTCATGAGCCTTTTCAAAGAATGAGCTGGCGAATTTGTTCTTTTGAGATGAGATGATGCTTGAAGACAAATGAATACAAATATGAATAAATATGTGAGTGATCACGTAACGAATCTGAAATGACAATGGAGAATGTTTTTAGTTTAGTATAGTTGAGTTAAACGGTAGTGACGATTTCATTTGGTGTTTGAGTGAGAAGAGGATAGTGTTTTGAGGCAATTAGTGTAATTGAATGATGATTAAATGAAGACGAATTACGGCTGTCCGTATGGCTGTTGTTGTCGTTTGATGTTTTCACGTGTTAGATTACAGAGCTTTTTCTAAGCCTTTGGGACCCATGCATCCCTTTGGTCATGTGGCAGATTACTATTCACTCCCCTCAATCACGATTATTTTTCTACTTAGGGCTCACTTACGCAACAAAACTAGAATTATTAACTCATCTCGGTCTCCCTCAACAAGCAAAAATTTCTATCCAAAACGAAGTTTGCTGCATTTGGAAACTCTGTTATCGTTACATTATGCTATTAACTAGTAATATTATAGCCTGACTAATGCTACAGATGCTAGTATCGAGGTTAACTCTGAGAGCCTTTAGTATTATAGTTACTTACATATTCATAATAGCGTTATTGACTATGAATGTTAAACTGAATTAGAATCTACCGCACAGGAGGAGATTTGATTGATGCTAAGATTCTGATTTAGTGATTATTTGATCATTCTGGACTTAGCTGATCAAGATCCTATATCGTTATTGTTAGTCTTGTGATAGTCTTGTGGACACTATTCATTTCATCGAAATTTGCGTTTGACGTAAATTGCAAATGATTTTTCAGCACCCATTGGAATGGGTGATCTGTTTGTGTTCATCGATTAAACGTCGAACAAATTTCAGGCAGTTCAAAAATTAATCCGATTGGAATAATCATAATGATTACTATTGCCGTCATCGTCGTCAAGTCTTTGAGCCAATATTCAACAGGGTTGAAACCCAAAAGAATGCGCACCGCTCAGTGCCATCATTGCATGTTTCTCTCCATTCTCGAACTCTTTTCCATTTTCATTCTCTGTTCATCTTCTCGTTTTACTATGAGACAATATGAAGCCATTAGTAAAGCAATCATTTTTCAATATGATTTGAGGAGGAAATAATTCATCAGCTCCAAAAAATTCAGCATATCATGAAAACTTTAATCATGTATTATTGGTAGTGTATTGACATTGCTATTATTACTGTTAATATACTATCATCTTATTTTGGTATTTCATCATTACAATCGTTGTAACTCATTATTTATTTTTCTTCTCTTTGAATCATGTTTATATCAGAGAATTCATCTGGATCGTGAAAATCGTGGGACTATCATCATGGAAGAATTGGCGAAAGATTACTTCTTATTCACTTCTACGGAATATTCCTTTTCTCAACTCTCTTCTTCCACTGTTCATTTTTTCATTGATTGTTACTTTCGAATATTCATTTTTGGCTACATTTTGATCTTTTTGTTTCCTTGATACATTCGGTTTCATTTGATTTGATGATTTATTGTGAAGAGTTGAAAGCTCGAAGGTTACAGTGAGATATCGAGTGATATACTAATCCGGGCAGAGTTGATATTCCTTTGAACGTGTGCATCCACAAACTGTCTTATGGATGCACACACATTAAGTAACACGACACTTTTGTGAATATATGGCATGCGACATACACATAATTGTTTATCTTTAAAATCATTCGAAACATTAAATGTTCACAGCGTTGTGTTGAACAGTTGTATGTACATTGTGGTTGTTTTCATTATTGCTCTTATTATTGCCATCGGAATACTCTGAACGGTGCACTAGTAATATTCAGTAGTAATTAATAACGACAACGATAATCTCATCAACGTTATGATATTAACACGCATAGAAGTCGTTCATAATATTCAATCATCGTAATAAATAGATAAATAAAAATAATACTTTGTACAATTGGTCAGAATCCGGATGATATGTCTGTTAAAGAAGAAGTGTGTAAATAAGAGGTGAATGTTGCTCATATTGACACATAAATCACATCCTGCCTCATCGCTTACATTCCGTCTGCCTGTATAATCTCACCATCTAATTTTTCTGTAGCTCTTGTGGAATGAATGTAGCCGAAAATTGATTTTAATGTCTATTTCCGTCGATTACTTAGCATTGATTTCTTCAAAATATACTATTATCACTCAGTTTTCTGCCTCACTCTAAATTGATTACCGAAGACATCATTCGTTGGGAAGAAATGATGGTAATTATCAGTCAGACAATGAACATTTGTTTGCGCATAAATTACGAAATATCGAGTAGAAATGAAAAAATGAAAGAATACCTATTGAGAAAGAAACACATCTAAAAATGATCACTTCGTAATCAATCAAAAAGGCGAAATAACATCATTTACAAATAGACAAGTCACTATCATTATTGCTTTTACGAATTGGGCTTATCTCAGGTTTGGTCTGTAGACAGGACATATCTTCAAAGATCTGCTCTAGAAACCTAGGATAAATTTTGTGCATACCATTAAAACTTAGGTGGAAACGAATAGAAATAATCCATTCCATGAAAAATGTCTATTATTGGGAATTATTGATCCGTTTCACTGTTGATTTTATCAAATGAATCAATTCGTTATGAAGAGAGCCAAGGAGGTGGATCGTGATACACTAGCATCAGAAGACGATATTATTATAATCTCTTCAGGATTGTATTCAAATAATCAACAGTTGATCTTAGTTTGACGTCATTAGCTGAGTGTACCTATGGTTAGATTATAGGAATTTGATCCTCATTCCGGTCTAGATTTTAATGACTGAATCAACTTGGTGCAGGCAAAACATCCAAATGATGAGATTGAAAGGGATATGCCTCATAAGGAAAGCTGATCATACTGATAAATGGGGCATGGTTTATCAGCAGCTCGATTTGGTGATCGCATGCCGTCCGAGGTGTTATCTTCGGTATCTGATTCCTTATCAATATCACCACTCTCGAAATGGGCGGCTGCTTCGAGACTTTTCTTATGCATTCCTTAAATTCATCGAACTTTCTTTTGAAGTAGTATATCAAATGAAGATAGATGCTAACTCTATTATTAGATGATCATGATGAAATAATAATAGTAGTAATGACACCTTCTTAAATCTTACATTCTTCTTTACTCATTCTCATTCTTTTTACTCAGCGCACCTCACTGTGAAGTAATGTAGACCCAACAACGAAACAATAACTTTGGAACTGAACAAAGCCAAAATGATCCGATAATTTCATTATATTTGACTTTTATTGCGAATTACCATCATTAGTATCACAATTGTTATCACATCCAAATGTATATTCTGTTTGTTATTATGATTATTACAGTAACAACTGTTCTTTTCGCGGTTGTACTGTTCATTTGCAAGGAACAGAGCACTCACCCAGAAGCCAAGGTGCAGCAGATTCAGTTGGGTTATCGGATGATTTGGTGATTGTTTCGGGTAAAGGCAACGAATGTCGTACCATTGCACCGTACAGCCCATATTCGGCCATAATTGTACTCTTTCCCCATGTCTTTTCGGTTTTCCTCCATTTTGCACGTCGATTTTGAAACCATACCTAATCTCAATATGGCTGATCAGCTTTGACAATAAAAGATAGAGTCAGAAAAGGAATTGTTTCATCTTAGTTTTGATAAAAAATTTTGATTAATAAGTTTCAGTGTTGAATAGCTGTTCAAAGCGTACATATCCGGATAGTTTAACGAATGTATCACCTGTATTCGGTCCTCTGCAAGTTCGGTTTTTATAGCCAACACCTCACGAGCGTACATATCCGGATAGTGTGCCTCCTGAAATGCAGCAGAAACGATATTTTAGCGTATATTTGCATTTGAGCCTCCTCTATTCTACCATCTCATAGCGAGCTTGTGAACTATTGAGGTTTTGTTTTGCAATCATGGCTATGACTTCATGAAAAGTAATAAGAATTGATTAGTCCTTCTTCACAAGTTCCCATACTCTGTGTCGAGTATAGAAACACCGCATTATTAGGATCCTAATATGATTAAATGAAAATCTCTCTGTTGAAGACAAATAATCGTCAGAGTGTTGCTTATACGCAAGGAATACGCAATGGATCAATTTGATAATCTGTATTTTAGGCATTATCCAGTTCTTCAACTCATAGCGTAATCCAGAAATAATGTGCGTTCTTGTAACGTAAATAGAAGCGGAACAATATGTGAAAACATAAGGCGATAACCAGTAACAAGTAATCTCGACGAATGTTGTTTTCAATAGATGCTAGAAACTGAATTATAGATAATAATAGCGCAAGTGACTTCGCACATTGAATTGTATTCAATCGGTTATGCCTACGAACTTCAACTTATTGATTCGATGCACAATGACAGCGAAATGCGTTGGGTAACTCAGGCGTTACTGTGTATCAGTGAGCATTCAATATATTTGGCCAACTATTTTAAATTGTTTATTTTTTCGTAACTGAAATGTGCTGATTTGCGAATGGCAGAATTCAAGCATATTCATGGTCATGATAACCAATGAGAGATATATGCGGTTACGTTCCCTGAGAAGAGTGAAAAAATCGGCGAGACGGATCGATTGGAAACGATCTTGTATGAATTTTTAAATGGCCAAGCAACTACACTATTTTGATTATGCTGGAGGAATAAGAAATAAGACGGTACATATGCATGGAAGATATGGATTTGTTCGTAATTTGAAGTTGATCGGAACTGAGGAATAAAATGTGACAAATTCAACCTGAAATGCTTTTTCGAGTTCATCGATTTGAAACTGTGTGAAGATTGTTCGATGTCGTCGTTTTTTTCGTTTATTCGAATTGTTTATACTTTTCGACGACGGGTTGATTGTATGTGCCGTCGATGAACCTTCACTCATCGTTGATCCCATTAACGTTGTGCCGTTCGTAAATCCCGCATAATCGAGTCGTGTCATACCTGAACCAATTGTTCCTATCTTATTTACCTATTACAATTTTGTAATTCCAGTCTTAACACCGCCGTATCAAATTTTATGTCGAAGTTCACTATACTGATGATCTGTCAATAAATTCTCATTCTTCTGAAACACCCCACGATCACTCTCATTTCTCGCATCCATCAAAAGCGTTCTCCTCATGTCTTTTCTCATTCTGTTCTTTACACATTAAGGAGTACGTTTATTTTTGCATCCTCTGCCGCATTGTTCAACGACTGTTGATAATCACAGATAGGTGGACCACACTAGTTCGGATATCATCATCATGATATTGATTTAATAACTTGTCTAACCTACCAAATTCGGTTGCGGTAGCCGAAAAAAGTAATGAAAATTTGTGAAATACAGATGGATAATATCAAGCATCAAATGAATACCATAGGAAGGTGAGCTTATTGCTTAAACAGAATCAATCAACTCCACTCATAACCAACTTGATGACTAGTTATGCATTCTGTGTCGATTCAAATAATCTTTATCTTAAGAAGAAATTTCTCATTGAGCGTTTATTTCTGCTCATTGAAAATTTTATTCAATCGCCGTCTTTATTAAGGCAATTTTCTCGAATTCATTTGATGATTGATTTAGGTTATTGTGTGTTGTGATCATCCTCACTACCGCAGCAGCACTCCCACCTACTCGTTTCTCTCATTCTAGACACTCAATTTCCTAAGTTTTTGCAATCTCCAATTATGAACATCCTCATCATCCCTTCTGCAAAGTCTTTCCAAATTACCTTCATTAGGCAGTAATTTCTAATTTTTGTCGACTAACGACCACTTAAAAGGCATAACTCTAAAAGGCAGATGAAATTCTACTTTTTGAATTATGATTAACAATCGACAACGTTAGTAGAACGTAATGAGTGACAGTCTGAATCAACTTATGCAAATAAATGTCTTTGTCAAAATTTTGTTCAGTTGACTGTGAAGAGTCTGTGGGAAGTGAGAAATTGCGCGCTGAAGATCGTTTAAGAGAATCTTAAAAATAATTGAAATCTCATTTTGTTTTACAAGGAATGTTTCCGTTTTCGAGAATATTTAGAAATTAGTTCTTGTATTCGAGGGTGCTGATAGTTGTGCGCAATCACGGATAAGTTAAAAGATGACTGTCTGTATACAATCTGTACGTAATTATATAATGATTTTCACCTGATTCTCAACGCAAAAAGCACTTGACTAATGCCTTCAGTTAGAGTACAACTATTTACCTGCATCAATTTTCAGTCTCCAAAAAAGCATCGGTCAGAAACTTTGGCCTAATCAGTTACACGTCTGATGTGTCATTTGACTATCAAATGTTATGAATTTATTGACTGACAATGAAACATAAAATGAGTAAATTCTATCAAGTGAATGTAATCAGTCACCTACCTTGACAGTTGAGTGTCTCGTGATAGTTTGATGGTATACGTTCAAAACTGGTGACCATGGCTTGCGGTGGCATTGTTGCAGTATCCATTGTTGAGAATAACGGTGACGTATTTGAGGGTTGGAATAGTGCTGCTTGATGACAATACTGTGGTACTGCGCCTAGATTCGTGGCGCCAACAATAATATCAGTATTATTTGCGTTATCAGAATTGGACACACCATTAGGAGCAGCACAGATATAAGAGGAAGGATTTGATGATTGCATTGTGATTGCATCGAATCGAGGAATGGAGCACGATGCCGATGAAGCAGCAGCAGCAGCAGCAGCATTTGCACCAGTTAAACCGAGAAGACTGTGAATACCGAATGACATTCCCATGCGATGAGCGTTTTGTAGAGTGGCTGTCATTGCGTGGTGAGTGTGAGAGTAGGCATGAGATTGAGCAGTTGAAATGGAATTTGTTGGATGCGCTGAGATATTCAAGTGATTGAACGGTGTCGATATCGTTGGAGTACCACCACAAAGCATTGTGCCGGCCGCTGAAATATCAACTGCTGACATTTGCGTCTCAGTGCTTCTTCTCGTTGTTATTGGTGACGATTTCCGAATTCTCCTTGTTGACGGATAAAGAGACGCTGTAAAAATATTATCATCATTATCAGTATTGTTGTCATTGAAAGCAATATTATCCACAATAATATTTCCATTGATAAACTTGAAAACGCTATTACAATAATATTTATATTGGTAGATCGCGATAAAAATACGGGTGACGAAAATCATTATAAGGTCCGCAGAAGAAATGAGCATCAATAATGATATGAAAACAAGAGCAAGAAAACAGATAGTGATGATACTAGGTTTTGTTAGATAGAATTCTGGTGAATGTGATAACAATTATTGGTTGAAGTTGATTATTTGATTAGTTGAATCGCAGTTATTATTGATGACATTAGCAGTGTTGCCAGTAGCGAGAACGCGACCAGCATCACTGTAGCAGGACGAAGAACATTCAGATGATTGCTCAGATATTGGTGAGCAGAGTTAGTGTTTGATGTGGATTACAGTAGTTTGTGAGGAACGATTATTTGTGGTGCTGCATTGAAGAGGGTTTGTTCATTGAGAATTGCTTTGTACATATCGATGTGGACGAGGATGGATGAGACATTTGGAGATATGGTTGATTGTTGTTGATGACAGATAACAGAAGAGGTAGTTGAGGGAATGTTTGCAGTCATTGAGGGGAGGGAAGAAATGAGATGGGAGGGAGAGGGAGACAGAGGGAGGGAGTTAGCGAAAGGGGAGGACGGAATTAGGAACAAGGCAGCGGTTGAACTGTGAATAGTATGATTTGTGGGAGGTCGGATGAGAAGGAAATATGAAATAGAGCGAATGCATTCATTTCGTTCATCCGCATTTTTAACCAATCAAATTGAGTTTAACGAGATGCTCGAAGGCACAGCGTTGGATAGATGTTTAGATGGATAGATGGTGTTGAAATAAATGGATATACAATTATTTGTTGCATAATGATGGGATGATTGGAGTGAGAATGCGATGAAACATGATTATTGTGATAATGACGATGGTGTTGTTGCTCAATTTGTGTTATTTTGATGATTGCTTATGGATGAGGAATGATGAAATTTATCATTTATTCGTCAATTGTTATCGTGATGCGGTACGTGAGTATCTACTTACGTCAGGAACTAAATTGAATTTTGAGCAAATTTGGTAATCTTAAAGTATGAAGCAATCAGTTGAAAAGCCTTACTGATCTGTCACCAACTCGTTGATCAAGAGAACAGCGGTATTATTTGACCAACATTTCGATGATTGATGCAATGGTTAGCGTTAGAACGCCTGAAGGGGGAAGTTGTGAGTGAAGTACGATGGTTATTCAATTTACGGCTATTAGGTTGTCGATTTATTGAGTATTTTTGATTGAACATTTATAATGTCACTCGCAGTTTGTCTTGATTGAATTTGTACATCAGATTAGGTTTTGGACTGTGCGATTGATGAAACAAAACAGATTAAACATTATTGCTACGACCATTCCACCATAAACAATGGTTTGAAATCTATCGAAGGCATTCCTCAGAACTGGATGTTCATGTTCTAAGCAATTGGTTTCATTGATGACGAACACACCAAAATCGGTTATTGCTGACTTTAACAAAACAAACTCAACATCTTTGTTACTATGTTAGCATCAGTGTTATTTATTCTAGAGCATACTTCCAAGTACCGAATAGTCTTATGTCACTGTCATGGAACTCAATGCAGAATTGATGCTAGTCTTAATGAATTGTTTATATACACAGCGAACTGGTTGCTTTACGATCTAATTCCTATAAATATTATCACACCCAAAGGAACTCTGTAATTATTACTTAAGAAATTTGACTAATATCGATATTGCTTATCTTAGTACTTATTCTTTATCAAGATACAAACTGAACAAAATATGATGCCATTTGTTATGACTGTGTTGAATTTTCACAATTAGTTGTTGTGCCTTAAATTTCTAATTTGTTTTCATAATTTCCATGTTAACTTCATTGTTGGACGTCGTGTCAAAATTAGAGGTAATGATTTAATGGTCTAATCATGAGTTCGAATTATTGGAAATTAGCTTTCATCCTTGAATCTTGAACCGTCTAAAGCGTATCATCTATCGAAAATAAAACTAATTGAACACTCAAACGCAAACAAGACGGCAGTTAAATAATGCACTCATGAAGAGTGTTCGGGGAGTCCCGTGTCATCTTCAGATGTATGGTGACGTTGTTATTTTGCTGAGCATAAGAATTCTTAAGGAATAACTAAACCAACAACACCACGTTCAAGCATTTATTGATGGCAGACGCGTTCTCTGTTGTTTGTGTCTCCCTTGGAAAATTACATCAAGCTAATTTTGAGAATCTTTCATTTTTATTCTTATCACGTCTTGAATATGTATCACGTCGAATACATTTATCGTCAAATTCGTGGTGTCGTACTCTTCATCGTTTTTTTTAACAGTTCAATGCCAAATCAGTCAAATGAAGTGAAGCGAGCTTTAAGCAAATCGAATTTCAATACGTCATAGCATGTGGCAATTCCAGGTGAAAGTATTGTGGTATGTCGAAAAGAGCATCTGGATTCAGTCAAGACAGTCATTCTGAAACCACCTTCGCTGCTGTCAAGAACATCTGTGAAAAGACGCCGCTTGAAGCTTATCGTCGAGGTAGTGCATTCTACAAGATCATTATTGATTACACTCTTTTTTTGTTTCCGAATGACTTTCGTCAATTTACGACTAAAATTTCGTTTTTTACTGCAAACATCATGCAAAAACTCTTTTGAGTGGCTTTATTCTTTAAAAAAGAAGTGAAACTTCGCGATTTTCTGTTACTGTCATAGACGTTCTGCCATGAATAAAACTAAGATTTTTGAATGTCCTGATCAAAATTGTGTTGAGCTTTTTACTAAGTTCGTCTGTAGTCGTTTGGTTTGTGAAGAGATAAGCATTCATAATGATTGAAGGCCGTATGCAGTGGTTTGTGCGAGAATCGAATTGAATTGAACGATTTGCTCTCTCTTACTTATTTTCAAAACGCATCCGAATTGAGTGACGATGTAGAATGGTTACTATCAAAACGATTAATTGCTTCACAACAAGGTATGTCAACGCCCGTTGAACTCTCTTTACTTCACATTTCATAAATTCATACTTTAACCGATCTTATTAATTCCGTTATCATTCATACGAATCAGACGAACTCACTTCCAAATTCATTTAAACAGTTGTCGATATTAATGCGATGTGCACTAATTTTTTTCCTCCACATATTTATGCATAAATGAAAGATTTATAAGTAGCTATTGTATCATTAGTGTCATGAATTACTACAATAATAACGAGCTGTCAAATTTACTTCACGTAAAGTGGGTTGGAATTTTGCATTCAGAATCGTAGAAGTCGAAAAATTGTGAGTACTTTTAACGCACTGATTAGAATACGATAACAATAAATGAATGGTATCGAAAATATTACAAAGATATTGCGTTTCTTGCAATTGAAGTTTCTTGCATCTAGGTAGTTAGTATTCGATGTTCTGATGAACATAAACTTTAAACGAAACATAAAACGTTCTCTTAAACTGATTCATTCAGATGATTCTGAAAAGAAGGTACTGCGAGCCACACAACTGGGTCGTGCTGTGCTCGCCTCATCGCTGCCTCCAGATATAGCGTTACTTGTCTACGGTGATCTTGAGCGAGCATCACATGCACTCATTCTTGACAATGAACTTCATTTACTCTATTTGGTTTGTTTTTATTTGCTTCTTTTTGTTTGCTTTTAGTTCGTGATAAACATCGTTTCTTTCTACTCACTCGTTTTATGCAACTGAAAGGCAGACTGATACCTTTATCACGTGCATCACTGGCTTTAAGGACATTCGAAGGTGTGTGCAGGAAACTGCATTGAAGTTTCAAATTTTGATCGATAATTCGAACTTTTGAATACCTCAGTCGAATTTTGATCGTTGCAATCTCATCGTGCATTGTCTTCCGATTTGCATGAGTAACAACATTTCTTTTAGTTAGGTGTAGGACTAATCAATTCCGTGAATAATCCTGAATATGTCATTTAATCGATGAATTATCCTGAAAACAAAAATGATTCATTTTCTTCATGTGGTTGAGCCATTCTCATCACGCGAATCTTAAGGTGACACCACTGAACAATGAAGCCATTTGGGCTGGTTATCTCGACTGGTTTCATTACCATACAATTTGGTCGAGGTTACCGCCACGTTTACAACGCGTCGGTCAAATGGTTGGCATATCAGAACGTTTCATAATGGAACGTATGCAAGGACGATTAGCCAGGAATAATGCTCAGCTGCAAGTTGGTTAGCTTCGATTGTAGATCAGTAGTGCTTTTTTGGATAATGAGCATTGTTGCTGTCATTATTTTTGTTGTTATTATTCTCACCAATGTTACTGTAATTATTATTACTTTTACTATTACCAAGGTTTTTACATATGAATACTATTTTTATCAATATCGTTATCATAATTGTTATCGTTGCTATTATAATTAGTAGTACTGTTTGCAAAGGCACTAATTATCAGTTGATAGTGCGCCGAAATTGTGATAAGCAGTTGTTGTTCACGGATCGGTCTCATCCGACGGGTTCGATGGATTGATTTATCAAATAAGCAACAGTGAACACCTCATTCCGATTCTTAAAACAGTTAATGTAATGAGTGTAGTTTGAATGTTACTGTCACGAGAATTTTAATAAATGTGATTCAGGATTCATTCTTCAGATACACTTACGTTTCATCTCAGCATTGGCACTCTACGAACTGATTAATGAAAAACCGCTGAATAAAGTTGCGATTCGCTTTCGCATTTGCCGAGGTGCTCTTCAATCCTTGCAGCAACAATCCGCCACATACGCATGTTCGTTTTGCTTCTGAAAGTTTTTGTTTTCATTCTATATGATGAATATCTGACATGAAAATAGTGCAATTAGTGTTGAACTAATAACAACCATCTCGGTGATAATGCGGACAACAATAATAGTAATGGCAGAAATCAGTGTAACATGTTACCCACTGTCACTGGTCACTCTACATGACATATAAATATTTTCATTAAGTTGTCTAAGCTGAGTTCAAAGCAATTTAAAAACATTGAAAATGAATTCAAACCAACTCAGTTGCTTTTTAATTGGTGCAGTTTGTCTGCTCGTTTGTTACGATAATATAATGGTTCCGAGCGATTTCACGCATTACATACGTAGTATACTGTAATGATGAAGTCGCATCATTATTCTCAGTGCTGAATGAATGTGAGTAAACGCATGGAGTGAAGGGTGGTGATCTGATGGGTCTGCACGGTCACACGCATCATTCATGTGCTGAATTGATGGATAGTTAAGTCAAGGATACGAATGTGCATGTGTCTTCGATCTCTTAGAGTAGAACACAATCAATGAATTTGGCCAATAAAAGCATCAAATTTCTCGACTCTCGCTTAATTCGAATTAATATCGATTTCATTCATGAGAATATTCTTTTGGAGTGATGAGTACGACAGGGAAAGGAATAAAATGGCCTCAGTATTACATATGGTCCGTACTGGCTGTATTCAACAATTGAAAGGCTAGAAAAGTCATATGGAAGGTGCTAATTTATTGCTGATGAAATTCGGCCCAATAGTATTACTACCACTAATATTAATGATAATAATTATAATAACAGTAACAAAGATGATTCAAAATTTCATGATTTTGAATCGAATAATTGTGTGTTCATTCTTTCACCACTAATCGAAACGACTGAAGAAATTCATTGAGAGAATTATAAAAGGTAATCAATGGAAAACAGTTTTACTATTGTGTTATTAGCTCATTGAGGTTGGTAGTTGAATGAATACATTGAGGAAGACATTTTCACGAACGTAATCGTCATCTTTTTGTTATGATTGGCAATAATGATGATTGATGATTGTTGTGAGGATAATTAGAGTGAACGTTAATTGGCTTCGTTAAAGAGACGATCGTTTCAAAGACGAACACACTGCAGCAAACAGCACTCAACCGTTCGCACTTCTGATCACTCACTCCTTATGATCAAACAAAACACTCTTCTTAATCTGTTATATCGCATTCTTTGAACATATCGCATCTGTGCGCTATTCTCAACTTATGAATACCGTAATGCAATCACATAATTACCGTAACACAGTCGTGTGTTAAATGATCGCAACAAACACATAACAACACACCATATTGGGGTAATGATATATGGCATCGTTGTCATTCAAATTATCCGTCATGATTTGTTCGCCCATTTCAAGGCAATAAATAAATTTATTTAATTATTTAATCAGCAATTACAACGCCTTATGAATGGATGCCTTCATTTTATCACCAATGACGCAAATATCACATTCTCACTTCTTTGACATTCTTCTTTCCATAAAGCTGATGATATCAACGGGAGAAACTGCCAATTTTCAAGAAAATTCAAGTCTCGATTATTGTAGTAGTACGGGCCACCCTTCCATACTGTTCGGTGACTTGTAAGGAGAGGATTCGGAATTTTTCCCAAATTCGCTCCTATTGAGACAATGGTCATGCGTTCAATGGTCGAATTTGTGAAGTACTAACAACAATTATGATAATAATACTACTGATGATAACTCATTGAATTATTCCATATGTATGCGAGTTGAAAAATACAAAGTTATTGAAAATAATTAACTTGTTTCACAATGCTTTCGATCATCATTTGAACATAAGTCAATGACTGTAGTGAGAAGTGGATTGCATTTTAGGTATGGTGGTGAAGTTTTGTGAGTGCCTTGGATGGGTCTATTTTCATTCGATTTTGGACGGATTCAGTGAGCGATTGGCATTCGGTGTGAGGAAGGAATTAACTGAGCTGGTCAAGTTGGATGGATTAGATGCAAAACGTGCACGAGCATTCCATCGAGCACAAATCTGCACGATTGCGAAGTTGGCGAACACACCCGTGGAACAAATCGCGAAAATTCTTCGATCTGCAGTTCCTTTCATTGAAAGGTTCGTTTAAGTTGCGATTCATCTCTGTTTTTCAAATGAATTTTTGCTTTTTTTTAATAACTGCTTTATTGTTTTTGTCATAATTTCCGTTGGCATTAAATGCCTCTATCATTCCAGATTCGTTGGTGTCTGAGGGAAATCATTGAGAAAACTATATATTTCATGCAGTAGAATTGCAATTCTTCTCTAAGTCAGTTTAATTAAGGTCATGCCATATTTGGCGATATACATGGTATCGAAATAATTGACGTTGTAAAATTGATCGTAAGAGAGCGAAATTGATAACATTAGCAGTGGGGGATTATGTGGTGAAAATACATGTTAACGCAATCTAGAACGAGCGTTGCGATTGTTAGGCTATTGAATTACAACAGCAACAACTATAATCGTGATGAAGAATAATTTGTTGTGGGAAAATGTTGTGTTATTATCATTGCTATTATTATTATTGATGTTGATATAATATTTCATGATGACGGGCTCGATTCAGTAATATGACAATTGTATATAGTGTTTGCCTTCACTAAGCTCAAGCGGAAACGGTTTATGTTTCGGTGAAGATTTAGGCGGAATGATGAGGATTACACGAATAAACACGTAAAGGAATGAGGAATATCGCTTAGTGTATGACCAAATAGATTGAATGGAATTATCGGTAATACATCTTCAACATAGGGTATGATGATAGAGCAAAATACGAAATGATGAATATAGCATAACATTTCTGCGATATCCATACATATCAAGATAAATGCGGACACGGATACATGTTATCTTGCACTCACTCCGTTTATTTCTGAACAAGCATGGCCATCCCAGCTCAGAGGGGAATGCATTTCGACATACGTTCTACGGTCACTCTCACCCTATTGTTTTCTATTCAATTCCCTCAACCTTATCCTTCTCAAATCAACATTTTTGCGCAATGCTATTAGTCATTTCATATTTTGTTTCATAATTGGGAAATATTTACTAACAATTTAATTAATTAATTACTATTATGTAATAATTGAATGACTGCTTATTTGTTTTCTAATGTGATGAGGTCGTTGATTAGTTTATTCATCGATATTGTTCACTGCTTATTATGATATTTTTATGCCACCATATTTAAACAGTAATCATTTCCATTCACCTCAGTGGCGATGGAGATTATAACAGTGATCTTTTGAGTGAACACATAATATAGCTGAATATATGATACTGTGAGTATTTTTGGAATTTGCGAGCTGAATCACATACACAACATGGAAAGTCGATAATAATTCGGAAATTTATGTTGAGAAGCTGTAAAGTTAGGCTGGTACTTTGAAATTCGCAACCCGTCTTGTTTCATTTGACGCAGGAAAACGCACGCTATACCTGACCACGGAGAGGTATGAGTTCAGTCAGGAATGCCTTTGTTCGGGAACATGAGGCGTAAACTATCATATTTGACCTGTGGTTAACTGAATTATATTGTTTGTAGAATTCGAAGGCAATCCAAATGTTCGACTTTATGAGCTGATTTAGTTCGTGTCATCCTAAAGTGTGATGTGGATGATATTTGACGGTTATTTTATCCACATCTTTTTGAAACATTCTGATTGTTTTTGGTTGTTCAGTGGAAGTAACGATAGAGCTGGCTTGAACAAGTGGTTAAGCGGCGAAAAGGCGATGACCGATCTGGAATCTGCTACTTTATTAGCAGCTAGAGCACGTCAGTATCTCACATCGTCGATAAGGTTTGCCTAATCAGCAGTTACGTTTCAGAACGCATTTTTTTTCCAGTTAAGCAGATGAAATTTAGCAAATAAGTACTACAATTTCACAGTTATCCTGGCTCTGGTCGATAAATTCTCTCAAAGTCAAGAGCAAAAGTCCTTTTCGCGATACTGTAATTTCCTTATTGGAATGCACAAACAGAATTGCTCTTACAGTATCGCAATGGAAATAACATACTGAATACATTATTTATTAGCTGTTAAGTGTTATCGCAATCGATTAACTTCCACTCAGTGATCAGTCATTACTGCAATGTTTTCGTTTATTGAAGGAGCCATTCCAACGATAGGCGTGAAAACTTTTCCGACATTATGCTCATTAATGTTATTCGATGAATTGATATCGTTCAGAAGTCTTGGTGTCTTCTCAGAAACACAACTTTCTTTGTTGCTGAGCTCGTCGAGTGATACGTCGTATACTGTGAAAGATAACGGTTCGAGTCAGTTCAATTCTCAGAGCATTCAACAGCCAACTGAATCGCCATCGATCGAAAACGAGATGAATCGTTCGCAGCAAGAAATCAATCTGGATGAAAAGTGTCTTCTGGAATTGTCGAGTCGTGACTTGTTTGATGGGAGTTCGGTTGGTTTTTGAGGGGTTGTTAATATTATTTTGTTTGTTTGCGATATTGACAGTGATAATGGTGAGTTTTGATAACATGTTTTCCTCTTACAGATATATGGTGAGGAATGTTTCGACGAGCGATCACTGTACGGGTCTAATGTTGAGAATACCACAACATCTGCAGTTTTAGACTGCATTCGTGATGAGGATAACGGTAAAGATGGCTTGCCTTCGGACGATATTGATGATTGTGACGAAATTCTCGATACAAAAATACGTGCGAGTCAGACTGAGAAACGACCAAATGAAACAGATGATAAGGCGACACTCGTTGAAGATGAAAAAATTTTGGATAAAATCACCAAAAAGATGAGTCGAACATCGATATCTTCCTACGTGAAACGTGAACCATTAACTGAATCAATGCTGAAAAATGAACAAATAATTGGATCAACTCCGAAATATTCTCCTAAACTATCAGCTAGTTCAAAAATTCTTCATACTGGGATGGTGTTTGCCGATAGCGGTAAATTAGCAGATGATAAACATCAAACTGAAAGGACAGAATCGAAAAAGTTTGCAGTGCCCAAACGAGCCACGAAATGCGTTGACGAGAACAAAAGTTCACCCATTATTGCAGAAAATGGGCAAAGCAAAATCACGAAAAATGCTCAAAGTGACATCGTTGAAACTAAAGACGATCCTAAACAGCGATTATTGGAACGAAAAAATTTAGAGGCGAACAATAGGGTCGCCTCCCAAGCAATCGAAAAGCATCGACCAAGCCCAGAACACTCCAGATATCAATCCGGATCCGAATTCGGCTGCTCATTAGATGACTCAACTTTCAATGCTCTAATCTCCACAGCTGAACAATCAGCAATTCCGCCATCTCCTTCGTCCCTACCAACTCAGAAGATGGCAGCCTCATTGCATTCACCCAAAGACGATTGTTCGCTTTCTGATTCCATGTTCCTTGACATGCTCATTGAATCCGAAAATGAGCCAAAAGGCGCCGCACTGCAGTCCCAGCCCCAATCCAAATCTCAGCCTCAACTTCGAGAACCTCAAAATAATCAGTTTGAATCTGTTCGCGATCTCACCGTACCTTTATCATCGGCAAACGAAAATGAGAAAGTTACCGAAAGTTCCACTTTAAATGCAGCAAATTCGACTAGGAGCAGCAGCAGTATCCATCCAGTGCTCAATAACTGCCCTGCAATGTCGAATACCATGGTTGCAGCCGCAGAGCAAAACACCTCCCGTATTGATGCAGTCAAAATTTCAAAAGGATTACCTTGCAATCGTACAAAAATTAGTGATGTTTGTGATGGTGTTAGCAATGAGATTGAGGCCGAAATTCCTAAGGGTCAGGGATCTGATGTTGGAGAGGTATCGGTATCGCGTCCGAGAGAACTGCCAATCTATAATAACGAGTGGCAAATAGATTCGTTCAACGAGAGTGACGATATATTTGAAACGAGTCAGCATTCACAATTTACATCTCAGCAAATTTCATCTAATCAACCATACGAAGCAAAGCACATCAAGCGTACACGACAACAGTGTTACGTCAGTGATAGCCCAACTGCAGTTTCACCAAGCTGTCAAAGTCCAATGAATAAACTTGTAAAGTTCACATCACCTCTCTCAACTTCATCACCAATCAACAATACTAGTAACAATATTCACAACAGTCACATAACCAGTAATAATGCTGTTATTAATCATAATAACAATGACAGTGTTAATCAAGACCTCGAGCATGCAGTGCTTCAGTCATCCTCTTTCACTGAGCGCCTAACTCCCAACAAATCTGTACCAAAATTTTCCACTCCAACCAGACGTCCTGAAGCAGTAAGGCTGGAAGCAGGACTAGAAAATATGAAAGTATCGGAAGAAATAAATCGTGGACCATTGAATTTTTCGATTGATGACGTTTGCCGGTATGTGATCTATTATTTTGTAATATTTTCCGTTTATGATAGCACTAATAATAATAATATCAGTAACAATAATAACAATGATGTTTACTCACAGTCAATAAACAGTTTTTATCGCAGAAATTTGACTGCTGAACAGAACTGAAATAATTTGTTTGCTTATTCGCTGGTCAATTAGCTGACTACAAGAATCGCTTGCATTCGTTTTCAATAAGGAGGCGATCATCGCTAGAAATCAATTGGCTTCTTCATTATGAAGCGGTTTTGGTAGCAGTGCGCTGATTAATACGAGTAACATCGATATCAGTTGGTGATATTGGATGGTATTGCGAGGAATATTCAAATGCGTTTTCTTAATGAGGCAATTTTTGAAGGTCAAAATCACGGTGGTTGAAATTCGTTGAAGAAGTGTCGTCGTGGAATGGTGATGTGGGTGTTGGGATTTGTTTTTCAACAGGTGATCGTTCCTGCGACAGCAGATCCGATATCAGAGCTGTTGCATTGTGTCCGTCGCGTGGCAATCCTGCATTCATTCCATTCGAGGGCGTTTCTGTTTATGGTGAAGCTTTCTTTTAAAATGTTCTGAGATCACATCTGTGTTCTGAACATATATCTCGTTTCGTTACTGTAATATGGTGAGTGTGCGTTTCATTTGTTGTGATTAAAAATTCGTCAAAATCAGGTAATGCAAACGAAGAATCGCTCTATCCGAGTTTCACGCCGTGTGATTCAGTCAGTATTGCCGACCGAATTGACCTATTCGAATCGGTTCTTGCATCAGCAAATCAACGCAAAATTTTGGTCGATTTTCTACACTTCACTCGATCCCTCAAATCACCACCATTCTCAAAAGGTCTCATCCAGCAAAAACTATCAAATTGTGTTTGTATTCGAACGCTCTCATTCCTCGCATATTTCCGAAGCGCTGATGGCGAATCACCGCTCCACTATAAGGTATGCGCATTCTGTTTCAGAGTATTCCAATATTTGTTTTACTGTTTCGAAACATTCCTTCAATTTCAACGTTTTTGTTATTTTTATTAACTGATTAATTAATTAATTTCATATTTTTTCAAAGACCCATTGACGGTTGCATTAATCGTTTTATAACGTCAGGATCTAGTCGCGAGATTGATTCCGTCTGCAACTGCCCTGAGCATTATGAAGAGGATTAATGTTGTATCAAGTGAACGGATTCGTATATCAACGTACGCCTTACTGAACGTTCGACTTTTCGAAAGTCTTTATCCGTTATCAGTTCGTTTATCATCACAACGATTTATCACTCTCGAAATGGATTCGTTGCTATTGCTGGCGAGACTTGAAGCTGTCGGAATCGGTTTCGATGCTGAGACAGCTGCAAATATGATTCGGAAGGTTTGTTTTGCAGTCATTTATTTCTCGCTTTTTTGAAACGTCGTTTTTCATTATCCGCTGTCAGTGTTGCTGTTGTGTTGTTCATTCTTTTATATTCATCAACGTACGCCTTACTGAACGTTCGACTTTTCGGTGAAGCTTTCTTTTAACATCTGGTAATCACATTCGGGTTCAATTATTTGTTCATTTATCGAGAAATTCCAACGACTATACCTTTATGCTATCATTCTTGCCCATTTTCTTCTTTTATCTCATTTTTGCTCCATCGTCTGCGAGATGTTTCGAAAAATGTTCCGTGAAGTGACACTTTCAGTAATTTCCCACTTCAGTCATTCTCATATTTACTCGTGTATTTGCACAAACAGCTTTCATCGTGCAAAACTGTCGCTTCCTTAACACCGATAACTGCAAACGAATCTGATTGTTTGTCCTCAGTAATTGGTCGATTGTAATGACTAATAGTGCAGTGAATATTGCGGTATTTTATTATTATGTTGCTTTTCGTGCGATCATAAAGGCAATCATGCCCATCAACTGCAATGAAATTTTCGGTGTTCAATTGAAAATTATAGAACTTTAAACTTAGGTGAAAGATGAAATGTCGCAGTTAGAAGCAGAGGGAAGACGTTTGGCTGGAGTGGCATTCAATTTTGATTCGCCGTCAGAGATTGCAAACGTTTGTTGATTCTTTCTGTTTCGTTTAAAATTCATTCATTGTTTATTATCATTTCATTTGATACTTTTCTGCTTTAGTTAACATTATTGAGCATCATCACTATTCAAGGTGCTCTTCGTCCGAATGCGTATTCCTCCTCTGATCGCTTCTTCATCGTCAACAAAAAACGATCTTAATACGAATACAAGAACGAATACAAGTCGTTCTTCTCATTATTCAACGAATAAGACCGTCTTAAAACAACTCTCGAAGCAGTATCCCATTTGTGGTGTAATTTTAAAATGGCGCAGACTGAACACGGCTCTTTTGGTTTGTCATTTTAATGATGCTAACAATAATGATTTATTCGACGTCAGCGTTAGTAATCAGTTGAAATAGCAACTGTGATATTGATGATAATTGTATTTGTTGTCATTCGACAGTATTTGCAAATGTTATCACATTTATTACCACCCAATTTTTAATTGTATTCATCGCTTCAACATTTTGCTCTAACTACCAATTTAGCGTCATTTCTCGTTATTTAATCATTCTGAAGTAATTTACTGAGCGACTTGTAACCTCATCAAAACATTGTGAACCTGAAGAATAATTTGCAGACATCTCTGCAAAATTTACTGCACGAATATGAATCGCATATTGCTAGTGAATCCACCGGCAGTAATAAGTTAACGAACCGAATTCATACCAACTTTACGATCTTCTCACAAACCGGTCGTGTGCAGTCCGTTCGTCCGAACATACAAAACGTGCAGAAAGATGAAATTGTAGACTCACTGTCGGTCAGATCGCTTTTTATCGCACCACCCGGTAGGATTATTTGCTTGGATTGATATTTCATCACATAGTCACCTACTGGAACCATTATCTTTGATGCTGTAGTATTGTTACGTGATTTATAGTAGTTATCGTATGAAGTTCTTCTTGAAGGCCCATTTCTTGGCAAATTTCTTATGACATTATTGTCTTATTCACTTGTGATCACTCAGTGATTTTGTTGCATGAACAAGACCGCTGTATTATGGAATTAGTTGTGATACAGTTAGTGAATAAATGCGTTGACTGTGCGGATCTTCACATGATGGTTTACTAGTGAATTATTTTAGGTTACAAATTGATATCAGCTGATTATTCGCAGTTAGAGCTGAGAGTGCTTGCTGCACTGTCGAAAGATGACACTCTCATGGAACTTTTCAAATCTGGTAATGATGTGTTTCAAATGATGACAGATCGATGGAATGGAAACAAATTGATTGGTGTTAGTGTTGACCGGCAAAAAGTCAAGCAGGTGAGTTTTTGATAACCAAAAAATTGGACTATTGAAACAAATCATTCATAATATTTTTAGCATTCGCATAGCTTTGAGTAGTTCAAGGTGAATACTTATATTTGTTATGAGGTTTAGCATTGTCATTGAATACGTTCTGGTTGAACGAAAGTATTCTTTTTGAATTCACGTCCCAAAATTCGTTGAACTGAGTCAGCCGTGAACAGCTGAAATTTCTAAGCGTTATGATCTGCTATTTGATACCTCATTTGGCATAACGCAGAGGATGAAATGTGTTTTACAAGCCTGTTACAACATTGAGCAAAGAATTCATTTTATTTTATTTCAAAGACATTTCTCCAATGGATGTCGACTTTCGACATTTTTCACGACAATAACGTAATTTTCAAATAGTGGTCAGTTGAAATGAGTTACTTTTCAGCTGTGTTATGCAATAATTTATGGCATGGGAGCGGCAAGTTTAAGTGAACAAATTCAGATGTCGAGGCAAGATGCGCAACATTTGATCAATTCCTTCTTCAAGCAATTCCCAAGTTCGTTATCCATTCCTCGTATGAGATATATATTCTGTGTCAACGCATTCAGTTGAGGACATCGAAAGTCACGCAGATTCGTGTGCTTGAAAATCCGATGTGGACTCGTTAGGATGAGTGCAAGTACAATGATTTGCTTGCTATAATCGCACCGCTATTATTCGGTCAAGTTCACTGTGTTATGCGACTTTATATGTGCTACGTGACTGTGCGATAATGTTTTCTCCACTTTTGTTCTCGCTAGGAAATAATAGGAGTGATATTTATTCGCATAATATTCTGTAGAATTGTTCGGTGCAAATGATTGCAAAACCTTTCCAACTTGTGCTGGGGAGAGGAGGAAGGTTGAGAAAAGAGAAAACATGCATATATTATCATACAGTGAGAATCACATGAAGCCCTTCAATCGTATGATGACATCGGTATCAATAGAATGGAAGTAAATAAAATTGGAGAGGGGGGGTGGAAATGGAGTAAGTTCTTCATTAATTTCTTTGCCTTCGCCTGCTAAATTGTGTGATTCTAACAGGATTAAAAATCCGTTTTCATCGAGTGGAATAAGTTGAAGTCTGCATTCAAATATTTGAAGCCATTCTGAGGACGCAATATGCTAAGGAATTAGATTCAAGGCTAATTTTGTACTGTTTGTACTGTTTCGTATGCAACGTTTGACAGCGAATCCCTTAAGGGAAATATTTTCGCGGATTCCAATGTAATGAAATAAATTAGTGATGTTTTGCAGAGGTTCGTTCATGGATTGACGAAACGGTGGAACGTTGTCGATCGGAGATGTGTTCAGTGACATTACTCGGTAGAAAGCGTTCATTAAAGCTTATTAAAAGCGCTGTACAAAGCGATCGAGCAAAGGCCGAACGACAAGCCGTTAACGGTACTATACAGGTATGTTCGAGGGTTTATTCCAGTGAAATGATTTCAATATGTGAATCGATATTTATGTGGTGAATTCTTTTTATACAGAGAGTTCTTTTTTGTATGTGGTTTGCGCTTCTTTATGGTTCGTTCATTCATTTACTCACTAAATCGTTCATCCTCATAACATGTTGCTCGAAATGGACTGAACTTATATCCGACATTAATATGGTGTTCAGTTATTTATGAAAATATCTGTTCTATGAAGCACTGAAACGACGATCACTTTTAACAGTTGAGATGTAAAGATGAGCTATTAGTTAGTGGTGTAAAGAGTATTTACGGAAAATGAATCGCTTGTGAACAAATAGGTGTGTTTATATGAACTAATAAAATTTCAGGGTTCTGCTTCGGAAATTTTCAAATCAGCTTTGCTGAGGTTGGAAGCCAGTTTGAAAGGTGAGTGAAGAGGGGTTAGAATTTATCATGGTTAGAATTATTGAAAGAATTTATCCTCTGCCCGAATACTATACTAAAATGTAACAATATTCATTATCAGGCTTCACTTATTATCGTAGTTGTTGATTGTGATTTATCATGGTTACTTGTTTAATATTCATCATTTGAAATAAATGTTCTGTCGGAATGTATTCACTGGTCAGCAAAATGTCTTTGATTTTGCTCTGAAGTTTTGCTTTATCCTCCCAAGAGAACCGTTGAGATAACAAGAAGTTTTGAGTGTTGTGTTAGAGGGGAACATCAAGTTTGATTTTGAAATAAAATAATCTAACAGATTGACGTTGTTTTCATACGGATAGAACGAAATGAGACAGCCGTAAATACATCGTATTTACGATATGTTAAAATAATAATAATAAAAAATTTCAGAAGAGATCAATTTGTAAATTTCAGATCTGTACGCTAGAATTGTAATGCAATTACATGATGAAGTGATCATAGAAGTGCGCGACGATTGTGTGCTACCAGCAGCCAAGCGAATTCGTGAAGCAATGTGTGACGGTGTATCACTACCTGAATTCAAGATTCCACTCGACGTAAAAATTTCTGTGGGTCAGAACTGGGGATCTCTTTCGAAAATTGACACTTGAATTTCTTTATCTGTGATATGAGTCATGTAATTATACGTATGAGTGAAAATAATTTGTGGTTTTGTTTTATATAAGCCGTATTTCCTTGAATAAGGCTCAGGGAAGAAAACCCTCGTAATTTTTTACGAATGATCGTGAAGTAGGGCGGAAACTGTGCGAGGAAATGCGGTAATTTCCTTTTTTTTGTGAATGTACATTGGCGTTCTTTATTGCAGTTGTTCTTTCGCTTTATTTGTTTTACGATAGCGTTACGTTTTGTCATTACTGATCTCATTCCTGCCTCTAAATGTCCTCAAGTTGAAGTGTCTTCACGTGTTTCTGCTGGAAAATGTCTTTTTCGGCGAGTTTCTCACCTCGGGACGTATTTCAGCACAAGCTTCTCATCAGTAGCAATTAATTATTCGGGTAGAGAGCGTGTGACATTTTGTGAACAGGGTGGAAGGATTCGGCCTTTCCAAGCTTAATTTCGAATCTGAATTTTGAATTTTTTTAAAGTGTTCTGAAATCAGAATGAGAATAATTCGTGTTGCATGAGACTTCGACCTAGAGAAAAAGTTTTTTTGTTACATGGTAGCTGAACGTTGTGGGTATTCATGTTTCTTTTGGGTTTGAAGTAATTTATCGTTTTACTTTATTAATGTCATATTAGTCTAATTTTGTTCACTTTTAAATCCTCGTTGATATCCTTCATCATTCACTTTTCATTCATAAGTCCAATGTGAATTTCCAATATTTTAAAATTATTGAGATGATCACACTTTATTAATACCGATTTTAATTTGTTGAATAATGAATTTCAATGAAAATTAATTCTGTATCGCC
Source organism: Anisakis pegreffii (assembly GCA_035041965.1). Lineage (NCBI taxonomy): Eukaryota > Metazoa > Nematoda > Chromadorea > Rhabditida > Anisakidae > Anisakis > Anisakis pegreffii. The sequence continues at coordinate 263,913 of JAPYMA010000023.1, read as the reverse complement.
GGAGCGAATCCAATTCTTCGTTGTGATACATCGTGAATGACACAATATTGACGTATGAGGGGATCACCAAGAATCCAGGCTGGGGAATAGCCGAAATTATTAAAACCGAACAATGCAAGGACGCACAAATCTTCCTGGATCTGCAAATGAAAGTATCAGCTAACGACTGACTGTATGTGAGGAGTAAAAAAATTTTTGGTTTGCTTTCAGTCTTGTAAAATTGTACTTTTCATTTGAACAGCTTAGTGGTCCGCATGTTTGGGTGCTCCATTGCCCCTTTTGATCATCTTGCAGTTCGCTGTAACCCTCCCCCCTGGTAGAAGAACTTAGTATTTTTGCGTCTAACGCTCCGGAAACATCTCAGCAGCGTAAAAGAAATTAGTTTTCTGTAACGAAACAAGTATTCTTAGAACACTGTTTATCCACTGTTGTATTGATGTGTAGTGCAAATGGTTATGGTTGCATAAAAGGGTATTGTTTATGAAACGCTCACTTCGAACTGATTTAGATGAATTCTCATTCTTTTCAGACGTGTTGCATTCACTCTCATAGCTATTGCAGGTGAATATCGTTCTCTTGATGAGTTTCTCTCATTCACTTCGTCTTATTTCACTTCACAGTTCGAATCAATTTTTTATTCTCTAGCATATACTATTTAGTGGATGCGTTGACGAGTGTTGACAGCCGAAATGAGCAATACAGCAATCGAATATTATTGCTCAATAACGTTCGACAATCAAATGATGAATTATAGAGTGTATTTGATAGAATGAGAATTTGACTTTGATTATTCACTGAAATGAATGAGAAATTGGAAGAAGAGAACACTTTTGGTGATAAAAGTTATGAGAGCGATTGTAACAGCAAGGAAAAGAATGAAAACACTGTTAAAACGATTGAAAATCCTGTTAGACCCGGATGAGCTAATGATAGTCAGAACATAGAAGAATTAAGAGTGTTGCTAGCAATAGCATTTACATATCCGAATTAAAAAGCACCCTCACAATGACGTTCTATCGTAACATAACGATAGCACGAAGTACTGTTTCCGGACCAACTCCATTACCTCTTCACACCTCGAAGTTACCCGAAATGGGTAATCTCATCCCCTATGAGAACTGCTGGATTAGCTGATAAGCGAATATATATTCTGCGCTTTTCTACCGAGTAAGTTTTCAAGTTCATGAAAGAACCTATCGAATGTACATCCATTGATATCTCATCGTCAGTCATTTTTCGGTTACTGAATAGAAACTTCCTTAGATTCAGAAGAATATTTTACTAACTGAAGAATGAAATGATTGAATTTGATCATCTAAGCGGCGTCATATCTTTTCTAGAACGGATGTACATTAGTAAGGTAACCCTGTTAACAATAATGCTTCTACCAGTTCACCTCTCGATTCACTCAAAATGTCAGTATCCTAGATGTTCCACCCCTACGTGAACCCTGAATCGTTGATAGTTGTATGCTTATCAATGAGTGACGGCTTACCGTAACGACGTATTGCTGCGGTGTTATTGCGTAGTCGTGATTGCCGAACGTTAAGACAAGGTCTGGTAGAGTACTGATGCCGTTGCAAGGGACAACGTAATTGCCCTCTTCATACTGCAAGTGAATAAATCATTTGTGGGATTCATTCACACATTTCTTCGCAGAAAATCATAAAAAATGCATTCCAAAACTCGGACAAATGTTATCTTTAATTCAGTTTCACTCATTATGTGAAGGAACATTGCGTGCATTCAGATGAACTCGACGAGACACTTTCTCTTTGGTCTTAATTCAGAACGCTTTTATTCACTTTGCACTGATCCACCTGTTCTCAACAAAGGTGATCAATCAAGGAAATCATTTGTTAAAATTATTCTAGCTGTATGAGAAGAATTTTTGTGTTCAATTTTTCTCATTATTCACAAAATTTGGGAAAAATTCTTCAGTATAACATTGATTCAAGCTCACAATGTTATTTTCGCTAGATGCTCCGCTCCGGCCAACAAAAATCGAAAATGAACGGCCAGAGGTGCAACAGAAATTAGAAATCCTGGAAATTATCTGCCGTAATGATTGCTGCATGCAAATGTTTAGTGCGGATAGGATGAGCACAAATGAGAGTTCGAATATAGTGTGCACAGACCGATACACCAATCGCTGCAACGATGTCGTCGATAACCCACTGCGGTCCACCGAGGAACGAAGTGCCCGTGTCAGCGATCACGTCCCATCCTTTCGGATTCACGTAAGATCCGATTGCTACCGACTCCATACGGTATTGCCAGTAAGTAGCCTTCGACAAATAGACATAATCGATCACATCTCCGCAGTGCTCAGTGTCGAGTGCACCGTAAGTAAATTGACCACCGTAAACGTTTGACAGCGGACTCTTTAAGATGTTTTCAGTGAGATCATTCATTTGATTTGTTTCATTAACTCATTGAAATATTCAGTGAAATATCGCGTTTTTGAATTTCACCTTATCTCAAGTATCATCCATAGTTTATAGTGAATGCGAACGTTTTCGTGGACATTTCTTATCATCTTTGTTTTTCGCCAATAACTGAAGAATGTATGAAAGTAGCATCTTCCACTCACCCTGTGTTTCATCCAAACCGTGAAAATGGGTTTATCAAGAAGATTCTGCTGAATGGCGTTAATGACTGGTGGTACCACATGATGATCGGCCAGATCAGTAAATGCCAAGCCGAGAATACCATCTGCAGGATACTTCATAAATCCGTCAACTTCAGTTGCCTGTCCAAATGTCTGGTTTTTGACCGACAACTGAGCAGCACCCGATCCACCAAACTGTAATTCACATTTTGTAATCTATGTCAAGTAGTTTAGCATTTCACTGCCTCTTGCGTGGGGCGATTTCTGCTGCAGTTCGCATTCGTTTCCGTTTTCTTAAGGAAATTTGTTTGCTGGAGTGTTTAGGAAATGTGGATTCTATATTATTTTAATTTTAGATAGATTTTCTCAAAATTATTATGAATTATTAAAATCTCAAAAATGAATTCTGAAGGGTTACAATGGGAGTTGAAAAAGTCAAAAAAAATCGAACCTGACTTTACATTTGGGGCGATCGATGAATGTGAACAAATTTCGTATACAAATGAAATAACGGTATTCCATTATTCAGATTAATGCAAATTTGAAAAGATCGATGCAATCAGAGAGAATGTTTGAGCCTTGTAACTACCGTAATAGAATCCTCGCCAAGGAAGCCGCTTGCATTCGACCGATCTGCGTAGAATAGTTTCCATCTTCGGCCGTCTTTTACGTACGTACTTGATTTCGACGAATTGTAACGGTGATGCCTAGTACAACTTTTAGTTGTACACGATGAGTCAGGAATCCAGAGATTCGCCGAACCTGTGTCCAGTATTACAGTGAACAGTTGTGTGGGTGGTGTTCCAATAGTAATATTACCGAGATATTCCATATCATCATAATCGTTCACCTTAAATGTTATTTATCAATCCTTAACGAAGCAGGAACCAGATGTCTGTATGTTAAAGGTCATAAAGTTTCAGTGTTTCAGAAGAATATTCACGAACTTACTGGTTGTCCGAGTGAGTCGCGTGAGATTGGTCCTTGTTTCTTGATCAGTTCCAAGCGAAGGGCTTCCTTCATTCGAAGATGTTCCCCCCATTTTCCTTCTTTAATCAAGCGAACTCGTCGCGATTCGATCTGTTGCAGTGGTACACGTACAACAATAGCGTTTGCTATTGTTACCGTGCACACCAAGAACGCGATGAACACAGCCCTCATCAGCTAAGAAGTGCACTGCCAATGAATTCAAAGTCCTTTTGTGTGACGATCACCGTGTTCAGTTTAAATTATCATTAGGTAACATCGGCAAATGCTTATATGTATTTCTATAGTTCGAACTACATTACAATCTTATCATTTTCCCCTAATCAATTCACCGCTTTTTCATTTGATTTAGTCATACGTTCTCGCTCACTGATGCTGGCATTCTTGATGGATATCGATTGTGTGCTATCAGAAGCCAAGTGAATTCGTAAAGCAATGTGTGACGATATCTCATTACCTTAATTCAAGATTCCACTCGACGTAAAAATTTCTGTGGGTCAGAACTGGGGATCTTTTTCGAAAATTGACACTTGAATTTCTTTATCTGTGACATGAGTCATGTAATTATACGTATGAGTGAAAATAATTTGTGATATTGTTCTATATAAGCCGTATTTCCTTGAACGTGGCTTAGGGAAGAAAACCCTCGTAATTTTTCACGAATTATTGTGAAGTAGGGCAGAAACTGTGCGAGGAAATGCGGTAATTTCCTTTTTTTGTAAATTTACATTGGCGTTCTTTATTGCGGTTGTTGTTCGCTTTATTTGTTTTACGATAGCGTTACGTTTTGTCATTACTGATCTCATTGCTGCCTCTAAATGTCCTCAAGTTGAAGTGTCTTCACGTGTTTCTGCTGGAAAGTGTCTTTTTCTGCGAGTTTCTCACCTCGGGACGTATTTCAGCACAAGCTTCTCATCAGTAGCAATTAATTATTCGGGTAGAGAGCGTGTGACATTTTGTGAACAGGGTGGAAGGATTCGGCCTTTCCAAGCTTAATTTCGAATCTGAATTTTGAATTTTGTTAAAGCGTTCTGAAATCAGAATGAGAATAATTCGTGTTGCATGAGACTTCGGCCTAGAGAAAAAGTTTCGTTTTTACATGGCAGCTGAACATTGTGGGTATTCATGTTCCTTTTGGGTTTGAAGTAATTTATCGTTCCACTTTATTAATGTCATATTAGTCTAATTTTGTTCAGTTTCAAAACCTCGTTGGTGTCCTCCATCTTTCAGTCTTCATTCATAAGTCCAGTGTGAATTTCCAATATTTTTAAATTACTGAGATGATCACGCTTTATTAATACCGATTTTAACTTGTTGAATAATGAGTTTCAATTAAAATTAATGTTGTATCGCCGGAGCGAATCCAATTTTTTGTTCTGTTACATCGTGAATGACACAGTATTGACGTATGAGGGGATCACCAAGAATCCAGGTTGGCTGATAGCCGCCACTATCAAAACCGAACAATGCAAGGACGCACATATCATTCTCGATCTGCAAATGAAAGTATCAGCTAATAACTGCCACAAAATTCAGTTCAATTCATTGCTGTGTGACTGTTAAAAAATTTTTTGATCTGATTTCAATCTTCTAAAATTTACTTTTCATTTGATTAGCTGATAAACGAATGTGTATCCTGCGCTTTTCTACCGAGTTAGGTCTGATGTTCATAATAGAACGTATCATATGTAGCTCTACTGATATCTCAGTCATTTTTCGGTTGCTGAATAGAAACATCCTCAGATTCAGAAGAATATTCCTAACTGAAGAATGAAAAAATTGAATTTGATCATCTAAGCGGCATCATATCTCTTCTGGAACGGATGCACATTAGTAAGGTAACCAACAACGCTTCTCTCAGTTCACCTCTCCATTCACTGAAAGTGTCAATATCCTATATGTTTCACTCCTTCGTGAACACTAAATGGTTGATAGTTGTATGCTTATCAACGAGTGACGGCTTACCGCAACGACGTATTGCTGGGGTGTTATTGCGTAGTCGTGATTGCCGAACGTTAAGACAAGGTCTGGTAGAGTACTGATGCTGTTGCAAGGGACAATGTAATCGCCATATTGATCCGCCTAAATCATTTGTGGATTTCATTCACACATCTCTTCGCAAAAAGTCACCAAAAATGCGTCCCGTGGAGAAATGTTACGTTAAATTTGGTTCGACGTATTATATAATACGGTAAAGGAACGTTGCGTGCATTCAGATGAACTCTACTTTCTCTTTGGTCCTAATTCAGAACGCTAAGTCGATTTAACATATTTATCCACTTTCCATTGATCCACCTTTTCTCAACAAAGATGTTCAATTAAGGAAATCACTTGCTGAAACTAATGTAGCTATATGCGGAAGAATTTTTTGTGTTCAATTTTCCTCATTCATTATTCACGAAAGTTCGGAATATTTCTGAGTATAAGATCAATTCAACCTTACAAGGTTACTTTCACCAGATGCTCCGCTTCGGCCAATCAAAATCGAAAACGAACGGTCAGAGGTGCAAGAGAGATTGAAAATGTTGAATGTTATACAATCATAATTGAAAAATTATGATTGTTCCACGCAAATGTTCAATGCACAAAAGCGTGAGCGTAAATGAGAGTTCGAAAGTAGTGTACACAGACCGTTGCACCAGTGACTGCTACGATCTCGTTAATAACAAATTGTGGTCCACCGAGGAACGAAGTGCCCGTGTCAGCAATCACGTCCCATCCTTTCGGATTCACGTAAGATCCGATTGCTACTGACTCCATACGATATTGCCAATAACTAGCCATCGACAAATAGCGATAATCGATCACATCTCCGCAATGCTCGGTGTCGAGTGCACCGTAAGTAAATTGACCACCGTAAACGTTTGACAGCGGACTCTTTAAGATGTTTTCAGTGAGATCATTCATTTGATTTGTTTCATTAACTCATTGAAATATTCAGTGAAATATCGCGTTTTTGAATTTCACCTTATCTCAAGTATCATCCACAGTTTATAGTGAATGCGAAACATTCAATATAAACTATGGATGATACTTGAGATATATTTCATGGGCATTTCCTTTCATCTCTGTTCTTCGCCAGTAACTGAAGAAAGTATGAAAGTAACATGTCCCACTCACCCTGTGCTTCATCCAAACCGTGAAAATGGGTTTATCGAGAATTTTCTGCTGAATGGCGTTAATGACTGGTGGTGTCACATAGTCATCAGCCAAATAAGTGAATGCCAAACCGAGAATACCATCTGCAGGATCTCTTTCAAATCCTCCCATTTGAATTGCCTGCCCAAATATTTGGTTCGGGACTGACAGTTGAGCAGCACCCGGTCCACCAAACTACAATTCACATTTTGTGATCCATGTCAATTAGTTTGACATTTCACTGTTTCTTGCGTGAGGCATTTCTGCAGTAGTTCGCATTCGTTTCAATTTTCCTAACGAATGCCTGATGCTCAAATATTGGGCGCATTCAGTGTTGAAAATGTGGTTTCTAAATTTTTCTAAAATATTTCAATTCTTAATGAATCTTTTCTCAATTATTCTAAATTTATATTGTCGCAGGATATGAATTCTGAAGTGTCAAAATGGGATCTGAAAAAAATCAATGAGATGTGACTTCACATTAAGGGCGATCGATGAATGTAGACAAATTTCATTTCCGAATGAATCCCATAAACCAACAAGTATTCCATCATTCAAACTAATGCAAATTTGAAAAGGTCGATGGAAGCAGAAAGAATGTTTGAGCCTTGTAATTACCGTAATAGAGTCTTTGCCAAGGAATCCGTTTGCATTCGATCCATCTCCGTAACCCACTCTCCATTTTCGGCCATCTTTTACGTACGTACTTGATAACGATGAATTGAAACGGTGATGCTTAACACAACTTTCAGTTGTACACGATGAGTCTGGAATCCAGAGATTCGACGAGCCTGTGTCCAGTACTACAGTGAACAGTTGTGTGGGTGGTGTTCCAATAGTAATATTACCGAGATATTCCATATCATCATAATCGTTCACCTTAAATGTTATTCATCAATACTTAGCGAAACTGAAATCAGATGTCTGTATGTTAAAGGTCATAAAGTTTCAGTGTTTCAGAAGAGTATTCACGAACTTACTGGTTGTCCGAGTGAGTCGCGTGAAATTGGTCCTTGTTTCTTGATCAGTTCCAAGCGAAGGGCTTCCTTCATTCGAAAATGTTCCCCCCATTTTCCTTCTTTAATCAAGCGAACTCGTCGCGATTCAATCTGTTGCAGTGGTACACGTACAACAATAGCGTTTGCTATTGTTACCGTGCACACCAAGAACGCGATGAACACAGCCCTCATCAGCTAAGAAGTGCACTGCCAATGAATTCAAAGTCCTTTTTATATGCCAGTCATCAAGTTCAGTTTGAATTGTCATTAGACATCATCGACGAATGCTTACGTGTATTTCTACAGTTCGAACTACATTACAGTCTTATCATTTTCCAATTAATCTTTTCACTGCTTTTTCTTTACGTTCTCGCTCTCTGATGCTTAAGCATTCTTGGTGGAGATTTTCATCTTTGGTGTTGCACTTGTACACTGACCCACCCTTCTTCCATTTGAAACGATTCTCTCAGGATTATGGCTGAGATTGTTTGCAGAAAAGATTGGTGCTCATGTTGCATGGTTCAGATGAAGTTTTTTATGCCACTTCTAATTGTTTAGGAATCATATTTTGCAAACCATCGAAAGCATTTGAACGTGAAAACTCAGTCAGTAGAAGTCAAAAAACTGTGAACTGTGATCAGTTGATTATGTGAAATTTGGATGTGCTGATCTCCAACTGGGTTGCGCTAGCAGGCTCAGAAATATTAGATTCTTTCTTTGCTATGGGAACAATGAGAATGCTCCCCAAGAATAAATTGGTTTGTATTCGAGCGTTTGTCCTTAGTGATCGATAGAATCAGCACATTCAATGAGCTCTTCGTATCGGAATCAGGCTATGTGCAAGAGTTCCAATATGAGGTGTTGATTTGGCTGCGATTTACGGTTACCTTTGAACCAAAAAAATTTGAGTGATGTCATATGGTGCAGCATTTTGTCTGTGACTCCGTAATATTGCTGCATCGGTAGGATATAGTTTAAGAAGCGCGGAAAATTATAAAAATCGCTCGGGTCAGCTCTATCTGCTCTCACTCTGAAGTAGATTGAGCTGACCCGAACGATTATAATTTTGAAGGTGAGCCTAAGCCCAAATATGAGCCTCACCAAATGCTGAGTCTAACTCAGGCTTTTAAAGCTAAATTATGTCCAAGTGATTTCCGCATGGTTTTAATGATTACAGTATCCAATATCCAAAAATATCCAAACTGTGACCGACTTCAAGATCAGTAATAACATCGCTGTAGATTTCCTGTTTGCAAATTGCATGATTTATGCAATGAATAATAATACATTTTGTTTAGAGCAGCCATTAATTGGGAATCGAAAGAGATCATTGAATGTTTTTTTGCATGACAGAACGAGTACACAAGTGAACTTCATTTACTGATAAACATAACGATCACAGACTGGCAATGAGCACTAATCAAAAAATAATCGCATTATTGCATAACCAAGCGATTCATTTAGCCGTAGATTCAAACGCCCAACTTGCTAATCTCTTCTCTTTTGCTACACCAAAGAATGAACACCCAAAACCAAAACGATTATCGAATATTTGCGTCCGAAAGAGTGCAAATCATTGATGTATTCTGTTATCACCGACATTTGTTCACAATTGTCTCAGCACCCAAAAAGAACACAAAATCAAGTGCAATGCCATTGTGAGATCTCAAAAAGAGTACATTTTTTTGCAAGATGTTCGATTGGATGGCAATGAACGAGCAAAACGCATTGTTTATGCAATTTCTGTAAACAACAGTCGACTAAAATGCGATAAGAGGGCAATATGAACCTCGATAAACTATGGCATGATTTACATTGTGGGGAGATGATCATTCGAAAATTTGTAATTTTTCAGAATGAGCATATTTCACATAACAAGCCCGTTTAGAGTCGTTCAGAATGCATGTTGACAGTGATCAAGTTAATGTTCTCCGAATGGCAGTTTCTATTTCTGTTCACCTGCTTCACGTTATTTATGCAAAACACGGAAAAATGAATACCTCATCACACTTTCACTGAAATATTTCTATGATATCATTTAAATAGATTAATATTGGGATAAGTCGAAAAAATCTTCCTCAAGTGTTCAATTTTTTGATGTCAAAAACGTTTCTCAACACCTCTGGGTTACCATTGAGCTAATTTGCAAATTTCTCGGTCGCTCTGCTACAAACGCAATCGAAGTTTTTATTTCATCCTTCATCTCGCAACGTAACTGTTTTTCGGTGCCGCCCATGAAGTGTTATATCTCCTTAGCAGAGAACTAGTGCTTGGAATGAGTTTCAGAAATCTATGTTGAGAATGGACATTAATTGTCAAAAACTGTGCTGATGGAATCACCAGCTATCAAGTCCTAACCGAAACGTCCTCAGCTAATAGTCTCCTACATCTTTTAACCATTAACTATGAAACGGTTGATTTTTGAACGCAACCGATTCATTTCAAGGTGTTCACACTTTGAGTGAAAATGTGTTGAGGACAAATATTTTAAGCGCTTTCAGACTTTAAAGCATTTCTGCTTGGGGAGGAACCACATAAAAGGATTCAGAAACTGAGCTCGATGTGAATTCTGGAAATTTCACAAATACATTGTTGAGCAACGAGCTGGAACAGTTGAAAGGACAGAGATGTAGGAGGTTATTACTATCGCAGAGATCATTTTAAGAAGATCAAGAATTCAGTGCACGAATTCATCAAGTTCCTTTTTTCATTCAATAAAGATTGGAAGAGGTGTTCAGCTGTTAACATTAAGTTTTTCAAATTAGGTGGTGAAGAACGAATGCATGAGATGATTTTGAAGAGTTTCAAAGAACAGAAAATCACTTCACGAATCGACAATGCGGAAAAATTCAAATCAACCATGTAATTGTTTGAGTAACTGAAATATTTTAGTTTTTGTTTGAGTGATTTTTTAACGCTTCATTTCACTGTCACTAATGCAGATGAGGCTGTTTTGATTGTGATTTCTTGTCTTTGGATTCGTCTTTCTTCTCTAGAATAAAGACGAGGAAGTCTCGGTTAGGATGTGAAATCATTAGCACCGTATGAGAAGCGTTCTATTTCGCACAAGAAATTTCAAGTTTATCCAGCAAAGAGGTCGCGTGTTGGATTAATACCTTCATATGTTGAGTACCGAATATCCCTTTGAAATGTCGTTTTGATGTAGTGCGGCGGCCCATTAAAGTCTGTATCCGTCGACATGATGCGGTAACTCATCTAAAGCAACGCTGAACTTGATGATACTAACAGCATAAGATTATGCATGGGTATAATCCTTTCACGATGGCAATCGTTTTCCTTTTGCACTGAAATTATGGAATGGACGAACGTATTTATAAATTATCACGCTTCACAACGTTCGTCTCTTTTATCTCAGATCATTTCGATCCGTTTCAACCACTTTTCATCGAGTACAGTCATTGTGAATCTCACAGCGGGATATATATCCGTCCAAGTTTCTCTCAAGCAAGCATTATTTGTTCATTTCATGCGTGTACTACTCGTGTTATGCATCTATCTATTATGATATCAACGTATCCCCTTTCAACCTCCGAAATCTCCAAAATAATAGCCTTTTACTGTTTAGAACGATTTCATGGAGCACAGCAGGCGAATTTCCAATGAAAATGATTTTCGAGGAATCGAGCACTGATTTAACAAGCAAACAAAAATATCGATCAAATTGTAATAAGATGGAGCAAAATTTAAGATAACATTTCCGATTAGAAGTTAAATATAATTCTGATAGTGGTTCAATTCAGATGCAAAGGAGTGAAGAATGTGAATTTTCTAAGAACAGAGCATGATTGCACACCGCATTATTCAAGCACCGTTAGGATCGGGATACCTCGAAGCTGAAAACGAGCACAAGGCTTTCAAGATTATCAAGAACCACTTGTTGCTTAGAAACCGCTTGTATGCTAATCTGGCATAACATCTAGGAACTTAGGGCTTTAAAAATCCACCTTCTATTCATTTTGCTTTCAGACGTTGAAAAACCCATCTGTTATTTTTCTCCTCTTGATAAAATAACACTATGTATTGTCAGTTCAATTGTTGAGCATGATATGTGGTCCTTCAAGCGAATGACTGAACATCTTGCTGAAATAGTATTTTAAAGATTTATCGGCTCATAGCTCTTTCATCACTATCAGAAGATCTTGTTGCACATTCGGCATAACGTCAACGAATAGCCGAGCAAATTTCCACTTTTTCGTCGATTACAGTTTAAAGTGTCTTTTCAGGAAAACGTTGGAAAAACTATGTTCGCTTCAATATTGTTGTGCATCGCATTAGCAGTGACTCGAGCGAAATGAGAATGTAATTCGAGCGAAATGAGAATTTCGAATCAGCGTGATGGTTTTGAATAGTGAACAAAGTTTGTGTGATAATATGATGTATTTCTTGAGACAGTGTAATATTATCCCAAATATCTGACTGAATATCTTACGAAACTAATGGGTAAATTCGTAGCGATATTATGAGTTGTGTCTTTGCGATAGTCATTACGATAATGATGTATTACGCATAATTTATTTGGTTTTACTGACGAGTGCTTCGATATTCTTCACAGGAACTGGTTCTTTCCCATATTATACCTTCTGCAATCTCATGCGCCATCCTCGTCAGCTATTCTTTCTGTACGGTTTTCATCGAGTGTTGGTCATTTTCAGCAGTTATTTTAATTTTGTCGACATTTTGTCCATCTGTCTGTGGACTGTACCATTAAATTGTCCTGCATGATTATATTGTCCGTATGATTTGTGATTTAGCAATTGTCATCACTTCGTTGTCACCATCCAATGAATCATATTAAACATTTCAACTCTTGTTCATTTTTATGAATGGAATTTTGCATTTGATACTGAAAGTTTCTTCAGAATTTTCACATTTACAATTCCTTCAACTTTTTCTGTTCATTCATGAATTTTTCACTGAAAATTGTCATCAACAAATTCGATTCTTCGAATGCGTCCAATCTCTTGACTCGTCGTTAGCTTTTACCTCAAATCGTTGCATATCTTCTTCAACATTGTTGACGAACTTTCGCTGCGTTTTAATTGTTCATGCGATTCGAACGCATTTCATTTCCTTTTAACTGTAGCGAACACAATTTTGATGATTGTCTTCATGATATTTTTCCCTCACTATCAGCGTGGAGCTCTTTGCTGCAGCAAAATCATGTGAGCATATGGATATGAGAAGTGAATTAACAGGATAACCATGTAACAACTTCGAATGACACAATTTTGGTGATTGGTGCGGATTATTACATCAGTTCGATGCGATACACATTCAAACGCACGCATTAACGGGCAGTCTATGTTGCGCGCACAATATGAATTGTCTATTATATCTCTAACATTCATCTTCTCAATAATGATGAATGTTTATTTAGTTAGTTGTGTGGATGTATTCGATGGATGGATTGCTAATAAAGAGCTGACATATACATGCGAATTGATGAAGCACACAATTTGAAGGTCCTTGGCTAGTGACCCTCGATAATTTAATGACCGCTGGTCTGTGATTAACATCAGTGATTACATTATCCGAAAGCATGAATCCGATAGATGCTCATTTTAAGATAAGATCATTCACAAGAGCAACTCTGGAACCAATGAGCCAAAGACTCATCACAATTACCACTCAGCTCCTAGCACTTATAAAATCACAAGAGATTGACTGCGATCAGGCCAATTTGCTATCAATCAAGAACTTCAAAGCCCAACTAGAGCCACATAGTGCGCAAGATAATTATATTCGCTCAGGGAGTTGCAAAAACAATCCTTTTCGTTGGTTGATCTATTCATAGACATCGTTGAGTGTTGATTACAAACAGAATCCTCATCAAAAGTTTTCTATCACTGTTTTCATTCATTTTGCTTGTTAATGAACATCGAACGGAAGTTAATCGTAGCATTAATGGTGTGTTTGACGATACTCTCTTGACATAGAACATTACTTAAACGAACCCTTTCCTTAAACCGTTGCGCTCTAAAGCTCTATCGCAAAATGTTCATTCATTTATCTGTTGCAGTGATCGAAACTTCCTTGGGAAATTAATTTCGCTCTCCCTGAAGGCGACTGTCGAAAATTCTTATTTTCGATCCATTCGATTAGTGTGCGAATTATCGTACCCAAGAAGTGCTTAAGCCTGACTGAGTTCTAAAATTATTCGCTTTCAAACGACTAATTAACCGACTAGAATATCTGAATCATAGATATTGCAAGTAATCTTTCAAAAGAGATCTCCATCCATCATCAACTCATTAAGAATCTGTTTAACTTTTCGATTGGCATTTGTCGATGTTGAGATGGTTCGGATATGAATTGTTGATTACCACGTTATGATTGATGATCTCTACCACTATTGCATTGTTATTGTTGCTGTTGTTGGTATCCCTATAACTGTTTCATCACCGTCCTAAGTAAATCTCATAATGGGTTGAGTATATTGGAGTATTTTGAGTGGATTAAGATGTATTCAGCATGAGTTTGAGTGGATTATCATGCATTTAGCACTGATATATAGCCATGCAAATCCCAGTGAATCGACGAAATCTGTCCGTTTATACGGACAATTTGCAGAATACACTCTGTATGTTCTCCATTAATCGGTGTTCTTAGTGGGCCAACGTACTCATATTTTAGTCCGAGTAATAATATCGGTGATTAATAACAACTATTCTAATAGCGGTAATGTCAATACCAATACTAATACCGATGCGGATATTGATACTACTACAAATAATAATACTAATAACAACAATAATAATAACGGTAGTAATGATATAGTTACTAACAAAAACACTCTTCCTGAAAAAATTTCGATTTCCATATTTTTTTAAAAAAAGTAACAACAACAACATCAATGACAATGATAATGTAAATATATTTTCGTAACAATAAAAATTGAATGCACTAATGGAAAAAGAAATGATAACGATCATATTTTTATTAGCATTTGCATCGATTGTCAGTTGGATGTTGCTGATAAGGCACTCGGCATTAGTAACGCTATCAATACTTATTTTTACTGATGAAATGAAAACAACAGGGCAGTAATGCAGGGATCGTTTATTTTTAGTTTGGACAGAAACGGTCTTAAGTGATTGGAACAATTACTGATGAATGTCATCAGTATCACACCAACAAAATGAAATCAACAAAAAATGACTTGACGAAGTTAATGCTTCGTTTTACATTGTTTCAGCGAATCGAAATTATTTTGTTCCAACTCTTAATGTTTCTCATCCAGTGAAAGGAAGAAAAAAACTGCGATATTATAAACAGGGCACAGCAGAAGATTCAAGCTTAAAAGAGTACCTGACTGAATGATCAGTCAGGTACTTATTACATTTATTATATTTATTATCATTCAGTCAAGTACTTGTTATACCTGACTGGTCTGGTCAAAAAAATGGAACCAAAAATCTCAGGTACTCTCGAAAGACTACCTTTGGTTCCATTTTTCAGACTAGAAGAACATTTTCTGAAAGCATTTTAGAAAGCCTTTCTGATCGAAGTTCTAGTTTTACTAAAACGGGCAGAAATAAGCCAAGTTATCAGGAATAGGGAGGTGTTCCTTTCGAATGTACCATGAACATATTTGTGCTACGGAAAGTGTGCTATACCTTCAGAAAGCGGAATTGGGGAGTACTTCTATGTAACGACGACCTGTATTGCGATTGCTTAAAAGTCAACAATTACAATAAGCATTTTTTTGCACTACACAGCATCAACTACGTTTCAACACTCAAATTTTTTCCTCCTAATCACAAATTCTTTTTTCTTATTCGTTCCAGCTTCCCAAATCAGGGCAAATATACGACCTTTATTTCTTTGGTACTTTTTGGAATTTGTTGAAATTTTGAAATACAGCTTTTTATCATTTTATTAAGCATCACAATTATCATTTCAATCAAGATTTTTTTGAGCGAAGAACATCTTCTGTGAAAACCATCATTTTTTAACGTTCTATGTAATTACTTGCAATGGAACGGAAATTACTGAAGATTGCAATCTTGCAAGAAGAATGCTTCTTTATTCGTTCGTTATTGAAACTACTGCTCTGTTCAACTCATAATTGTTGATTCCCTAGTCCAGTGGTTCTCATACGGGTGAAATTACCCATTTTGGGTAATTTGGAGGTGCCAAGGGGTAAAGGGGGGAGTTGGGAAATTGGTATGTTTTGCAGCTGTTGTATTTTGATGGAACGCCATCGTGATGGTGTTTCTTAACTTGGATATGTGAATGGGGCTAGCCTAACAGGGTTTTCATTCGTTTTAACAGGGTTTTCATTCTTTTCCTTGCTGTTACAATCGCTCTCATAACTTTTATCACCAAAAGTGTTCTCTTCTTCCAATTTCTCATTCATTTCAGTGAATAATTAAAGTCAAATTCTCATTCTATCAAATACACTCTATAATTCATCATTTGACTGTGGAACGTTGCTGAGTAATAATATTCGATTGCTGTATTGTTGGTTTCGGCTGTCAACACTCGTCAACGCATCCACTAAATAGTATGTGCTACAGAATAAGAAATTGATTCGAACTGTGAAGTGAAATGAGACGAAGTGAATGAGAGAAACTCATCAAGAGAACGATATTCGCATGTAATAGCTATGAGAGTGAATACAACACGTCTGAAAAGAATGAGAATTCATCTAAATCAGTTCGAAGTGAACTTGTCATAGACAATAGCTTTTCATGCAATCATAATCGATTGCAGTAATGATCAACACAATGGTCTAAGAGTGAAATTACCCGTTTTGGGAGGTAACGGCGGCCTGCCAGATCATCAAAAGGGGTAGTGGAAAACCCGAACGTGAGAACCACTGCCCTAGCTAGTTCCGCTTTATGCAAAGCACTCATTCACAACAAACATTGATTTCCCTTACCTCTTCTTTCTGTGATTATGATTCACTGAGTATTGTTTGTTGCTGACCATCATCATTAAGCATTTCCCTGTGAATTGCACATAATTCACTTAATTGTGCATATTGGATACTCGATTTCTTCGTTCTCTTGTATGACTCATACGTTTCATCATATTCACAATTCAAACTATGTGAACCTTTCACGTTATAATTAGTAGTGGTTATTTGTTCGCAACGATTTATGCTAAATGCATCGCCTCTTATGATTACTCGTCTTCTTTTCAACTAGTCGAGTAGGAAAGCTTGAGCAGTTCACTGGCTCTTTTAGGTGACCTTTTTACTGCTGTCGATCCGTTTATCATATGAAGAATAAACGTTGCCAATAGTCACATACTATCGAAGAAACTTACGCTTCAGTTTTTGTTCAGTTACATTTACTCATTTTCATAAGTTGCGAACAATATGCACTGAAGATAATACTTATGAAACTTCATATGGATGCATATTGTGTATTTTTAACAATTGAAGTTCTTCGGTATTTGGTTTCTCCGTTGTCTTTACAACCGAATAAATATATTATTTCACGTTTTGGTGACATGTGAGATAAGCTTATTGGTGGGCTAAACTTTTTCGTTGCCTTATTACATTTTCTAAGCAATTACACTGAATTTTGTCCAGAAAAGCATGCATTGATTTCCCTTACCATTGAGTTCATTGTTAGCTTCACTCAATAATCATTAGGCATCATGCATAAATTTTGATGACAATTGAGCTGGTAGTCAATTGAGACAATAACATACATGCTTATTAAGTACCTCATTCATTTATGTTACGAAGCTGATGAACAATGAGTAATTATCAAATCAATCGGAACGTATCCACTGAAATCTGTTTCGCATGATCTGTCAAGCATACCAAGAGCACTGCCTCATTAACGTTGCAGTCGCGCAAATGGGCAGTCGTCATTCAGTGAGTAAGAGAAGTCAACTGCGAATGAGCTCAGATCAACCTGTCATAAAATAATGATGGAACGATTCATGAAATATTCAAATGGACATTAATATTATGTTACAAAGGAAGTGCATTGTGAAATGATTTAATCTTATCATTCTATTGTACAATACCTCTTTACATGGTTACCAGCATATTGGGTGCTTGAACGTGTAAACATTTGTGTTCTTTCTCAGCCTCGTTTGAGAGTCGAAATCATGTCAAAAGTATATATGAATGAAATTTTCATGACCTCGGCATCATCGTTTCCTTTACTCAACGCAGTCAGTGCTTAGTAACCTTTCGAGTCATTTCTGTGAACGACATTTTCGAGTTGCACTTTGCCTTGCGTTTTGTTTGGCACAAATGATTTTTCAAATGAGCAAGGAAATGGCTGGACGAAAGGTTTCGCTGAAAGCTCAGTACGTCGTCAACTGCATTTGCAATACGACGCATAACAATCAGAGTATGTCAGTAATCAAATGATTCCAAAAATAATCAATCAAATTATCCAAATGAACTGAACCTTTTCTACTAAAACAAATGAAACGCCTATTCTCAGACGGGAACATTTGAAAATTTTTTTGTGTTGCCAAAATTTTCTTGACGGTAGTTCGAAGAATTGTTTCATAATCGTTATAATTCACCTGCACGTTATCGGTTTGCGTTCGAAAAGTTAAGCCCATATTTGCACTTTTTCATAGTAGTGAAAACAGCTGGCTATGAACCATACCACCTGAACTTCCCTAGAACGAATCGAGACGAGCACACCAATTTTTTGTCTTCCGTTCAGTTCGACAATGCCATTTTCATCGTGACTCGACTCGCAAATGAAAAGAATCGTGCACATATACGACAAAAATTTTAATTCCAAGCTTGACCTATCACATTCAGCTAAATTGACTTCATCAGAAAACTGGAAGTAGATAATGTCGATTAAAAATTGTTAGTGCATAATGTTTTAGCAATTGTTGACCATCGTATGACATAGCACAATGATGGCATCCTTTTTTGTAATCCAGAAATGACGTTGTGCACACAAAAATAGTAAAAAAAACGAATGTCAAGGTAGTCCGATCATTTTTTATTTTTCATAAAATTAGAACTGTTGTGCATATCGAACGCGAAATTTGAATGCCATATTCGCAAATCCTGATGAAATGACTCATATGTAACATTCACTTTCTCATGAATGTCACATGATATAAGTGCGAATACGAATCACAAATGATATGCAGTCGACATTATCAATAACTGAGCATTTTGTTTAACTGCAGATCAGTGTTGCCCCCAAAAGGTGCTAATCATCATTTACGACCTGGACTGGTCATAAATTACGGGATGATTACATAAAATACATAAACGTTCTAGATGCCATAAAATAATCATAAATAGAATGCAAGCTTCATTATGACACATTGCTTATGACGCAATCGCAGTATGATAGCATTAGTAATAATAAAATAATGATGGTCATAATTTTCCTATTCAAGGATGCTCCCTCCTGTTCGCGCTCCATATATAATCCAATTTAAGCACCAGCTCGTTTATAGATAGAAGCGTCTTTTTCTGCAAGCTAATATCGATGAACGGGTGAACGAAAATAGGGACTTCTTTTGATTCATAAAAAGACTTCCCAATTTATCGTGCATATTTTAAAACGAAATGAAAATGTTTTTCAAAAAGTCCCGCAAACAACTGACTCTGTGAATAGTGAATGCCTTCATTGCCGTCAAGCAAAGAATCCCTTAATTATGAATGAATCACGACTCTAAAATGACTGACATTCGTATGCTTGAGGCATTCTCTCGTTCAGTCATCCCATCAGCCGCATCGCCTTTAATTAAGATAAATTATTTCCTTTCGGAGTCAGCACAATTGATGAGAGGATGCCGTCAGTTGACGTTTCGTTGATCTTTTGGTTACGTCAAACCACAGCGTTTGCTATACCTTACCACTGGCCATAAGAAGAAAGAAGAGGACAAAGGCGATAATAACTTCATCGATAAATAAACTTATTATTATCTACATTACTATTATAATTATTATCTCCTCCATCACGCAAAATCAGCAGTCTCATGATCGGTATCGTTTATGTGAGTAAAGAATAAAGAAGGTGAAATTTTCGGGTTTGGAGATGATACTTTTTTGAGAGTTTCTCGAACAGCAAACAATTGCGTTGGAGGACTAAATGGGCGTAGCGAATGAACGATCACGTTTGATGGCCATGAGATAGATCAGTGGGAGGAGGATTGAATAAGAGGAGATTGGATTGTCCTGAGATATGAGTGGGGAGGACGGTGGCGATATGCTAATGTATGTGAATGTTTTGGTGGAAGGCGAATATGCGTTATCAAGAGAACGACGGTGATACATTCATTTCCTTTCAAATCTCTCATTGAAGTGACCCATCCATCCATCTATCGTGCTTGATTCCTTCATGCACTTTCGTCGATACGCATCATCCTCATTATTATTCTTAGTGGTTGTTCGTATCTATTGCAGCGATCATTATTATTACTGTCGTTTTTATTGCTCATCTTATTATATCTCCGTGATGATTCGCATTTCACTTTTACGATAGAGATTTCTTATCAGATTTTGTGTGCAAACTTACCGATCATCAATATCAATGCCATTCTCTCGTTTGCTTGTTTTGAGATCATGCTCACAGCGATGCCATCCTTCGTATGCAAATTTTTGTGATAGTCGTGCTTCGAACTGCTTGGCTACCGCATAGATACGATGCAAGTATTCGGTAGAAGTGGAGGCGCGCTAGATATGTAACCAAAACGTAATTCTATAATTGCTTTCATCATCAACAATCCAAATTAATAAGAAAGATATTAGACAGCGTGTGTTTCAATGGAAAACTTTCTTTTTGCATATTTATCCTAAGAACAGATTAAAGTTCAAACGTTCTGTTCAAAACGAATCTGACATGATTTGCGCATTGAAGGATTTCAATTTATAAATGATTGTCTAGACACGCCTCTTCACACTTTCGGATACAAAGTCAGCATAAAATATTGTAGTTGCATTAAGAGAGTGAAATTGAAGCAGTTTATCGTGATCGTTGCTGATGGCTCGACTAGCTCTATTTAGCTAAAAAACTGCTCACAAATTATGCCCTTTTATCGAAGTCTTTAATCTTATCTAAACCCTCAAAATTGTGTGTTTTCATTTCCCATTTTGTGAACACTCACGATCAGTTGCACTTCTCATT
This sequence comes from Anisakis pegreffii, assembly GCA_035041965.1. NCBI lineage: Eukaryota > Metazoa > Nematoda > Chromadorea > Rhabditida > Anisakidae > Anisakis > Anisakis pegreffii. The sequence continues at coordinate 243,079 of JAPYMA010000023.1, read as the reverse complement.
AGGGAATTCACTGCTTGAAAAGAGTCGTTTATTCAGATTTAAAATATCAAATCAAATATTCATCATATCCATTTAGTTTAAGCATCCTTAAACCTAAAACTTCTTCGAAATTCCCAGTTGATATTGATGCAGCACATGCTACATTCGATTGCATTTCATATTCTATTCAAATTGTACGTTGAGTGGGTTGAAATGTTGCTATAATGAATGCTCCCGTGAATACTGTAATATGAAACTTGGCTTGCGCATTAGTGAGAACGATTATTCAGTGGTTTTTAGCAATGAACACAGATGTAAATTGAGGCATTCGTCTTAATGACTGTGTTCTGCGTGTATGGTAAACATAAACATGCATTCATACAGAAATTAATTACTGCTAGTATTTAATGCTGGCTAATTAAATACTAAGTATATGTGTAATTTTGTATTGAAAACAACAGTTCACAATCGTTCTGCTGCCGTGAACTGTTCTCTGACCGTTGTGGATGCTGAAAATTACACCTGTCACTGAGATCGCAAACTATTTCGATGCTCTTAGGAATTCAATTATTCATGAGGTTGATGAGAACTCATACTTATTCACTTAAAGCGTGAGCACTTAGGAATTCATTCATTCATTTTCATTACGGATTCATTTCATTCATAAAGTTGATGAGTTTGACGCAAATGAAAAGAAATCCATGGAATGTTGCAGGTGCATGGAATTGTTCTTTTGAAGTGTTCAAGCGCCATTAGTGGCACATTCAGTAGCGTTTTGTTATGGAATGAACGAATGAGTTGATTGATGAGTAAGGAGTTGCAGCGATAATTTGTGTTCGTGATCCAATCATTATGCGGTAGAATTCCATTGAAGTTGTAGTTGACAACGATGGTGTGCTCATCATCTAATTATATTCAAAGTGGTTTCCACTTTTTGCGCTACTGCTCTTACCTCATCTAGGCTCTCTTGATCTCAATGAGCAATTCTCCCATAAAGATGTGAAGAGGTATTAATAATCTTTACGATTCGCTATCATCATCCTCATCGAATCGCAATTTCATTCGTCGTATTCATCATGCAGTTTGCATGCATTTCAGCTCTATCATTACCGTTCCCTTCAAGGAAATGCATTCGTCTGCATAATCGCCCTTTGTTTTCGGCGAATTCGTTTATATTGCACGGTTCTTTTGTTCACGCATCTCAATAACGAATTGTATCATTCAACAGTAAGTATCACAACTGTTCTTTGTCGGACAGTACTTTCATTTCAGTTAAGCGACATGAGCCTCATTTAGATTTGGGAAGCATGAGTCAGTCAATTTATTAATTCATTTAAATGATTCGATTGAAGATTCATTGATTGTGTCATTCAAGAGGGAAGTATGAGCGAATTAGTGGCTATGAACAAATAGTTGCAGCAATATGGTAATGTTAACGAATAACAAAACAGTAGTATTTCAGAGTGAGTGTTGGTATAAGCGACAGCATGCCATCATGATGATCATCATCATCATAAGTGATGGATTCTATCAAAAGAAAACATCTAAAATTGAGCCTGTGAAGGTAATAAGATGGTAAGCAGGTGCATTGCGATAACACCATTCGTCACAGTGGGGGCACTAACCTAATCTTGGCTTTCAATTCTCAGCTCCAAGATCTCGGCCTAAAACCACAACAGCCCTTTTGCCATTCACCAAACGACGCACTAAACGTCTCATATTGCTTTTAAAGCGATGTTCTACATTTGTTGACGACTGTAAGCGCCGCGGCCATACAATTTGATGCGAATTCGATCTCATCGTTCCTCTCACGTATTCCACAAACATACATATTTCATGCGTAATATATCAATTAGGCTCAATAATATGAATGCGTACTTACGAAGCTGGACTGCATCGCTTGTCAGATGATGAAGCGATTCGTCATAGAGGTATCGAATTTAGTTTCTCATCTTCTATTTGTATATGTGCACTCAGCTTAGCGAGTTAATTCGTATTTACGATATCCTGTTATGTCTGTCACATGAATTCAATATTTACTGATTGTGATGGGTTCATCTGAACAAAATTTGAGAAATTTTCATGCAAACATTCAGTTGGTTTGCTCGAAAGATTCACGTCTCATTGAGTTAGTCTGCAGCAGTTAATGTCCTTGCTCTGTGTTCATACATCGAACTGAAAGAAGACGGAAATGCTCTCATGTTTTCATGGATTTATAAGCCCCATTAAATTTTTTTTCACAATCTTTCATAATTTTTTTCATATCTCAATGGCCTTGCTCTGAACTTCCGTTGTGTTTATTGTGGTAAGATGGCCATCCAACACTCACACGTATACTCCTGCATAAGTTCCATTTATTTATGACGGATAGTTAATCAGAGGAAAATTTGCGTAAGTTTTTGCAAATTATCCTTGAAAAAAAGAGAGAAAATTCTATCAAGCAGTGAGTGGGAAGTGGCCGTCAAGGCAGTTAAGAAATAAGAAGGATTAATAGACTAGAATAGATTATGGAAATAGGAAGATGGATCGAAAGATGATGGTGTTGGTGGCATTAGGCTGGTGGAGGTCGTTGCGGGTTGTTCGTAGTGAGAAAAGACAGAATCTATTTGTTTGTTAATGGATTGCGATGGCGTGCATTAAGGGCTCATCCGCATATATAATATAACTTATTATCTATTGTATTATATTATATGCAATAAATATACTGTTTATGACATTCACATATTCCTGTTTTGGTTATTATTCTATTGATGTTCGATTACTTAAGACCTAATGCTCGATTTTTGAGTAGACTGAGTTTGTGCGCTCAAAATGAATTTTCAGTTTAAATATTTTTGTACAGCACGCAAAATTCGTCTAATCAAATGAGAAATAGAATTTTAGGTACTGATTAACGGACAATACAAAATAGTGCATAGTGCATGTTCTAGGTACTGTTATTTTAGTTTTATTAATGCACGCATACTTTTCATCATATTGGAACACATGTGTTTGTTTTTGACGTGGCACGAAATGCATCAATATTTAATATCCTTCTGACAGAGGTATTGGATTTTGTTAAGTGCATGATTTTAGATAGTGAAAATATTGTCGCGCAATAAGGAGCGTTCAAAATTCGTGAGAATTTCGTGACAACGATTTGAAGCAACGTCGAAGTTCTATTGAATCGTGTGTAAATTGCAGTTCTAATCCGCTCTGAGGTAATGGATCATGTGCGATGCATTATTCGACTATATTCACTCGGTTTGCTCTTGCTCGTACGATCGGTGTATGGTATGTGCCCGGTAGGATGCGAGTGCACTGCCGACCAGCGGCATTCGGTGCAGTGTGACGGTAGTGCACTGAAAGATATACCGTCGTTGCTAGATCCCAGGACGAGACGGCTGAGTATGGTGAACTGTGGCATTCGAAGACTGGACGCAGACGTTCTTGAACTTTACGCAGGTTAATTGCCGTTATATGACAATGTTTATTATGTACTGTGGTCGATTTGTTACATTTGGGATTTAGTTAATGTTAATAGAGTACAAGACAGGATATGAGTGAGGACGAATGTGAGTTTACTGCGAAGTTATGGTAGTAATAAAACAACCGTGTAAGTCATTCTGTGGTCACTATTAGATCATATTATCTGATAACTTAAACCCAATGATATCAAATGTCGTGTGACATTCAGCGATAGTTTCATTGCGATGCACATTAACTTTGCATGATGTTTCATGGTGGTGATTAGGCGTAAAATGTGACCTGGAACATCAGACAACATGGTATTGTTTATTAATGTCAGCGATTCGATTGGCTCTAAGATGACATGAACACAATGTTGCCAGTGGTTTTAACGAAAATGTTTATTCGGCGAATTTGATAGAATTTTGAAGTTTGATGTTGTAAAATTCTCTCAAAGTTAACTAACAAAATCTGACCTCATGCGAAGCCAGAAGAACTTGTCTTGTCGACTGTTGCCGCATTAAGTTCAGAATTTTCGTTGAATTCCTCACAAGTTTAGAGTGATACATTGTTCTAACATGAAAGTTATTATCAAAATATCATGCAATTATCGAAGTATCGTTCCAAAACGAATAGAAAATTTCTGATTTCGACTTGAAAGTGAAAAGTCTTGCCACAAGAAAGTAGCTGTGAGATATGCGATCAAATTTGAAGACTTCGTCTTCATTTCATGAACACGAGTTTCAACGCGTGATTATTGTGAGGCCCTTTTCGGTTATTTCGTAACATCTTCAATTGCATTCGTTCGTTTTCACGCTCTTACCGCAGAATCGAGTTTTTGAAATTCATTTCCTTCTGGATCAACACGAAATTATATGAGGACAACAGACTGAAATGAGGAATTTTGATTTTCTACGCATTCAATTTCAAAGCTTCAAAGATTTCGAATGAAAAAGTTGCTGAATCGTTTGTTGAAATGTATACGGGATGGGATGCATGAAAGCGACATGTGTTCAAGTACGCAACTCGTTGTTGTTGCACTCATCAAATAGCATTTTGTCAGCATTTGAATGTTATGATATTAGCATTATAATAGACGGAATAATTGTGCATTGATACATTAATGTGCGTGATTGATAGTAGAGTGGTGCTTAGATTTGCATAAATATGAAACGAATGAGTTGGAAAGCAATTGATATTATTGTCACGTTGATTGTTGCTCGAAATTGGGATAGATACATCTCCTCGTAGAAGATTTTCTTGTATGATGTTGCTAGCAATTGTTGATGGTCTCAATGGGAATCGTTTCAAAATGCAATTGTTTTCGAATTTGCATAGATTTGACTGATTGCAAGTTGCAAGCAACCTAAAACATTGGACGTTTGAAAATGCTTTAATTCCACTGGGAGAGCCGCAATCTAGCCACCAAAGAGCCACAAAGCACATTATTTTGAACCAAAACGCATCTCGATTGCCCCTTGTCGAGTCTTGATCTTGATTTGTTACTGCAATATGTTAGCATTACTCATATACATCAAACAAGTTGTTGCGAAAACTGCACTTCACATTATACACTGTGGCAATTTTTTTTTCTGAAGTTTGTTTCGAAACAAAAGTGCAACATTGCACATGCATAGGCAATATATCAATACAATATATATGTCATATATCACAGAATGTTTATAAAATATATCGTTGCGCACATAAAATACATATACCGACTTTGCGTTTATACATTTTCGAATGAAAATATATCAGTGCATAATTGGTACCCTTATCAAAATGGATAGATCGGGAATGTACTTTAGAATGTTTTCCATCCATCCATTTCCATTGAAATATTGCCTCACATTAGCGGACTTACTATTAGTTACATGAATGCATAATTTTTCATCCGAATTTATCAGTTAGTGAAGCAATTTAATGGTAAGAAAAATGGATGCTGCACTCTTTAGTCTTCATTTTCCTTGGCTCCAGCTTATTCTCTGACCTACGTGAGGTTGAGTTTTAGCTGGATAATCATGCTGGATTCGAAACTATTGAAAGATTGTAAGAAGTAAGACTAAGAAGTAAGCAGGGGGTTCACTTGAATTTAGCTTCTCTTGTATCAGCACTTTTGAAGAAATTTTTTTGACAGTTTTGCAGTTTCTGCTGACGACAGATAAGCATTCATTCAGAGTGCAATGAACTCGTTACATAAGCTGCTGCATACTCAATATGAATTTATAAATCGAGCTTCAATATCTGAAATATTCCCTTTACAGACCTCGAATATCTTGACGTTTCGAATAATGCCATCGAAGAAATCGGTCGTGGTTTCTTTCGATATCAGACAAAATTGAAGCAGCTCAACTTGAGCAGTAATCTGCTATCTGTTATTCAACGTGAAGCCTTCGTGGGTTTGAATTCACTTCAGGTGAGCACTGCTGTTTGCTTATTACGTTTACTGCATTCCTTATCACGTTATTGTGAGCATTATGTTCATTCGTATGTTTCTTTCAATATCCACTTGCACAACATTCTACATGACTTTCGCACTTCTTCAGCAAATGTTGATCGAGTTTTTTGGAATAATCTCTGAATATGATGTGAAATCGAGAAAATTACCGTATTTTTCAGTGTGACTGGCTTTCATTCTCAGTCATTTCCAGTAGTTTTATTATCAAATAGATACGTTTTCGTTTGATGAAGAATTTGCTTCATAAGTGAAATTTGCTATTGACCTAATCTGACGATTTGTCTAATCGTAATTTGACACCAATCCAATTTGTCTAGCAGTAGCATGCGCATCTGCTGGGTGTCAGTGAGTTGTTAGCGCACTCAATCATCGCAGATCATAGCTTCTTGCATACATCATCATCAACACTGTTGTTTTTTATGCCAAATCCTATTAATCCGTCCTATCAACATATTAATACACATTGATCATCGTCAGCCACATCTGATCCGTCGCATTTACTCTAAATAAGCAAACAGTTTCATTCAAGTATAATGTAGTTAATGCTAGTGAATGACACTTCTAGGCAGTATAGCTGAGCTGCTTTATCCTTCTGCTGGAACTAACATTAAAGTTTCCATTTTAATCAGACACGATATCAATTTCAGTTATGAAAATGATAATTTAAAAGGTTGTGAAATTGTGGTGCTCAAAAATAAAGCCATGTTGTCATCGCACTGCAAAATAATTTCAACCAGATTAAAGATAAGTGAGGACTAATTAATAGTAAGACTAATTAAAGACTAATTAAGCCAAATAAATATCTCAACTGTTCCGCCTTATTAGTTGGTTTATCGTTTTTATCGCTCAGCATCGGTCAAAACTTACGCGGACAGGAAGATTAAGGATAATTTGTGTCGATAATCTCTGTGTGTATTTGAATGTGATTGGGTAGTTGAAAAGAATCTATCAGGCTTAATTAGGTGATGAACTGGTCTGAGAATGAATCATTTTGAAGATGCTCGATCTGTCGTCGAATCACATCGTTGTACTCGAACCACACTCGCTGCAAGAACTCGTCAACGTGACCGAATTGAATCTGTCCAATAATTCACTCACCGAACTACACTCACGAGCCCTTTCGGGCTTGGTGAATCTTCAGACGTTGACACTATCGCATAACCGATTACGACATCTCAGCAATGATGCTCTCAAATCGCTGAGTAAACTTCGCAAACTCGATCTCAGCCGAAACTTAATCTCCGTGGTAAGACAGAAGCGAATTCAACTTTGTGGTGCCTTTACAATTCCTCCCAAATTGATCGTTCGATGAGAGCATTTAGGAGCCTTTCCATTGAATGCGAGCAATTTTAATGGTTCACTTAACTGCTTTTTCAGATATCAACCGGAGCATTTTCAACACAATCATCACTTTTGCACTTGGATTTGGGCTCGAACGTTATATCTTCATTATCTGAATACTCTTTGATGGGGCTCAACTCAATTCAACATCTTAATATGAGCAACAATATTGTGAGTTATTATCCGATTTTTTTCCAAAAAATTACTCCGCGCATTGAGATGCGAGCAGCTGTATAGTTTAGCCATGCAGTGAACAAATGGGATTATCCAAATACGGCATTCATAAGCAGAGTGCACGCATCCGTTGCATTTTTTATTTATGTAATCCTATTTCATTTATGAAGCTAACTTTAAGCTCCGAATTTCTTTGTCACATATATTTTAACACTTTCTGGATTTATATAAAATTATGTTACATTTACTTTAACACAATTTATGGTTTGTTCTGGGCACCAGATTTTGGACATTCAAGTGATATTCTGTGAGCATTGGAAAATTATATTAAATCGGCCTGAAATCACCATCGCCTTCGAATCATCAATAATATACCACTAATATCTCAATGAGCATGTTGTTTTCCCGTTCCTGTTCATCAAATTCAGTAAATATATTCATACTAAATTCAGGTACATAAAGTTTCATCATTGTATATACGATCGCTAACAACGTTAGAAGTGGTTGATCTATCGTGGAATTCAATAACGGCCATTGGAACATCATCATTCGATGGACTTACTTCGTTAAGATGCTTAATCTTGTCTCATCAACAAACTCTTCGTGACATACATGTAAGTTTCATAGCAAACTTGCTGAATGCTCGAGTATATGTTGTACAGATTTGAGCAAGTAGAACAATGCTTGAGAAGGGATAGACTGATGAATTGTTGAGCTTAACTGATCAGCTGATGAGAACGATCGCAAAATTATGCCAACTGATAAGTCGTGATTACGATATGGCAAGTTATTGATGCTTAACGTAGTATGTGCATTCCGTAAACAGCAGTTTCAATGCATCTATCGTTTCATTTACGCACAGAGAGATCATCCGGAATTGATTGATCTAATCAGAGCACCAAATTATAATTTCACGTGATGTCACCAATAATATATTTTTGAAATTTGAAATTTCACGCAGAACTATCGAAAAGTTGATTCTCTCCGTCTTTTGTTGTGTTTTTAACGAACATAGAATAATTAAATCAATTGCTTGAATTTCACTATGTTGATAGTGACTCAAGGATCACAGAGAGGCGTTAGTGTATGTGATGCTGGAGTGTAAAATGAATTTCAGCTGAACGCGTTTTCTGGTCTAAATTCTCTATCGGAATTGGATTTATCCTCGTGTCGGAGTCTGTCGTCGATTCACAGAAAAGCTTTCGAAAGCAGTACTCAGCTTCGTTCACTGGACATCAGTCGGTGTGCACTCCGTTCACTTCCACCAATGCTTTTGAACTGGAATCGGTATGTTGATAGCGACCACTATCGTTCAACACAAATAAATCTCATTATGTAGTTTGAAAACAAGCGGGATCTGTAGATCATTTTAGCACCTTACTAATAATTTGTAAAATGTTCAACTGTCGATTACTGTTTACCAGTGAAACAAGTCAGTGATGGTCGTTCATTTAACGAAAATAATTTGTTTTCTGTTCCAATCAGGTTGACCACTTTCGAGCTTTATGGTAATCCGTTCGAGTGTAATCGTGAACTGCTTTCATTTCTGCCGAGATTGCTGAATAAATTACAAATTCACACTGCTTCTTGTTCATCTCCAGACGAGCTACGCGATCGAGATATAGCCTCACTGGTGAGTTATAGTATATATTCCGTCAATTCTCTAGAATATCTGATGATGAGAGAGAGCTGTCCTATGCAGGCGCATTTTTTCTCTATAGCAGCGAAACTCCCACACAGCAAATGCCATCGCATTTTTATCACTCACTCAGTTCAATTCCATTTTATGATTGCACTCATCACCACCATCATCAGTATTCCCTGTCAACTCGTCATGACCGCGCGATCATCTGAATGAGCGTATTTTGGGTAACCTATTTAGCTACCGTGCCAGTTCAAATGGTTGATTCTAGTTTATTCGTAACCTGAACGTAATCATATTCCACTTCATTTCACCGTTTCCCCGAAATCAGAATAAATGAACGAGATGAGTATTGTGTCGTCATTTCCCTAATCTTATTTCCAGGAAACACTGATGTTGACAATGAATGAATGGGAAGTGACTCTAATAATAGTATGTAGTGCACTAACGGTGATGTCGCTGTTAACGCTACCGATATGTTGGATGTTCCATCGAGTTGGTGTGTTCACGCGTTCGAAAACCTCGAAGACACGAACACCGGTCTACGATCGTTCCACAATGTTGTCCACATCCATAACGTACGACAAAACAGATCTGCTAACAAAGCAAACGTTCTATTCGCCGAGTGAATTGAGCGCATCAACTGCATCAACATTCGAGGACAACACTGCAGCAGATCGTTATCAGCGCTCGCTAATACCCTCGAGATCGATGAACCATCATCAAGATCAAAACGAACAAATCTACGAACAGCCTATCAGTGAGAGAGCGCATCACCCTTATCATCAACACCGTTCCAGTGTTCACCGAACTCAAAGTCATACTCCTTACCATGTGAGCCGTAATTTGTCCTACTCACACACTCTATCAGACGGAAACTTAATAAAGGTGAACGACAACGGCGAAATTATTCATAGTTATGCCGCGGCCAAATTTTTAACTCAACCCAAATCTCAGCTGTAGGCTCGTGGAGAGCAAGTCGCACTTAACCTAGTGCACTCGTGAAACTTGCTACTGTGTTTCTTGTCATATTGACTGTTTTGCTTATTTAATGTTTCTATCATAGAATTCTATTCGAATGTCTCGAAATTCTCAGGATGTCTTCTACTGTAGGGCACTTGCTATGGGATTTATCTCCGTAAGATATTTTAAAATCAATGTTCGAAATGTGCTCAAACCAAAGATAACAGGAAGCTCCGCTTGTTATAGGTTGTAGTTGAATATATATGTATGAATTGTTTTTGCTGCAGTTTTAAAACTGGAATTGCCATATTGTGTCCGCATCAGATTAGATCCATCTTTAATATTTCTACGGAATATCTTCACAATAACAATATTTTTCATACTGTGTACGCTCAACTTTCATGAAGATATTGCGATTACGATTTGGAAATGGTCTTTGTGGCAATATAAACCACACCGAAATGTTCCATAGCGTTCGCATTCATTTGTGAGTTACAATGTTAACGATAATGGCATTTGCATGTGTGGGATTCCACAATTTTGTGTGTATTTTTGTTGTATAGGCATTAACCTTTGTACATTTCTTGCGCTTTCTGTGATCAACTAGAAGTTTTTATCTATAAAAACAACATTCCAACTGTTTGCTATGACATTCGTTTATCATTCGCCCACAGACACCAATGGAGTTGTACGTTCCGCATTTTTAAATTATAGCAACTTTTTTCCTGCAGAAAAGAGCGAGATTTTAGCACTTCCTCAGATTCCTAATCTAGATAATATATGAAGAAGTTCAACAAAATGTGTTCGCTCACATCGTCCAGACATTGCCTCGAATTATTGTCATATGTTTAGCGACCTGCAAAGGTACAACTGCACTGTCATATATCCTACAGAAAGTTTCTCCCAGTTCCGTATTCAAATGATTTTTATTATCGTTACGGATACTGATAAAGTCGGCAAAACAGGAAAACCATTGTGGTCAACGATAAAGCAAAACGTAAATTATACAAAGAATCAACCAAACAGCCTGAGTTATGGACGCAAACATGAATTCGAAGTAAAATGGCTCGATGCTTTCATCTTGAATTCTACAAAAATCCTCTTACAGTAATCGTCTTTCGCTTTCCGAGGAATACTTTTCAATCGTTTTTTGCTGATAGTGAGAAAGGAACTACTGATCAGCAGCCGACTGTTCGATCACAAACCGTTTCGCCGAATAGTTTGTGGTCGAACTACGCTGCGTAGTGACCGAAGGATGGAATGTTGAAAATGATTTTAAAAAACCACCGATAGGAATATACTGGAAAAGTTCAAATGAAGATGAAAAAATGTTGCAGTTCCAGTTTTATTGAATGGGATTTGTTTTGAGTCTCGAAATCATTACGATGATGAGCATCGAGCCGTTGATAACCCGCAGAAATAACAAGAACATGAAACACCGGTTTGGACATGAATACGCAGCGATAATAATAGCACGAATGAGAATAATAATAAAAAATACTGTTTACGAATTTGATCGTGAGGATGATGCCTTCAGAACAATTACGTTATCGGTGAATGCTAATGTACAACTGATTGAAAGGGCAGCGAGGTTGGACTCAAGCAAAAATTCAATCAGAATAAATCCAGCATTGCGCTTCCTGAAGGTTGAATGAAAATCCCTAAGGTCTATGCGCGCGCCTTTTCAATACCTTTTCTTAGCTTGAGAATCAAGAATAATTATGATTACAACCTAGATTTCTTACTAATTTATGTTAGCATTACTGATTATGTTACAGCGTGGAGAATAACGAAAAATTGGGCATTATAGCGCAACTCTTTAGTGCTGATTTCATGGAACGATTTGCCATGATGAAGTAATTTTTTGATATTTGGCATACTTCTGTTAGGGGGGCAAAACGCAAAAGTGCATCATGACTACTATAAAAACATAAACATCGATATCACAGATCGGTTGAACGGCAGTGCATTCGAGTCAATTTGAGAGGGTCATACTCCAACTACAGAATCACCTAAAGCACTCGAAAATATGCTTATTCAAGTCACCTTCCATTGGTGCAAATCGATCCCTCAATGTTGAAACACAATTCCGTTCCAAAACTCACTGGCCTATCAACTGGAATGGAGCTTGAATGAACTGCCATATATACACATACATACGTAAGAAAAAGTAAATCATAATTCTGTGATCGGTATCGGATACTGCGAAATAATTTTGAAATTACAATTATTCCCGGATGCGTAGTCCTCTTCGTCAGGCGACAAATTTGGTGGCCCTGGTATTGTGGATGTTGATGGGGGTATAGGGCAATACTGTTGATGATCTTGATTCGACTGCGCTTGACTGTAAGAGCAGTTGGTTGCAGCTGGACATGGCTGTGATGAGGGAGCGTTTGGTATCAACATACTGCTATAGTAGTCATCGCCATTCTCATTGTCATCAGCAATATCCGCCTCAATATCCACGTTCCTAGTGGCCGTATAGGCTGGTGGTGAACTGCGGTTACTGCTGTTTGTGCTGGTACTGTTTTGGTTGGTTGAACTCGAATAAAAGGTTGTATTCGATAGCAGATCGGATTTATCGTATGCATTCGCCGAGCTGATCAACAACGAATGGGCATAGAGAGGTGCTGATGAATGGTCGTCGTTTCGGGTGCAACAATCGAAATGCAGACGATTTCGGTGGTAGAATAACGCGAATGATAATACAGAGATTAGGGTAATTGCGCCAGCAACAATCACCAAAACCAAATGTATTCCACTCATAGATGAACATGATGAGGGCTGAAAGTAATCGATGTGATTTGGATTTGAAGAAAGGGATGTGGAAAGGAATGATTGAACGATAGGAACGAGTATATTACGTTGCAACAATAATAAGGATCAGGATATTGATGAATACTGTGAACGAAATCAGAACTCGAGGCATGAACCCTTGAGTTATACTGAGAAGAATACATGGTTTAATCAGTTCAGAAAACAAAATATATTTTGAAAAATAATGTTTGTTTCAGAATGCAGTCATTATAAGCCACTCATGGTCAGGATCTTACAGGTCTGACGTAATGATTTGATGCAAAATCGTGCAATTTGACAATAGCATTTCCTTACTCACCAATTCAACAATCAGCTTCAGCGCATATTCCTCTGGTGTAGCACACACCAAATCAGTCAAATTCAGGAACCGAGCCACCTCGGGTAAAAATGAAAGTTGTTCACAGTCACAGTGCCATGGATTACCGCTTAGATCAAGCGATTGTAACCTAAGATTTATATTGTTCTTTAAAAATATTTATGCATGAAGTGGACAAGGAACAAGAAAATCACTGGAATGCTATTTTATACTTAACAAACTACTAAAATAGTAAAAAAAGAGAATAAGAAGAGATATGAAAGAGTGATTAACTATAACTGATCTCATGTTAAACGAAATATGGAATGTATCAAAACAAAAGCAATTCAAGGTTACTATCTCGACAGATCATCGGTACGGTACATAGCAACAGTTAAAGAGATAACCTCGACCAATCAATAAGGACTGGTGACAAACGACGAATTTCGCACAGACTGAGATCAAGTGATTTTAAGTTGAGAAGTGAATCGAATGCGTTCTCATCGATTTGATGAAGTTTTGGGCAATGCGATAGATTGAGTCGTTCAAGATCTGGCAAATTCGAGAATGCGTACTCCTGAAAACATGATTAGTTGATTCGATACGTTAACTATTAGTCATTTCTCGCATTGTTTGATTCTCGATCTATTATTGTAAGAATTCAATTTACGTTTCTTTGCTACAATAATCACTGAAAAGTTTCATTCAATTGTCCCAATTTGTGCTGCTTCAGTTTCAATTCCTTTCGATTCCAGCTTTTTAAACGTATGAGCGGGTGCAACGTACACAAACTCGCGAGTTAAAATGGCAGAAAAGTTTCCTCGTTAACCTGCGAAAGATATTTGATTTATGAGAGATTTGCATTCCCTATCAAGCTGCTTACATCAAATTTACATTTTCATCATCGAAACTCTTGCGCTGGACTTGAACCAATATTGATATATGGATATCAATAAGAACAGCGATTTTGGTGAGACTTACTCGAATACTTCTCAAATTGTTCGAATGCGAAAGATGAAGTGTGTGAAGTTTAGGGAGGCCGTTGAATGATGATTCTGTTATTTGAGTGAAATTATTAGCCGATAGATCAAGTTCTTCAAGTGAACTGAGTGAGTCGAAATCAATCGATGATGCGAATTGAAACTGAAATTTTGACTTCCCATTTTATTTGCTTATTTGTAAATTTTGAATTTTGATTTGTAAATTAGCTGATGAAGATGCTCATATTAACTATCCAGAGCATCAGCCTTGAAACGTTTCTATGAGTAAAGTAAATAATTGATAGAACATAACAACACGCTTATTGAAAATTCTGATCGAAGATGAGAGGAAATTGCTGAAAGGCAATTAGGAAACGTAATTTTGTTTGGGGATTACGGAATGCATCAATAATAATAGAGTTATTCATAGCGATTTTAGTGGCAATTTTGAGTGAGCGACACGAAACTGAGTCGTGAGTTCATTAAAAAGTATACGAAGAAGACGGATCCATTAAAACGAACAACGTTACGGCTCAAATTGAGAAATCGAAGCGCGTACAGCCCTCTGAGACTTGCATCGCTCAGTGAAGAAATCTGATTCCCAGCAAGGTTCAGATGCAATAGCAAATTCAATTTTGAGAAGGTTGCGTCGTTGATCTGCAAATTATCTTTTAACTATCAAACGAGTTTCATAAACTTTTCAATTCGCTGTCTTCCTTCCTAATTTTTAGTTTCAGTGACAGGATACAAAATGTACTCAATCGAAAATTTAAGCTGTGATGTAGCATCAATTAAATTTCAGCTCACTTAAGGGACTTTTCCGAATATAAACCTGAAAAGAAATAAAATTCTTTCAGAACGATTTCGTATCCTTTTGCTTGAAAACGAAGTACAACTCAGGCTTCCGCACGAAAAATGAATTCAGCACTGAGAAGAAGTGATACCTCAGAAATAAGATTGTTTTGAAGATTCAGCAATTCAACTGAGGGAGTTCTGTCGAGGAATGATGCGTCCAAACGTGATAATCGATTGAATGAAAGGTCGAGTTTAAGTAGTTTTGATAGTCCATTCAATGATTCAAGCGGTGAATCGCCAAGTAAATTATTCGAAAGGTTCAGTTCAATAAGATTTTGGAGGTTTTGCATTGCTTTAGATTCGATCCCGTTGAGTGCATTCGCAGATAAATCGAGTAACTGAAAGAATTGTAATAAAGAGGTGATTGTTTGAGAGAGACGATATGCTCATAAAGATTCTTATAATCCAATAATAATGTTGCGATGAACTCGTTCTTCTGCTTTGAAACGCCGTTCATAAAACTGTTTAATGCAATAAAATAATCGAATTATTCTGATACAAACGGTGCTCTTTCATAACAGTTGATCGTTCATCAGGTGTATATACACATATGAGATCGCTTATTGGAAAAAAAAGCACGAAAGAGAACACCATTGGTCAATTCGATTTGAATGACCTCTATTCTGTGGCACTTTCACAGAGATATGAACGGCAGTTATGTGTTTTTGCTTACTTTATAATAGTGAGTGTTCAAAGAGTACAAGTGTGGTTCGGCAAAGCTGAATTTAACGACGAAATAGTAAACCTGCAATTGAGTGAGTCCCGCAAGAGAATCGCTCTGAATATGCGATAGTTTGTTGTGATGAAGTCGAAGAACGCGCAATTTAGTTTGATAGCGGAATATATCAATGTCTAATCGCTCGAGTTGATTCGCAGAAAGGTCAAGGAATTCCAAATCTGAAATTATGAAAAACCATTAGTCCAGAAAGAGTTGATGATCGGCTTACATTAATCCGCAATGAATGAACTGTGGCATACATAATTGGCATAGAGATCATTCGGTCAGATACGTTAGAGGACAATCGCTTTCTAATATGAGCTCTACGAATGGTTACTGTCGAAAACAACATCGTCAATGCAGTCCTTCAGAAAAGTATAACTGATGGATTCATATACTGACTACTCCAAAAATACATCGTTTTGTTGTGTTCTTGCTCTCTGAGCAATTTTGAAAATATTCGCAATTATTTCCCATTAAAGGTAAAAGTGCACTCATCTCAACAAGCCAAAGAAATATAGTGAATTCGAATTGAAGGCAACGAATTGAATGATCATTTCGAGCTACTCGATAACTGAAGTTTTCTAACATACGAGAACTGATGACCTCAAAATGCTTAGCATCCAAAAACAATGAGAACTTTCCAAGAGATGTACCTACCAGGATAAAGTTCCATGACATCAGGATCGAGTCTTGTGATGCTACAGTTCGACATCGTTAGCGTTTTTGTTCTCGGATCAAGCAGGGATGGTATATCCACGAGTGGTGCGTTATCACAGCGAACAATATGACGTTCATCCGTGGTGCACATACATCCACTTGGACACATCGCGTGTACAAGCGTTCTAAGTAGTGCACTCCACAACAATGTACATAGCGCTATACGCATTGCTGAAATATACATTTGCACAGTGATCATTTCAATTATAAATTTGAAAAGATTCATTATTTCAATTGTCACGCATCGACATTTAATCCTCGAAACGGTTAATTCGAAGTGCAGTTGATTGCATACGTAAACGAATTAGAAATTTCAGAAACAAGAACGAAGATGAGCAAACTAATTAAGCGAACTAGCTTTTCAAACGGTTTCCTTGCAACAATTCCATTGTATTTCACTAATCGAGGAAATTCTTTCTACCATTAGTTGAAAAATATCAAAGAAAACAGAAAAGAACGAGCAAATCGCCCAAAGTACATCAGTATTCTTATGCAGATTTCAATTATCGATGTTGTTTTTCGATTTTTTGAGTTGTCTGCAAATGGAATTTTTGCTTCAAGTTTCACTCTTCACAATAAATGTGAATTGTATTGTTGTAAAATTCTATTTCTGAGCTGCTCAGCATACATGTCCAAAATCATGACTATTCAAATCTTATCGTATTATGAATTGATGTTTTGATTCTTTAACAGAAATATCTCTGAGAGTGAGAATAACTGTGAACAACTGGGAACACTGGGAAAGAAAGGGTGCGAGAAAATCAACAAAATTCTGCAATCAGGAAAAAAGTTACTAAAGTGCATCGTATCAATACGTTTAGTGAGCATACACAAACACTGAATTGGAAGCATGATAGAATGAGAACGGGCAATAGTTCACATGAAAGCTTAAAGATGATATTTGGGAAAACAATCATCGTGGAACCATATTTTGAATACGAAATTCTTATCAATTGGAATGTCGATAATGGTTCTCACTCTCGACTGTGGGAAACTTCAACAAATGAACGGAAAATAAACAAACAGCGATAGTTCAAATGGAGCGAAAATGAATACAGTCTCAATATTCAGACCGACCAGTTCCATTCCGAAACAAACGATAAAGCGAAGATTGATAAAGATCGAGAGGCGGTCAGTGCAATGTTCGTTTGTTAAAGACTGAATTGTTTGGCTGTACTTGCTGGAGGAGAAGACTTTAAGTGGAGCAATATCTTTTAATGAACGAGTCGAAAATATTTGTGGAGGTAAAAGCTTCCAAAAAAGAGGACCTACGTGAATCATAGATAAGTGTTTATTATACATGTGCATACTACATCAACATTTTGAGATACTAAAAATGAGAAGCTAATTGAGACTCAACTAAAGTTTTTCAAGCTTAACACAATTCCATTCACAGCCACAATGAAGCAATGGATTAAAGATGCGCAGATGTAGCGATATGTAAGCCATTAGCTTTCACAAATGCAGCTGTGCTTTGTGGGGATGTAAACTTTACGGTGTCATTTGAGATTAAAGGATTCCCTGTTAATTCTGACTAGCTAGGTTTATCCTGTCGAATTTGATTTATCACATCACGAAAGATGCACGAACGCATCAATTGCTCATTTACCGTCATTATCTATTCATCAGCGGTCAGTCACCTTACTTCAGAAAATGAATTTCACACTTTGTTACACACAAATAAAGATGATCAGTTTGTTGGAAATCAAGTTGCGGAGTTGATGCTAATTAATAATGAACTGTGCGACAATCAGACGAATTCAACATAACTACAACTATTGCAGTGAAGAATATGGCTTAAGGATGAATTCAGACTGAAAGAGAAACGCTTTTTGGATGCGTTCAGTGAACATTCACGGACAGACAAGTCACTTTCATGAAACACCCACTGTAATAACGTTGGGAATTTAGCATTCACACGCTCAGCATCGAAGAAGCACATGCATACTATTATTTATCGGATGTTTTTATGACGTAGTATTCGTGCGTTTTATATCTGATCGTATAAGCAAAATAGAAATTTTGTCTTTGCTGACAGACAACGTTTGATGGCAGAAATTTTAAGAAAATTGATTCGCACTTTTATCGAGCAATTTTTTCAGAACAAGAACGATCGTTCAGCAAGTCCCAACGCCAAACTGTTCTGATTCGTAATTTGGTCAGATCATGCCACCACTAAATATCGCTCAAAATTTCGGACATGGGAACCATTAGTGTCTACTGTTAAAATCTCAAACGTTATATTTAGACCATCGTTCAGTGCAGTTATTTTTTTGCAGCACTACAAATGCTCTCTTGTGCAATAAATTTGTATTTAGCATAATCGTATGATGCTACCTAATAATGACATTGAGCAATTAATCGCTAAGCAGCATTATATTCTCGCCATATTTAGATAGATTTGCATATTTCAATGCCATATTTTTGTTGCCCATCCAGACAAAGAGCTGAGTTCCTTCCCACTGTGAGTTTAATTAATGAGCAAGATGACTTGCTGCTAATGAGATAGAGCGTTGACAGACGACAGCTGAGATGAGAAATGACAAATTAAGAACATTTGTGAAACGGATGATTCGATTCCGCAAAAAAAGAGACATTTGAAATTAGATGGATACATCATCTTGATCAACATACGCAAGTATCTTACATGAACCATCTGTTAATGTTGGACAGTGTCATTAGTAGATAGAGAGATCGTTGGTGTCGATAAACAAAAATCATTCGTTGCAGCAAGGATGCATGCTGTGCAACATATCCATCCTTCACTCATCAGCATTCCGAATCAAGGCCAGAAATTTCTGCTGCATTTACCTTTACTTACAATTATGTGTTCTGAACTATTTTTGATTTGGAGGTCAACAACTTCATTGCTTCTGCGGTCGGGGAATGAAGAACATGAACGAAATAAAGGCATCTGATGTTAGATTTAATAGCAATTGCTTCGATAAGAAAAAATCGAGAATTTCCTCAAATAAGCATGTTTTTTAGGAGGATGATTGATAAAATTTGATTAATCCAGTAATTTAATTGCTTCAATTCATTGGGTTGCATACGTATTAATGAGGGTAGATTGTATGCATGTTAACGACGGTACTACCAGCAGACTAATTTGTTTGTTTGAATGTTGTTTTAGCAATTAATGGAAATAAAGTGGCTATGAATAGGGGCATTGATGCAAGGACGAAAGAACAGGAAGGAAGGAAAGGTAATAATGCTGCTGATGAAAGCGTTCCTCGATTGCTTTGACATCAAGCTTGAATGTTCAGAGGCGTTATTATCGAGAGTAACGGAGTACGACTGCAACGGAAAGAGTCGTCGGTTTATTTTAGAACGAAATCACATTCAAATAAGAACAAAACGTCATCAAACAAACAAAAACGGAGAAGTGAATGTACGAATTGAACTTGAAAAATGGCCATATCGAAAGCCATTTGAAAGATGAATGTGAACGAATTAATCACGTATCCAACTCGCCGGACTTTCACTTATGTGATCTGAGAGTCAATTACTTAATCAGTTATAATGCAATCGGAGGAAAAATTAATATCAATTTCTCAGCATAAAAAGCACTAAAGTGCCAAAAGAGAATTTCATGTGATTGAAAAGTAAGGAAATAAAATTCTTGCAGGAACGTACTGAAAGGAGACACAATCAGAAAATGATGCTTTTTGTGCAACGTTAGGCACAAATAAACTAGAGTTTGTTTCATTCACAGAGTGAATGGATGGATGGATATGATTACGAGCTAAAAAATAAAACGAAACTGATGATCATCAGGACATATTTAATGAGATTTTTGATGTGTGCTATTATGATATAATTATTGTGTTGTTATGAGCTGCGTATACGCTCAACGTCATCATCAATACAACACGAATGAACATTATCCATATAGTATGCATGACATTTGCAATACTGGTAGTACCTATTTGCAACGGCGAAAGCTTGTTAGAGTTCGTTTCGACTGATCGTATTTCAACGGTTGATAAGGGAATAATGACATTCTGAATGCGTGGAAGCATAAGATAGCAATTCGAATCATACACGCACACACATTCGATCAATATCGAAGGTTTTGAAGTTTCATCGAAGAAACCGCACACGAAAGTGCAAAGTAACGTACATACGATCGACTGATTTATTGGAGTATCACATGCAGACAGAGTGCATGATAGAGCGCCTTCATAATAATAGCAACAATTTATCATTCAAAACGATGGACCTCGTCAAAAATTTGGCGCACAAACGTGGCTGAACATGTGGAAATAAGCTGCGATTTGCTGAAGGTTGATACGTATTCATATGCGTTTGGGACACAAAGATTTCATGCTCAATACATTGCACTTTTGTATGGCTAACTTCTGTAAGAGAAAAAGTTGCAATGTTTCTGTAAGAGTGGAATAAATTTTGCTCAAAAATTATCTGCTTCCTTCGTATTTTATTTTTATTTCGGTATATCAACAGCAAAATCATCTGCTTTCAACGATCGTAAAATATTCCTTTCGGGGGAATACCATCGAAAAAAATATTTATTGGATTTTCACGAACACATAACCTGCCACTACCGAATACGGATCTGATGACACAGTTCAGTATTTCTGGCAGTGATATACTGAGAAAAGTACGAAACTGAAAGAGTGGTGAAAGTAATTGTATGCTAACATTTAAAAGCATTCTATTGAATTGCGGTGATGACAGATGGCATTGATTCAGTGGAATTCATTTGAGAATTCATTCAAAAAGCATTGGAAATATCAAACTTCCATTCATTTATTCCGTTTCATTTCCTCTCTTTTATACCTCAATTTCTCATTATTTAAGTATTGGTGATGCCATTAAAAAGGAAATACGATTAAATGAACGCTCAATCCAACGGAATCAACTTGCTGTTGAGGACTTAACTCAATGAAACACGTATATGAAACTGCTCATACTTCAGGGAAATTACATGAAACACTCAGGTATGCTGAATGTTTGACGGTGATAGAAATGATTCAGTACATAAACGAATGAACTTCTGTTCTATGGAAACAAACAAGAGCAGTCGATATGAAAGAGTAATTATAGTTGAGCAATTGACGCAGACAAAATTTCATAAAATGCTGGTGTTATGAACTGAGAAATCTAACTCGATGTTAAGAAATGAACGAAGTCACATAAAACGGTGCTGACAGAAAGGCATAAGATCGTAACAAGCAATTGTAAGTGGTGATTAAATGAATGCGAACGAGTCACATAATAACCTGGCAATCACTGCTCAATTTGCCACTATCTAATGATAATTGAGCTCATAAATAAAGGTGTAAACTGCTGAGTTGCGCAAAAACATTCAGCAATACTAATCAGAGTAATATGCAGTATGCATTAATCACGTCTAGATTTTAGAGCACACAAACGTAATGAGTGGATGCATGCATGCATGGCACTAATGCTCAACAGATGGCCGTTCCTAGCTAACTGAATATCACCAGCGAAGCAACATTCACAACACTAATAGAAATACTAACAGTGATGATAATAATATTAAAAGGAAAAACAATAATAATAATAACTAGTAATAATGATCACAATAACAACAATAATTAGCAATAGCAATAACCAGTAGTGTTAGCACTAAGAATAGCAACAATAATAAAAATAATAATCATCGTTCATTTGGAGCTTATCCTGTTTAGAGCCCATTCTGATCATAACTACCATTATTATCATTCTACAGCATTTTTCGTCACGTTCATGACGCAATAATAATTGATCACGGTCAAGAATCAGTGTTTAATTGAGATTGGTGTGAGAAATGCGATCGATTTGCGTTGATTTGGTGAAATTCTGGAGTGATCATAAATTTCAAATAAAACTGCTCTAATTCGCCGGATATTCGACCTGCTGAAATTCCCAGCAAGATGCTCACCAATATTTCTTTTGGTTTCACTTCATAACATCTTCTCTTCAGTCACCGGCGTTCATCAAGTAATTCCACGCTTTTCTTTGACATCTCTCGCTTCGAAACTTTTCGGAACGAGCCCATTTTTAAACTCCACCCATGAAAAGGATGGAATATTGTTATTTCTTAAGAGTTCGCTTCGAAGCGTTTGCTTTGAAAATTTCTTGTTCTTTGTTGCTTCATTATAGGAATTGCACTGTTCTTTAATTTCAAGAACAGCAAGACTGAAAACAGTTAGCGATTATCGCGGTTTCTCTTGGGAAACTAATTCGCTGAAAATTCATGATGAAGAAAATGTCATTTGACAGCAACTCATTAATAGGATCAATTCGATTGAATTCGTCATTAATGATCCAATTACCGTTTTGTTAAGTGACACTGCTATTTTCTCTGTTCTCAACAATCCAGTTTTGGCAAGTTCTCGACTTAGCTTCCCAAACGGAACGAAACGTTCGCTGGAAAGTGATGCAATCCAGCGATAATGTAACACTTAGGTGGTATGGTGATGCAACGAAAGTGGCATCAGTGAGCGCTATGCGAATGATAAGATCAGAGAAGATCAAAATCACTGTTTTATTGAGCAAATTGATAAAACGGATGAAAAGCTTTCTGATAAATCTCCAAAACCATGGCTCATAACAAAATATTGATAAGACCATGAAAAATCATGAGAAGATTATGAGAAGTATGAGGTCAGTTTCAGAGCATGCAGCGGTAATAACAAGAATGCAAGCATTTAAATTCTATTCTTGCCACACTGCCATGCAATCTTTGACGGTGAATGAAATACTAATGAAAAGCTGAAAATTTTAGCAACTGACAAAGCAAATCATCGATTGGCGCAATGAGTATCGGTTTGCTTGGCTGCGTTTTGTTTCGTCCCATTTTCCAGTGTGGTATAAATCGAAAGAAATCAGCAAATGAAATGTTTTCGAAAAATGAAAAATGAAAAAAGTCAAAAAATCATGCTGATGACGGTAAATCGAGCTGATTGTGCACGAATGCATTCAGACTAAATTCAGTGTGTGCAGCTGGCATGTTTCATGCTGTACAATATGAACAAACATGCGGCGAAAAGATAACAGATACCAGATAAATCGTTCAGTTATAACATAAAATGTAAAGCATTTCCATGCATCACATTTCTGTGCGAATTGCAAGGGTTTCCGGAAACGTCTCATTTTCGACGAACTGTCATTTGCTTCGCCTTTGTTTCAGCGATCAGCGACCTTTGTTTCATAATGGGTTTTTTCACCAGTTATTGATTTGAAATCAAACAAATCAACCAGCTGCTGAACTAAGGAATCGATCGGCCCTGTTTAATGATTGTTTATGAAGTCCGTTGAATCACTCGTTGACAACACTAGAACGGGGTGAAGGATGCATGAAAATCTCCGAACGAACGCTATGAGAGAAAGTAATATTTTTTGCGTGTGCATAAGTACAATAATTTCACTTTGAATAATAAGCAAGATAATGTGAATGCGACCGTACTTGAGCACTGAAAACGAACGAATCAAAACGTTGATCAGTCAAAGTAACAAGGTGAAGGAGTGGAGTAGCTACTGGTCATTTAAAATGATCTATTTAATCACTGTTTTCATTAACATGGAGAAGTCATACTGGAGACGTTAAGCAATAGTAATAAACGACAAAACTAAACCGTTAATTATCAAGAGGAATAACACTATCAACGTCGAATTTGTATCAAATGGTATGCCAGCAAGATACCTCCTCCTCCTCCTAATTTTGTCACCAACAGCCAAGAGAGAAGGCCCGCTCACCAAATGAAAGAAGGCATGACGATTGATGACCCACCCTGCATGATAAAGAAAGGATAGTCGCATGCACAGCACTGTTACTACAAATGATTGATGATTGCTTTTATTTTTACAATGAATGAATGCAGCGAATACGATTGAACGCAAACTAACGGTCATTCTGTCCTCATTCAGCAACTTTCAGTTCGAAGTTAATATAATATAATTGGTTGTTTAAGGATCTTGGCCAATATGGAAGCCTCAAACTCACGTTTTCTAGTGATAAAATTTTGTTTTATGAATGAAGACAATGTTTTAAGATGGAATGGGGTGGACGAATATTCCAATCATTCCAATTCAACCTCAAATTTGGTTGATAAAGAAATGATTCATGAAATTGATCATCAACAAAACAAACTGCGTCAGTACTTTAGAAGCCACAAATATTCATAATGTACTTCCTTGGAGTGAATCATTGCCAGACACTTGCTGAATTATTATCATTTGATAAATCGTATTCAAAGTGTTTTCATTCGCATTCCAGTCTTAAAAATTCGGTTGTTTCTCCTTGAGGAGAGGAATACTTGAAGCAACTGATGAATTGCTGGAGAGAGTCGATTTGTGAGGACAATAACTTGCTATTGTAAGCGACGGAAATACCAAATGTGGTGTTGTTGACCAAATCGTATAAATTGAATATGTACGAAATAAATCTCAGAGGGATTAGTGACACTGACAGAAGAGATGATGAGGAGGAGATAAGCGAAGAGTTACCGTGATTTATTAGTGTTAATGATCCTAATCAAATATGCAACAAACAGTCACAATAATAACAACAATAGTAATAACAATACCAAGATTAGTGACAATAGAAATAATAATAATGAAAATACTGAAGCAACAATACGATCAACAATTGAGAGAATGACGTTAATAATATTATTGTGACAATAATTAGAATAATAATAACAACAAAAACTCAAGAATAAGATCAATCTTGTGTGTTTTGTGTTGGTAGACTTTTGAGGTAGTACATTGTATTTTCAGAACAAGATGTTGATCACGAATGAGTACAGTTTTACGTGTCGTAGAAGTAAGTTTAAGTCATCTTACTGTATTTGTGATTAGATAAAGATGAAATTGTTTAAAAGAGGGAGGACAAGAGCTGTCAATTGATGCAGAAGTGAGTGAAATTTGGAAGGTTAACTAAACGAGGACGATGAAGACATATTAATGAGGAAATTTTGAAAAGGTGATTAAATACAGTTGCATCGGAATGCTTGCTGAAATTAAAAACCATTGCAGTAAAGTTTTTCCGCAACGACTATGCGTAGGTATCCGTAAATGAAGAATGGAACAAAAGTTTTAAGTCACGTACAAATATGACGGAATTCATAGAACATATATGAAATGCTTTCGGATGTTTATAATATCGCGTGATTTTGATGATGTTTCCACGAGCAATTTAACGATTATCTTCTTGAAGCTGTATTTAACAGGATAATCGGAACAAAATCAACGCATTTCTTTAGACAGCTCAATGAAAGGGTAAAAATTGTTAAGAGGAGTTTGAAAAAAATTGAAAAGTTGGAGGAGTTGATGAGGAGCTCGAGCATGCATACTTCACTTCGTAACAAATAATAGACTGAAGTGATTTAAACGAAAATGTTTCATTGAATCATTAAAAGTGGCGCAATTGTGTTTTTCATCTCGAAATTTATTGTTTCTCTCCTCTCCATTTTGAAAACTTTCAAGTAGTTCGTTTATGGTTCTAACGTTGCTGCGTTAAGCAGTGCTCGGTTCTCGGCTCTGCGAATGAACTGCTAGCGATGTTGATCGAAATGCTACCCTCTAAACTCCGTCCTCCATGGCATATGGAAGAGCTAACCGAAAATAAACAAAAAACTCTGAGAATATCAAACATGATGAACGATAGTGTTCTCAAATGATGGTACGCACGGTTTCGTGCTGTAACACATAGCAAATGTTGAACAGATATCTAAAACTTTTAGAATTTGAAAAGTACACGCATTTGAAATTATGAGTAGTTCACAAGGAAGGTGGAATCACATCACTCGTATGTTTAGTAACCGTGATGCTTAAAGCGGGCCGAGCATTCACATCAAATAAATTTGAATGTGTATCCATCAGCGAGTGTTTACTAGAAACGAGAACGAAGTCATGCATCGTGAATATTAATGAACCGAGTTAATATTCTGTCGCTTTCTGAAAGCATTTTGGCACTCGACATTTTCACCAACTAACGACGAATGCTCTGAGCTACTGCACTTACTTATTCACATCTGACGGTAAGTTCAAAAGTTCCACAAACTGTTGAGTGTTCAAGTTACAAGAGCGATTTCTGAACTCTTGTACATCATTTTAGTTCACTCTTTCAGACTGCGTCTCTTCGATAGGGCGACAGTTGACTTTCTTTGTGTACACGATCAAACTACGAAATAATTAAGAGCAGTCGAGGAGATATGATCAAATATTGCAGTTGTATTCATCGATAATGGGTTGTGACCTTTGAGAGAATGCATCATGCTTGGGGAATTGAATGAGTATCCGTTTTGATGGCGGTACAGCTCAAAGAGATTGCTTGATCGTTGAAACACGATGAGAACATCTTAATGCAACACATCAAAATATGATGAAGACGCTTATTTGTCATCGAATACGGCATTTATTAAGAACTATATATCTTGTGTGAATACAGCTCAGCACATGCTCATAATGCGTCAGGCCGTAGGAAATTTATTACGTTCATAATGAGGAAACCGTTCAGATGAACGTGTGTGTAAACATACATTTAGTGGATCTCAACTGCACATATCAACATTATTCCTCGCTTAATGAGGATAACTATGCGAGATTTCGTCTTAATTAAATCTTACTATGTTCATGGAATCACAGTTTGCTTCGTTTAGTGAATAATTTAAATGAAATTGCTTGTAAGCATAGATGGGAAATTCCCAAATGAGAGATCTCCAGCAAAGAAATTGTTTCTTTTTGATTGCTGAGATGATGAGTCGTTACCTAAGAATCGAACATTGCAACTTTATCACTGAAACTTCGTGCTAATGGTGGTCTGAACATGATACATACCAAGAGATTAATATCCTCAGGCAAAAGGAATTTAAGTGATACATGAAAGGATGGGTGAGTTCTATCAGAATGGGTAATAGATCACCCAAACTGGGTAACCGATGAGTTCTGCAACGAGATAGAAGTCTGGGAGGCTATCATGATAACTAATGATGGATACTTGTTTAGGAATGTGCTGTGCGAGGACATATGCTTAAATTTAGCTAATTTTACGCAAATACGATACATACATATTCATTAGCCCTTCTGGAGTTATATCTGCACATAAATAAATCAGCTGAGAAGAATGAAGAGAAAGGTGATAAACATGATAACGAAAAAGCTGAAAATGTCAGAACAAAAACGCTTCTGTTCAAAAAATGTTAATAAAATTTCTAATGATCTCGCAGAATGCTTCTGATAGTCCACTTCCACAGCAAATCTACTATATTTTTCGCACAATCGATAGAATTTTCTTCTGTAAGGCTTTTTAATAACCGCCAGTGATGCTCAAAAACTGCTGCAATTTCAGCATCGTTCATTCGAACTCCTATTCCAGACCGCTGACATTGCTAGCTCAAAACATGCATCACTGAAACCAAACTATGATTTCATTCGAATAATGAATGGTAGAATACTGAAGATAAGGACGAATCACTGGTTGAGAAGGCTCATTTTTGAATGTATTCTTCCACAGGATATATTGCTCACATCAAAACTTCTTGTTGATTACAATGAAACAAGGAAGCCGGAAGCGTTTTTGTTAGCAAACAATCAGGATATGGATGGATGAGATGGCAAAAATAAAAATAAAATGCACAAATGCAGCTGAACCGATAAATATTGACACATGGAAGCGTTCTGTGCATAGAAAAATTGACAAAGGCAAAAACGCGATCGTTTCTGACTGTTATCAGTGCCTAAACGCGTCATGTGTACCCCACTCATATGAGTGATAGAAGGCAAAGGTAAGCTGTGATTGTAACTCCGGAAGAGCAACAAATTGTTCTGTTGATAAAATACGTTGATTTTTTTGATTTTGAAACGTGTGATCAGCGTAACTCTTCTCATAATCAACAGTGACGTATCACGCTTGAATAATGTCATCCAACTGAATATCACTTATTGTTAGTCGTAAGTTTCATCCTCCGTAAAACTTTTTCAATATGGGCGTTTGTAAAATAGCAAGATTTGCTTCGTTTGATCATGCCTCTCCATGGGAATGGATCAGTGAATCGAAAGAAGCTGAACGTTTCTTCAACGAAGTTTTCTCTGATCAGAGATTTGTTGCACTGTTAGTTACAATGAACGGTCAAAGATCTGCTTTCAAGATCTTTTGACTTCTCTAATTGAGTTCACCAAACGTTCGGCAATTATGAAACTACACCAATGCGAACCTTGTCATATCCCGCTTCCAAATTGTTCTCAAAATGTGTAGGCGATAAATTCATGTGAATGTTGACTTAACTGTTTTCATGACAACATTACTGATGGGAGCAATACATGCTGATGAAATTCTTCTGGCTGCTCAACCGACTGTTTGGTGTTTATTATGAAAATTTTAATGATTTGTACCATCAGCTGATCGCAGACAATATGCATTATCAATATAATTATACACATTGTACTTTATTATTAATAGCAATGAGGATGGGTTCAAGACACAATAGAACGCTTATGTGTGGATGCTTGCGTAAGCATAAGAATATTAATAAAGAATTGAATAAATTTGAGCATCCGATCGGACAGATGTGCCTTTATCACGGCATCCGATTTGCAAACAGTGAACGATGACTGACCGTTTATGCACACGCACAGCTATGACAAAACAACACTTACGCCTAATATATGCACATTGCAATCATTTAAATTTCAGTAAATTATTCGTTTAAAAATAAAAGGCTTCCTCAGAAGTACTGGTTAATACGAATCAAACATTCAGGAACTAGCGATCAGGAACTAATAAAACTAGCGATCAGCTGGTATGTAGAGTGATTACAAGCCCAGACGATCATGTTTGCAAGTTTCAGTAGCAATTTAGAATTATGGTTTTTTCAATTTTCAATTGATGAGATAAGCTTTTGCAATTGAGAAAAAGCAGGTACTGGCAATAGGCATAATGGAATTTAAATCATATGATATGGTCA
Organism: Anisakis pegreffii; assembly: GCA_035041965.1. NCBI lineage: Eukaryota > Metazoa > Nematoda > Chromadorea > Rhabditida > Anisakidae > Anisakis > Anisakis pegreffii. The sequence goes on along the minus strand of JAPYMA010000023.1, from coordinate 213,755 downwards.
TGTTGTGCAGTTCTATTGTGAACAACAGAGTGATGAAATGCACCAGCGTTCTGAAAGTATTCGAAAGGAAATCACTAAATTTCGAGACACAAAATAATTTTTCGCAATTGTTCGCAGAAAACTAAGCTTTTACTCGTCTCATGAAATATTTCCTACTCAATTGCAATGTCATCGTTCAGTATCGAGATAACTAGCTGATCGTTGTGCTAAATTGGCGAATGCGATCAACGAGCGCTGAAATGAAGAGTTAATGCTTGCAACACAAAAAAGACAGGTAGATTAAAGAGCACCGCAATCAGAGCCTATTGAGAAAAGCGTATAACGACGTAAATACATCACTCAGTGGGATATCAAATAAACGGAATGAATCAAACTAAGGCACTTCAGTATCATCATCATTTCATTATATATGATATCCATCAAACATCGCGCTACTTATTCAGTTTACTTAGCGTTTATTATACGTTTGTACACTCTCGGTGACTGCATTCGTCAAATCAAAAGCGCTCTGCTATCATTTGTTTGTGCATAAGTATCATTCTTCTAAGAACATTTTTATTTAGAATAAAAAAGGCGCAATTTTCATGTGAGCAAAACTTTAAGCCAGATCTTTGCCATAAGAACGTAATTATTTGAAACTACCGTGCTTAGCATAAGTTGGAGACTTAGATGCGTATCTGATGTGTTCTGGAAAAATACCGTGATGGATTACTCATATTTGACAAAACATGCTTAATTCAATGATCTATAGAGATGAGCGTCGAATAACACTGCGGCATTGTTGAGATGGCTTTAGTTGGTTTTTGATTGATGCAGAATTGATCGTTGGGTGTGCCATCAATTATCATAAATCTCATTGAAAAATATCATGTGCACATTATCAGTAACATGTAAATAATCTCGGAACATGCTCATTGGAGAACGATTTTTTAAGGAACTTTGAGCACAGTTACAGTGTGAAATTACTTGCGCTATTTTTCATTTAAAATGCGCGAGATGTTCAAGAAATTGCTGATAATGAGTGGTAGATGATCGGTCAACAAAGTCGCATTTTGCTTCAATTGAAATCTAAAACATTTCTTCTGTTTCATAGCAAAAAAAAAGAGATACGAGAGCACTCTCATGATTTCCTCTTAACATCACCTCATCTATTCGTGCTAACTTTTCGCTCTGCACACGACAGTGTTACTCAGAGCAAGCCTTAAGCGAAAAATTTCAATATTTCTCACTAAAATTGTTCAACTGAAAGTGATAATATTAATTTTGTGGGCTTCTTCCACGGCTTTCTTGCATCCAAATATGATTTCAAGTTCAAGAATATGATCATTGATCATAATATCGTGAACGGAGCGTGATTGCATTCGCAAGTACACGATCGCCTGGTTCAACTCACGGTCTTCAAGAGCACGAGCGGTAGAAGGATCTTGCACGCCAGTCTTCCAGCCAGTTGGAATTTTCAAGTTAACCGCTTCCCAGCTCTGCAAACCAATTCCACACATTTTTCATTATCAGCGGATAGAGGAGATTTTATTTCATGAGAGAAGTATACAAGTATAGAGAAGTATAGAAGTATACAAAGTATACATGTTAATTCAGTTTAAAAATTCAGCAGAGGCGCTAAACTGGAACAAGAACATTAAAAATTTATGATTCTATGATATAGTTGACATTTCAATCTCAGAGATATAGTTGATATCTTAATGGTGTCCTGCTTATTGGGCGGCATCATAGCTGATATCTTATGCGATGGCCATCATGAATACGAGATTCGTGAGGTTTGCAGCTACTGTTTCTTGGAAGAATATAATGATTTCGAAAAATTTGCTCCATTGAGTAGCACAGAAAATCACTTAAATAATTTCTCGTAGCCTTCTTCATGCACCGTGAGTGTAGTCTAGCATGATTTATGCTCAGTATCTCAGTATCTTCTCCCTAGCAACACTACAGCATCTTGGAAAATAAAATCTAGGCGATTTCATGCATGGAAAGCGCTCACATTTGTTGACAAACGATTCTTACTTCCAGAGTCCTAGTCAAATTTTGAGCAGTAACCATGCAGCAGTAACCATTTTGAGCAGCAGTATACACGTGGCTGAGCGACACAGTGGTGTCTGTTATCTATCTGTTGCTGTTATCATCGATCAATAATCAGAATTCAATTTCGGCAGTACTTTGACAGCTTTTCTACCCAAATAAGAACCATGATATTAAAAAAAACCACTTAAGACATCAGAAAAGTACTTAAATTATCAGGCGAAAGGTTCGCCACCTTGAGAAACAGATTCAGACTGATATCTCGTATCTTTTTTTATATGGTCGCACGGTTATTATAACAAATATCATGCTCGGGTGACCTGTGCCCTCAGGTGAGGTTAGTGCCACAGTTATTGCGATATTCATATTATAAGGCGTGATTTGTGATCCCTGACGGACGACAGCGAGCAATTTTCTGATTATGTATCGTGCAGCTTCATTATTATGAACACATTTCAAATTGATTCCTATTCGAAATATTCATATGTTCAAAAGAGTCAACAATGAATTTTGTGAGCAATTTCCTCTTTCCACATAAAATTTTTTCATCTCACATCTCATTGTATCCTATGATATGGGATCACTGCGAACAGCCATTAAATTGACAATCAGATTCTGCTATCAATCTGTGATTTGGACAATGCAATGGAATTTGCGTTCAAAAACGTCGCGACTTCCAATGAGTTCAGGTTATAACCAAAATTTTCGGCGACACTTTACTTTTTGATCATTTTGAGGCTTTTTGGGGTTTCTGCAAATCTATTGAAGAGCTGATTTTATTTGTACGAAACTCGCAACTGGAAGTGATCAGCGATCAAATTTAATCACATGGGTCAACGTGTGAGAAGAAACTAGTCAATCGAGATCAAGCTCTGGTGGTGAATTTGCAAAAATGTTGAAGGCTAACTATGGGGCAACCTTACAAAGCTGTATTGTGGAATCTGCTAAATCAGGCGAATGTAGTCTGGCTTGAATACATCATTCTCAGTCAAATATCATGCTCTAAAATCCTTGTGAGATTCCTGACAGCAAAAGTAAAACCAAGATATGATTTTCATAAACTTTGGTTTGTGGTCAATATTTCGAAATTAACTGTTATCGTTAACCGAGGATCCACTACAGCAGAGAATTGTGCATTCCATCGCACCAGAATCAGTGCTGATGAACGCAGTTCTTATGAAGTCGATTTCTGTTGCTTAAAATAGGGCTTCTGTGAATTTCTAAGGTATACTTCACTCTGGTATTCTTCGAAGACACAATTTTGAGGTTTCATGAATGACATTAGTGAGGGAATCCGCATTCATCGAAATCGATAGTGAGGTTATGTTGACAATCAGAATCCCATCGAATGTGATTTCAAGGTGCACCCATACGACCGATTACGAAAATTGGCAAACCTTCTTTAATCGTAGCGATTATAGCTATGAATAACTCATTGCAGACATCTTTTTGATCATACATAGCCGAGGAAAATTTCATTGCTGCGTTGGATCGAGTGTACAATCCCATAGGACGTTCCGTTATTTGAATGCAAATGAGTAATAGTCATTATTTGTCGTGTGCAAGAAATTAAAGATGCTATCCACCTCCACGAATTCCCACAATATAACCTAAAGTCGTTCGATAATTAATGTCGAATAAGGCGTCTAGCCCTATTCGAGCATCTCGTGAACGACAGTTTTCGGAAATTTTTTCAGTCAACGAAGAACTGTTCGGTCATTGTTGTTCCTGAAGAATAAGCATCATCACAATTAAAAACGCTCGATCTGATGTTTACGTCATAACTTTAAAGAATAATGCAACTCATTGAAAATACACTTTTGTATCATTGTTCTCCGCCCAGTTTCTTCGCATTGGTAATCATTATTTATAACGAATATTCTGATAAAGTGCCTTTTTATATTGATCCTGGAACAACTGTAACCGTGTCGTTTTGATAAGCTTTCAATATATTGTTGATCTCAGTACTGATGACGGAGCAGAAATTCACTATTGAAGTTGCTGATCAAGACCTCGCCCTATCAATTTTGAAATCATTTCCTATTGAATAGGTTTTTTCCTGCTCCGGTAAGCTTGTAGTTCAGGTTGGTAGAATCAAAATAGCATTTCTTTCGTTCACATTCGCAGTTGATAAGCGTAAGCCCAAGCCTAAGCCTAGGCTTAAGCCTAAGCCTAAGCATAAGCATAAGCCTAAGCCTGAGCCTAAGCATAAGCCTAAGCCTGACTACACCACACACTTAACTGCAAATGTGAACGAACGAAATGCTGTTTTGATTTTACCCACCTGAACTACAAGATTACCCCTGGTCCCAGTGGGTGGACGATGAGAAAGTCAAGGACTTCCTCTGGTCCTAATGGGGTGGATAACGGTGAGAAGGTGAAGAACCTGGTGTGTGCAACACACTTGAGGTAATTATGCCAAACTTGAGGTGAATACGCCACAATCTTATGTTAGGATATTGCCTGATACTCAGAATTTCATTTGTATGCATCAATGACGATAACCTTGGGTGTTAATCGCACTATTTCACAATTATACATCCTGGTTGCCTTCGAAATTTATGTTGATAGCTTAAATTGGATGAATTAATATGTATTATATAGTCACAAAAGGCTTTCTGGTTAATCACTCCAAGTTGGAAATATATCCGTAATCCGTAGTGGTGTTCCACAAGGTTCCGTCCTAGGACCCCTTCTCTTTCTCATCTTTATCAACGATCTTCCTGAATGCCTACCTCCAGACTCAACATGTTTCATTTTCGCAGACGATGTTAAAGTTTATACATTCACCAACAACCTACAAACCATTTTTGACTCCATAAACCTGTGGTCGTCACACTGGCTTTTACCACTTGCTCCAGAAAAAACAAAACTGATTAGAATTGGTAAGAGCAATCCCAACAGTCCACTCAAAATTGAAAATCAAGAGCTTACTTCCTCCTTATCCGTCCGAGATCTAGGCGTTATAATTAATCCTAATTTGAAATTCCACCAACATATATCCACCTTAGTCAAAAAGGCCAACACCCGAGCATCACTCTTATTGAGATCTTTCAGATCCAGAGATTTATCTCTACTAAGCAGATTATTTACAACCTATGTTCGTCCAATTCTAGAATACGCCTCCGCCCTCTGGTCCTCCTGTGATCCACACAAGGACATACAGGATGTTAATATAATTGAAAATTGAAAATGTTCGAGGAAGATACACCCGTTACATCTTCAAGAGAAATTGTGGAGATTTTCGTGATGTACCTAAATACCAGGAGAGACTAACAATATTAGGATTAGAAAGTTTAGAACTGCGAAGATTTTATACTGACCTTTGTATGGCCTACAACATCATTCAACATCAAATCGATCTTCCTAAGAATGAATTCTTCGAATATTCTCCAAGTATTGAAAGAACCTCTATAATAATTCTTTTAAACTCACTGTTAATCGCAGTAAACTAAACATTGCTAAATTCCCCTTTGCACACAGAGTCGTCAAAGTCTGGAATTTACTCCCCCAAAATATTGCAACCTCCAAATCGCTTCAAACATTCAGATGCAGACTGCGATCTATCCCACCTGAAGAAATCGGGTTTATGTCGTTGATAAAATTCTGAGAAGCAATTAACATGATTGAATTCAAAATGTTGATTAACTTCATTCCCGTATTATTTGTTCTTGTAATATATGAGGTATGTGTTTGAAATTGTACATAGCTTCTCATTTTATATATTTCATGTTCTTATCATAATATGTACAATGAAAATATTTCATGTTATTATCATAATATGTTACAACCGCGATATTATAATCTCACTGCCATTGTACGATAATATATTTAAATTGTTATTCTCCTTTGCTGTTTTAAAATCTTTTCCTCCTTCCCAACAACAGTTGGGGTAGTATATTCGCCAGATAGTATTAGATTGTATTATACTACATTATACATATTGATATGCGAATAAAATATTATTATTATTAATATGGTAAAATATTAGAAGAACTGGAGTGACGACTACTTATTGTTGAGTTTTAAGCGTTTAGCTTTAAGCAGTTTTAGTGTTTTTACGCAGGAATTCGATGGTTCATATGACTAGTAGTTGATGGATTAACAGAAATTCATCAGGGTTATTGTGGACTGATTTCCATTTCCCTGATTAAGAGTTATCTGAATGTTTCATCGAGGTGATCATACGTTTTCTATTTAAATTGCTCATGGAGTGACTGATTCGCCTTGACAAAGACTATTCAGTCATTAATGGGAAATCATCACCACATCAATATATGAGTTTTTCTCTGCCATCTCGCACCAAATGGCTTCAATGGATAGAACGGAATGATCGCGATTATTCTCACTGATAGCTGAAACGATTATGAGATGATGCAAAAATATCATCTGCTCGTATTGCCATATGTATTGTCGTTAAGTTGCATTCATTTCCATGCCAAAAATAATTTTTTTGCAAAATAGTTACAGCTGATATGTGGTCTAGGAATATTCCGTGCTCACGCGATTTACAATATTTATGATTCAGATATTTGAAACATTCACTTGAGAAGTATTTAGCAAGAAAATTGTTGCCTAGTCAGCTTATAAAATGAGGCGTTACCGTAGGTAATTCTGATTATCTCTGGATTAAGTTCGATCACTTTTCTGTGAAAGCAGGATTTGTCACACTAGGATCGCGAACAAACGATTGAAATTGCTCGAAGTGTGCATTGAGATGGAGACTGTGCTTAGTGGTGGAATATGGCTGTCCGATAAAGGCAGTGAGAAGCGCAAAAAAATCCAGTTTTTTTCTCATGGAATTGATGGGTTGCAGAACGCATTTGAAGAAAATGTACTGCGTATTACAGAATGAATTCGCACATGCATTAACCCGTCATTAAATTTCAATATTTCGCGTGAGATGGACACGATGTTCTTCGTCGATTGATCGTCGAATTTTTAGATGACTGGTATGAACAACGATGGAACGTTTGATGGGTTTTTGATGCGTTCTTCATTCGATATTCTAGCACTCTCATTAATGTGACCCTATAGACATCAAAAAAACACCTCAATTTTCTAGCAATTCTGCGATTTTTTTTTCAGTGCTCACGATTGACTAATGGAATTAAAACATTATTGTTTTGTTGGTAATGAAGCCCTTTCATTTGAAACATGCAATAGTCTTCTTGGACTTAGCACAAGTTATGAATAAGGATGCCTCTGAACGTAACTTTCGTCTAGTAACATGATGAAGTAGTGATTGTTGATGGATTCCATTGAATAGACATATATGAATTTTTAATGATGTCAAAGAATGTGAATGCGCTCATTCTAACTATTCAAAGCAAAGCCCCAACATGCAACAGTTTAGTTGTTTTGCTGAACATCCAGACTTGAAATCAACCAAAAAAGTTTATTTGTGATGACAGCGATCGTATGTTCGTCACGTTACCTCCACAAGACGTCACTAGTTCGTGTGGAATAGAGTGAGCCTCATATCACCCAAAGAATATTCTCACACAATTAAGTTTCACTTTCAAATATCTTTAGGTGTACTTTCCAAACATGATAGCTTCCTGGCAGGGCTGGTGTCTTCTAACAATAAGAAGGAGTTTGTAATATTTGTATTCGTTGTGATCAATATGCGGTGAGGAAAAAATAAGTTCGAGCTCGCCAGTTAGCATCTTGAATTGCGCTATTCTTCTGATATTTACAAGCGCAAAAATGCAGTATTTCAGATGCTTTTGTTGTTGTTTGCTCTCCTATTATTTGGTATTTCTGCGCATTCAATAAAGGTACCACCCGGGATCAATATTAAGCCGTTCACCGATCTGCTTTTATCAAGAATCAAATTCGGTGGTCTCAAACTTTGCCCACCAGGTTTGTTCTAATCCAATTCGTTCATTCCATTTATTACTAACGAGGTTCGCGATCCTCCTGTCAGAAACCGAACATCTTGAGCAGTTGTTCACCAAAAAATTTGTACTGAGTGAACTTTACCTTCAACCGTTCGCTTCGTGAACGGTTGAACTGAAAATATGAAGAACCCATTAACTTCAGCAGTGACCAGTGCTGAGTGTTGTTTGTGGCTCAAAAAGATTCATTGCCTGAAAGCATCGTGTGATGAGATGAAAAATTACTTGAGAACGGTTGTGAAGAGGTTATTGCATTCGGAGATATTTGGTTTTCAATACGATTATTCCATTACTGCGCTATAAAAATGCAAATGAGCGTGCATTCTTATCAAGCAGCGTCCATTGGCCACTGTTGTTACGAGTCGCACAATCGCTACAACTCGCATGTTTCGATCAATGCCATCAGACATTCTTTGATCAAACCACAGTTTCTTCTTCGATCCACTTTCTAGTCTGTTGCGACAATAAGCGGCCAACTCACTATCCTGTTGTCCCTGAGATGGAAGGAAATTGAATTTCATATCTGCTAGAGGGTATTTTCACATAATTAAATTTCAGTGCCACGTATCCTCGCGGTATTGCTTTGCAAAAATCGCATAATTAAGAGTTGTTTTCAGGTGGTCGTTCATTTTTTGAAGCATTCCAGTTGGCATGTCCAATGCGACGACGTAAACGATCAGCGCTGAGTGATTCCAGTGAAAGAAGATCACGAAGGGCTGCGCGCAGATATCGACCAGCAACCCTTTACGAGTTCATGAAGATCTGCTGTATTCGTGGATGTGAATTTTCTGACTTTTTCCCTCATTGCGGCCCGTTCGGAGGATGGCCATGAGTGAGTGCATAGTAGCATTTTGATTGCAATCGAAACCGTTGTGAACGAGTGGAATGGAATGCTTGAAGTGGAAGGTGGATTGCTTTCGCTGATTGTGCGAACTGAGTGTTGATCATTATCAAAAAACCGAGTGCATTCTTTCAGCGACGCGATTTTTATCTGAACAATCTAAAAAAATCATTGCACCACATTGCCATTTGCACATGGCCATAAATTTATTCCTTTGAATTTATGCAAATAATTTATAGATTGCTAGTTCTCGTTGGATAAACAACTTTTTGTGATTTGCAGTAATGATTTGTCTTCAACATATCATTATAAAAACACGCAACTATTGAGTTCAAGGTGTGAAATAAGTACCTTTTGGTCGTTCCGTCAGTTTCTCCACAACATTCCAAATGATATTACTTCTCTCTCAATCAACGAACCACTTACACATGATTCGGGGTTGAAAATTTGGGTGATGATCTACATTCGTTAAGCCATAGACTGAACCAGTCAAAAACATATTGCGGTGAAGAAAGCCACGGAATCGTACCGTCTGAAGGAAAGTGTCCCCCGTTAAAGCGCCTGATAGGAATGGGTCCGGCTATTAATAGCACATGCAACTGAAGCAATGTTCATCATTAGATTCGAATGCATGAGTGCACTAGTTATGGTGATGTTGTTGCGAAAAGTCGAAACTTTTCAAATGGGTCATGGTCGTATTGAAGAAAACTAACATGAAAACAGCAATCTTTCGAGATTCGTTCAGTTATTACTAACGTTTCAGCAACCATTTTGTTGCCTTCTCAAGGATTATCTCTTCCTAACAGCTTGTTCACACCTTCAAAAATTGTGTACTGGACAGAACAAGGATGGCTGTTCTAGCTTCTGTCCCGTTCAGATAGTTTTTGACAAGAAGTTTCGCTTGATATTATTCGTCGTAGGCGCGGCTCTGACGGGCGATTATCTGCAGGTCAAGATGGATAGGAAAAACCATTGCTCAAGTTCGAGCGGATTCAATGCCAAGCGTAAATACATCAGTTTTTAATATTTTGTGACGCGGAGAGTGTTATATTAAAACAAAGAACATGAAGGAAATGTGTGAATGACGAGCCTTCGACTTTGCATGAACGTGTAGTAAGTGAACGACGCAAGACAATATAATTACAAGTGGATTATTTCATTCACACTGAGTCCGTGTACTTTTTCATTGTGTCGTCAAAACAACCAATGTTCGCATTTTTTTGAATCGTAATTGACCTTCGGAAAGGCACCCTCCCATCTCAGCTTGTATATCTAATCAAATTGATGCCAGATGAAATCTTGAAATCAGTGAAGAAACCTTCTCTCGTAGTGACTTGTTAGTTGAGTTCCGCATTAACGCCTTTATGGATATTATCATTCGATGCTAATCCTATCCGAATTATTCATTCGTTTATTACATGTTCGCTCAGAATGAGGATCATTAAAGCACACATACTGAAAATATGCTTTATAACTTCACACCGAAATCACTTTTAATTCGTCATTTGACAGCTGAGTGAGTGCAGCTGATAGTTTTTCATATGCTTCAATCACCTCGAAACCGATTCGTTTTGCGTTGTTGATGTCGTTATCGATATAAGAAGACATTTTGAAGTTTCAAGCTGCGTATGACTGAATCAGTCTGTGATCATAATAGTGTTCGTTTAAGAAGATTACATTCTATCCATTCGTTTCGATGCCACACCTTGCGCGATCTGAACTCACTATACTATTCAATTTACGACTGACAAATATATTATTGAATGAAGACGCGATAAGAAGATTAAGCGGCATCCTAGACAAACCAGTTTATGGGACAGTAAACAAGCTGAAATCCGAAAATTGAAAATATTAAGATGATTGTTGGAATCGATTCGTAGTGTGGAATTATCTTGCCAAATATATCTTTGTGATGATGTGAACTGCTCGTTGGCTTTGCAGTGAATGTTCACGTCACCAGAGTGCCTTCGTCGTCACCGGAGACTTTTGATGAGAAATAAATTGCGTTCCTAAACGTCTAAGTCATTAAACTGAGCCTATCCATTGCCTGGTACGGGCTCGATAATGTCGAATCGTTCAGATTTGGAGATAAGTGCTGTCCAGAGCTGCATAATTGATCAGTTATTTGGTAATTCTGCGCGACAAATTGTTACCTTATTTATCTATTTCGCTGTGAAATATGCTTGGTTCAGTGAGTGCAATCATTTCTTCCGTCATTCATTGCTCACATCGTGCTACAATTGAACCCTTCCATAAACACTGTGAAAGGCTTATTTATGATTCATTGTTTTCATGATGCTCTCAGTATGAAGGCGCTACAACCAGCTCCACCCTTAAACCTTACCTTCCGGCCTTGATATAGCTCCTTTAATGCCAGTCTCGATTTGTTAGTTCGAATTGTGACGTGACAACATGTTGCACGACCCTTGTCCTATACTTTCGTCCCTAATCATATTGTTCACTCATTCCTATTGTTTGATACAAAATATGCATTTGATTATTTAATTACCTAAGATCACACACTTCAGCTTACTTTTGATTTCCGCGATCTAAATGAAAGACATTGATAGTATTGTTTAGTAATTTCTCTACTTCTCCAATGGAAACGTTCCTGAAATTATGTGCAGAGTTTTTTCTCAGCTTTCGTTCGATGTTCGAGACAATCGTAGAGAAACACGATCATGACGTAAGCATTAATTAATATTTGCAAAATATTCAGGCGAGGAAATGAATTCATTCCCTACAGCAGTGTTTGTTCGGCGCTAGCTAGCGTGTGTACGAAACACTGAATATCTCATTGTTTGAACATGGAATGTGTTTATTCTCGATAAATTGAGTGTGTTTGCTGTGCAAACGATGCGTTCGAGCATAAATCAAAGCTAGAAATTGCTTCTGTGTATAATTAGACCTGAAAATTGATGATGATATTGCTTGTGAATACGATTGCATGAGAAATATCCTATCCAGATCTGTATCCATTGAGCAATTCGTTTGTTGCATTCAAAATTGTTAATAGTTCAGTTGATGGCGTGTCTCATGGTCCACTGATTGCTCATACGGCGTAAACAAATCTTTCGAAAAGACGTTCTTTTCACGCTCCTTTTCAGTGCTCGATTTCTATTGTTTGTGGTTTCTACACTTCACTTGAACTGAATTTCTTTCCTCATCTTTTCAGCATCGCAAATTGACCCATTTCGTCCGAATAGATGCACTAAACAGTAATTTTCTGTGCGTTTCTCAGCACTTCGTCCGTGATTCACAAAGCGTTGTCAGATAATAACTGCAAAACTATTATGTGTTCGTCGACCACAACCAGCAAAAATGCGAACGCTCAATCACTTCTACAGATTCCATTCGATACAGCCACAGCAGGAGCAATTTATTTCACTAATATATGCTTGAATAGATTTGAATGCATCCCCTAATTGAATTCGTATAGGTGTAAGCGAATTACTGAAAGAATCATCCATCGAAAGTAACTGTACTATGAATCACATGCCGCTGATTAACGTTCACTTTTGATGGAATTGTATCAATGTTGTGATTTAAACTTGTGTGTACACTCAATCCTTTCAAGCGGACTAAACTGTTTGAAAAGTATGACAATTTTCATTCAGAATTAGATTAAAATTCCTATTTATGGTTGGAAACTCTGAATTTGTCGTCTAGTCGTGTGTATAAAAAATTTAATTGAAAACCAAAAAAACGCGGATTTGAAATTGTAATCATTTTCCCGTGGATCTTTTTGGTGGAGTTATTGGAGACTACAGGCCTGAACTGAAAGACTATATGCATTATTGGGGGAAAGTACCATAACGTTGAACAGGCTATTGATGTCAAAATAGTTTAAGTATTTGAGTCACAAAAAACTCAACTACAGCCTAACTTCATCGTAACCATGCATGATTTTTTCACTTATAAACGACTCCAGAGTTGTCTATTGATGAGCGTTCCCGCCAAAGGTTAATTTTCTCAATGCCAAACGTTCTTCATATTTGAAAATTTTCGACTATTTTCTGCAGAGGAGCATTTTTTGTTTTGTCTTGCAGTGTGTCAATAATTCATGTGATTCCACTTTGTTGCTTTTCACAACAAAGCCAAAATGAACATAGAAGACAGCCTCCACAACAACACCAACAAAAATATACGTTTACACACGCTGAAAAAAAAATTGCTGCCTGCTCCATACATTGCTTGGTTTCGTTATCAAATCTAAATAAGCAACCAATGCAAAAGTAAAACCTCATCAAAACTTTTCTTAACAGAACCTAATTCAGTCTCGTTGTCGATGGATTGATGTTGAATCGATATGAGTCACGAACGATGTTTTTTTTTTCAATCACTTCGACAAAACGTTATCAAACGCTTCGATTTTTTTCTCATTTAATTCGCTATGAAAGACTTCCTTTGTACCATGGCAGTTGAAAGCATCACGTTAATTCAGCAGTCAACTTCGTCAGGCGCTGTGCGTTCTCACAATCAATTCAACGTCTTCACAACTATTATGTTATCATTTAGACTACAGTCGATTAAATAAATCCATTGAAAAGAACATTTCACTTCGTGAACAGGAAACCAGCAATTATTGATAATCCTGATTGCTAACAACCATATGGCTGGGTGGAACATTATTTTCTGTTCAGCTCGTTCAGCACTAATAATTCATAATTCAAAATTCTACATGTACCGCTCATTGATATCACTCAATTTTTCATGCTCTTTTCTCTGTCCCTACCTTATCACCTTCCGTTGATATTTTTTAGCGTTCCTTTTTTTGCAACTGAAATTTTATATGTGCATGAGAATAGGATGCTATCATTGGCAACTTTTTCATTCAGTCATGTTGTGAGCTGAGCATTATTAACTGATTGTACCAAGCATCGTGTTATCACAAAAATTTCAAAAATCAAGTAGCAACGATTGGAACGACTTCTGGCCTGTTCTAGTATGAACTCATATCAATATGGTATAGCTCGTATCTTCGTCTTCATTCTTATCTATGCGTTTGATTAACCTATTGCTCATTCATTCAGTTATTCATTCATTTGGATATTCGATAGGCATGAAGCCTTTACAGCACGTCAGTAATAAGATCATGAGAAATGTACGCATAAAAACATAGTTTCTGCAATGGAAATAATATGCCACTGCACTCTCAAACGACATATGCAGTCAGCTGATTGCATCGCTTTATTCATGCTTTCGCATATTGCAGAAAATAAACTTAGCCATGTGCAATTGAAACTGCCCTGTAGCAGAAGATGTCACCGGAACAAGAAGCCACCACTTCTGGTGGTCATGCTAACGCTATTCATTCAGTTAACAGTCGTAATACAAACGAAGGCAATAAGGGTAGCAACAAATTTGAGCGATCAAAGGACAACTGGAATGCACCGATGGAAGAAATGATTGAAGTTAAGTTCAGTCAACTGAACGATGCGATGAGGTAGGTGATGGCGTTGATTTGTCACTCATCAATGGAGATTTTTCAACTGGAGATCGTTCAGACTCTCCATGTTATCGTTTGTTGAGTGCATGCCACCACGGGCATCTGTATTGCTGCTATTGATGCTAAACCTGCGCCAATTTTGGAAAATTTCGCAAAGGGAAGTTCATGATTCCAACTGGAAAACATGTCAGTGAAATTGGTGGGTTAAGTTGATGCTGATCGTTAACTATCTTCTACGAGGGGTTCGTTGGAAGGAACTTACTGGAGCTAATGAAAAGTTTGTCGATTCTATGATTCTGAAGATGAACGGGTCCTAACTTGCAGCTCCAGCAAACGGAAGCGAGGATTCTGGCTTGAACTCAAATTATTTTTTGGAATGGTAAGTTCTACGCATTCGAATCCGACGAAAATAAAGGTGTTTCAAAAGGCAGCAAAACTTGCAGTCGGCAATTTTCTACATCTTTATATCTTATCTTCGGGGACAAATTCAACACATTTTCCGCTACATTTTCGTATGACCGAGCAATTCTTCCATCGGTAAAATCAAGGGACCTGTCTGTACCTAAATTCTCCTTCAATGTTACGATGACTGAAAAAGCTGCAATTGAGTGGAGCTTTTTGAATCAAAAAGTTATGCTGCTGGTAGATTTCGTTTGTTTTCAGATATGTGGTGAAGGCTCACGATCGGTGATGTTGATGTTATTCGGTACACTTTGTGCAGTTCTCAGTGGATGTTGTCTGTCCGTCACGTTGATATTTACGGGCCGTATGAAGCACGTATTGCTGACACACACTGTAACGGCTGAACTGTTTCGCATTCATGCGTATGAACAAGTCTATGTCCTTTCGTCACTCACTGTTTTTGCGGTCGTCACTAATTTTTGTTTCGTAAGCCTTTCTTCAAACAATAAACTGTTGCATTTTCATTCAAACTATGGCTGTTTAAAGAATCGAAATGAATTTTCGATATTTCGAAATCAGTTCCAAAAGCCCTCATTTCAGCCAGACATTTCAGCATATGGCATCGCTGTCGTTTGGCTCGAGTTTGGTTGACTATCTTTCGGAAAAGTATGCACATCTTGCACAGAATATTAGTAGTAATCGTCGTCTGCAGATTGAAATTCAAAGTGAGCTCAACAAGTGAGTGCTCAATGTTCTCATTACGAAAAAATTAATCTGACCTTTAAATTTGTCGTATTCCACGAACAACATTGTTTTGTCATGCCTCATTCTCACTGAGAGTTTTTAAAATTTCTGCGGTCTGAAAATTGACTGTTTTTGTTCTCTGTTTCCCTGAAGAACTGATAGACACATATTCTGTTTTCCTAATTTTGCCACGACGGTTTTTTCAACGCGATCACTCTGATATGTGTGAACTGCCAGTAAGGCGACGCCTCGAATCGCTAATTAAATGATACAGAATAAAACATATAGAGGTCATCCAACCGCTTTTTGCCAAAAGGTCGTAGCATAAAAAACGAGCAACGAAATCGAAATAAAATTGAGTGAATTAAGAGTTCGCTTTAAATTGGTAATTGAGAAATTTTACAGCAAAATTGAGGATATCCGATTTGGAGTCGAGAATTTTCAATTGCTTTGTCGCAGTTGTGCGATCATTACTGCGTCGACGATTGTTTCGTTCTATCACGAGTTTCGGCTAACAGTTGCAATGGTTGCCGTCACTCCAGTTTGCATCGCTATTCATTTCTTCTCTCAAAGGGTTTCTTCTCGTACTGTTCTTCCATTACATCGCTATGTCGTAAACGTTCTCGGACTTATCACTCATTGTCATCAGTTGATTACTTGATATTAGGGTTTGCAAAATCCCGACGATTTTTCAATCCTGGGATCGAACAACTATTGAAATATCGATGCAGGGCATGTTTAAACACATTTTTTTTCGAACCAATATGTTCATTATTAATCAGAAAGGAGCTAATTCAACAAATTATTGAACAAATCCAGGGAACTAAGCATTCAAATTCAAATTAATATTTCACATAATGATGGCAATGATTATCCCGCAGGGGCATACTGCATATTCTATGCTAAGGCATCTTGTTACCTCGGGTCTAAGCTAATAACAGTACAATTGCATGTGAATATGAAATTCTTCATTCTCAAACACTTATTTGCAATGCATTAACTCCATTTTCTCTCAGCACTAACATCAACTGAATTCTGCCATTTCGGAAATTTCGATTTTTTACAAAAAAATGCATCGCATGAATTATACCATTCGAGTTTTGGAAAAATTAAAAGTTTAGAGTTTATCTAAAAAGTGAAAAAACGTCTGCAATGAATTTTCAATGCAAATGTACTTGATATTCAAGCTTAAGATCCTTTTGAATGGAACAACTTTGCTCACTTCGGCAATGAATTCTTTGTGAGTGAACTCAGTGAGAATTATGTACATTTCGATCGAATGAAAACGTTTCCAAATAGCGAAGTAAAAAGACTTGCAGTCTTTAGAACATGCAGTTGAATTAACAGATGGAATATTGAAGCCGAACAGATCTTGTGGGAGGAAACAAATCAAGATTTCATTGAACTTTGTTGCTCTTGGTTTCTATTAGAAAATGTGATGATCTCTGTTAGTCTATTACATAGAAATGCATTCAGATGAGGGTGATATAAACCAATGAAGAGCAGAATAATCAGTTGAATATTCAATGAAATGTTACGTAAAAGTTCATCGAGCTGTCGTTGATCATGTCATTCGTCCAAATTGCGTCTATTTTTCTTAGCTGAATATCAGTTATAGAGGGCAAACAGCAAAGATAACTGCATATAAATTAGATGGGAATGATTAAGGCTTGCTTCAAGATGGGTATATTATCAAAATTCACACAAATTGACCTGTTTTATCAAATCCCGAAATCCCGGGATTTTTCAAAACTTAAATCCCAGGATCGGGATCAGAACTGTAATCTCGGATTCCCGGGATCCCGGGATCCCGTGCAAACCCTACTGCTGCCCTATCCTTAACAAGATTTCTGGCGATGAATTATCCTTTACATTCACCGATCGCATGCACTGAGTGCTCACTTTCTTCAGCAATTTCATTCTTCTGTTCATCTCCCAATTATCGCACTGTTAAAGTTTTTGTTTCTTCGAAACCAGTTGCAAATAGTGAGCCTGAAATGATACGTCATTGCAATGGTGAAAGGAAAATGATGTAGTCTTCAGTTGAATCAGCTTCTGAACGATATCAAGCGTGGAAAGGCGGCACGAAGTGCGCACATGGAGAAGGAATTACTTCTGCTGAACAATACACAAGCTTCGACGGATGAGCATTTACTGAGGTTATCAGATCAGCTGTCGAGTGCCGTCCGTTACGGTATCATGAAGGAAGCATGGAGTGGTTTTTATAGTGGTGTTATAACGTTCGTTATTTTCACGGCTGTTGGCTGTGGCATGCTGTGGGTTTTATCATTTGCCTCTTGATTCAAATTCTGATTAGATCGTTAGATAAACAACGTAATGTCATAGATGATAAATTCGAAAAAGGTATAAAGAGAAGAGATGAGAAGTAGCATCGTTATGGGCATATGAGGAACATGTTGCCGTGCCGAAGGGAAGCGTAAGGATTCTACAATGCAACGTCAACCAAATAAATTTATGGAATCAACATTTTTTGACGAGGCACATATTGTTCGATTGCATAGAATATGTGTGTAAATGAATTTATGTGCTTAATGTGTACCGATGATGCGTACCAAATTAATGCAGTAACAAAGGCAGTTCAGATATGGAGGGTATTTGTTGGAGATGGATATTATAAGGAAACATGGAAATATATTCATTGCCGTACTCTCAATGACTCTGGTCGCTAACACGGCTGGTGCGATAATTTCACAATGGAGCGCATTTGACGATGGATTATTTGCCTCAGTGTTCATTATGAATGTGAATGACTCAGAGCTGGATAAGGTATAAAATGATCAACTATTCTACTGCAGAGTTTGCGATCCAATTCAGACTCCGAAAAACACCAGCAATTGAACTGAGAGTGAATTAAAGACGGCGGCTGACCGACTGATTTTACAGATTACCTTCATTCTTTAGTTCGCATGTTTCCTCTGAAATTTGCTCAAATTGGAATCTTTCGGAGTGAAAAAAGCGTCTTTATGAACTGACTGTGTCTGTTTGAACAGAAAAGTTTCTTATTATTTAGTAAGCATTGCAGAAACGTTCTGAACCATTTAAAACTGACCGAACGGCGAGAAATGCAAACGAGAATAGTGTTCTGTCATCGAGCAAAGCCGCCAGCATTGTAGAGAATTCGTCAACCGCTCAAAGCGATTGTAGTGATCAGCATCGGAATGTCAGATTTTTTATGAGTGGTACGAATAAAGTTCTGAAAAACAACCGTCATGACAGATTGTTGCTTGTAAGTTTAACTTCATCTTCCGAATAATGAACTTAAGAGATCACTTCAGTCGATTGATTTCACCTGCGTTTTCCTCAATTTATTCTTTTGATTCCGTTTTCTGCTACTGTGTTTCATCGATATTTTTATCGTGATTATCAGCATTCGACTTTGCTTACAGCCCACCATTCCAAATTATTGCTAGACTGTGCCAATGATATGGCTCACGAAGAAGATTCACGTTGTCCAACCACTCTATCTGAGAATATGCATGGTGGAAATAATCGCGAAAATGTTGAATGTGCTAGGTGACCAATGGCGACGGTCACTGAGATGAAACCTCCCGCAACATTGCCATTAGGATATGATACACGCTAGAATCACTTCGCGCTCTGTGAATCATCAAGCCGTTTTGTGCAGAATTATGTGGCTAGACCTCATGGTTCTTCTTACTCTGAGCACTAGTTGTAGAAGGTTATTTGTAATCGCTGAGCTATGCTGGTTATCATCCCCTTTGAACAGATGCATAGTCTGCGTACATTCAGTTTGTGGGTGGATTTTTTCAGCTCATGGCCAATCCACGAGTTATACAGCCTAATCTCTTAGATAGATGGTGATCGGATGCTTCCGGCAACGCGATTACCAATTCATGATTTATTCAGGGCTCGGTAGTGTGGTTGTCCTAGGTGGCATCGATCTTGGGTATTTAGTCATAATAGTCAGTGCCACATCCGCTACGCTATCGCCGCCCCTTATTCCTTTTTGATCTCACGAAGATCTGAAGTCGGATAAAAGTTCTGATAACAGTCCGACTAAAAGCACTTCTTTCTCCATCAAATTATTTTCCACCTGAGTTTCGAACGAAATTTGCTTCTTGCAGGCACTCGGAATATTTCTGGCAATCCTGCATGGTCTCGAATTACCGGCGTACAACATATTAATGGGTCGGGTGTTCGCGGCAATGCGTGAACCGAGACACGATATGATCCATCGTTTGTTCGTTACAATGGTCATGTTCACTTGTGTTGGCTTCATCATTCTGGTTGTAAAAACCGTTTCGGTTCGTGAAATCTGCTTTATTGTATTGTCAGAAACGCTTTCGTTTTTATTACCATCATTTCTAAGAGGACATCGTAATTAACAACTGTTGTACACAAGTGATTCTATTATTTCATCGCATTTCCCATTCTTGCCATTCAATTTGTTTCCTTTTAATATCAAAGATGCGATATACCTCTACTTAACCGTATGAAACGGTCGCTTGAACACTACACTTAAACAGTGGTAAACATTTACTTTCAAATACGCTGAATACTCGAAATGAGAATCAATAGTCGTCATGTAATGACGAGCCTGGATGAAATCGTGCAAAATGCATAGCAAAGATTGGAAATTGTGGATAATAATTCAGTCATTCAATGAATATCCTCTTAAAGACATTTATTAAAGTGTTCATGTTCCGGACGCTCAGGGTAATCGTTCAGAAGATGGTGATGAGTTGTCATTTATTGTAGATTCCGCTTGCAGGGATTCTTCGCTGGAATAGTAACTGAACATGTATCTGTTGGCTTCCGGATCAACCTTGTCCGGCACCACAGTAGATATGGATCATTGTACGACACTGCAGACGTTGGAATGTTAGTCCACGAACATGCAACCGACGCAAATATCGCAAAATCTGTAAGTTATCCATTATGGGCATCGTTCATTCAGAACTAATGTTCACTTAAACAAATATTCAATCACAGTTTGATATTGCTTCAATCTTCTTGTTAGTTCAGCACTTTTGATGGAAGGAGGTCTTAAAAAACTCATCATACACTGACTTAAAAATTCAAAATTGCTCAATACTGCAACCGATTGTGACTGAAAGTTCAGAATAACTGACTAATTCTAATTGTGATTCATAGCAATGTTATCAAATTTCAGTTCTACCATCCTTATTTGTCGCAAGTAATCTCTCATATAACATCCATTATTGCGAATATCATCATTGGTTTCGTTTTTAGTTGGGAGGTAACCGAATTTTTCATTTATGTTCCCATGAACAATAACTCATTCAGTTCCTCTTCCAGTTTAAGACATTCACTTAAACTCAATGAAGCTTTTTCTGCTGAAGTTGTTTATGACTCACTGCAAAGAAGTTGTGATACAAAATTTGACGCAACAATTATCTCAAAGGAGACAGTCAGTCGTTGATCTCTTGAACTGAATACGTACTATATGTAAGATGAACGATTGAATTTGGTTGAAGCTTATTCACGGAAATGTGATGTAATGAAGAAACCGTATCATTGCAGGTTGCATTATTGGGTACGGGATTCACGCTAATTTGTCTTATTATTCAACTACGGATTATCTCTTCGATGAGTGAAAGCAATCGTTCAAAATTTCATCACGAAAAGTCGAGGATTCCTCTTGAGGTGAGTGTCTGTTGCATCACTGAATGTAAATCGAGATGAATCTAAACTCGACTGAAATCGATCAAATCCAGGGGAGAAATTAGCGAATGAATAGATTTCGCATTAATCCTTTTTGCAAAATGAGTCGGAGTCAGTATGAAACTCACGCCCGTGCTTAGTGCTCTTCGGCTGCTGAGATAAATCAAGTGAATTCAACTCATTAACAGCTCTCACTGAGGTTATTCTCGGTCTATCATGGAAAAACAACTCGTGTTCATTCATTTAATGGAGGAATTTTGCCACATTCGGAGACCCATCCTTTACTGTTTTCCGTAGGCGTTTTATTCGAGCTGCTGAACACACTGAGTGTACCCGATGCTATATAAAGCAGTGCATCTGCAGAGTGATGAAACGATAAACGTTGCCAAAGAAAACGCTCTAATGGCAGTAAATTTCTCACTGATACAAACATGCGGTTTTATTATTCAAACGATTTGCTACGCACTGACCGCATACATTGTGAATAACGGATACAAACACCCAAATGAAGCATTCATGTTAGTTCGTCGATCTTTTTATCTGTATGTTGCTTTCATAGAATCACATTCTTCAGTCACATTCAGCACACAGCAACGCTGCTACTTCAATCGAGCAAAAACAGATCGAATTGATGCCACTTGTCTGGGTCTAATTGTCCGCTAGAAACGACCTTCGAGCAAAAGCAAAATTGTGTGTCTGTCCCACAGATTCTTCAATTGAAATAGAAATTGTATTCGCACTTAAATTCAATTAGAAGAGCTGGTCACAAACCAATAAACAGCCGCGCATAAACACTTGACAGTGGAATTGATAGATTTCGGAGTTTATCGCGAGAATTTTTGTTGCTGATAAACAGTAAGAAAATGTCGGCTCCTCAAATTGATTCAACCAACCATCAGTGAAAAGTTCATGCTTTGTCCATGGAATTCATATTTTGGAAGAGTGAATTTGTCTCTTTAACGGATCTTCATCACGCTATCATGCGAAAATAATTTGCATATTCACTATTGTCGTTATTTCAGGAGTGTGATCGCTATGTACGGCACAATTCAGCACACTATTCTTCTACCACCAATCTTCAAATTGCTTATTAAATCATGCTCATCAGCGCATCATATCCTGAAAAAGATATATTTGAGGCCATCCACGTCAAGAAGGGTCATGCACTGACCCAGTCGATACTAGATCATTTCCTCGCATGGGCAGTTGGCTTAACGGACGCTTGGTCCCATGGGCGTCCGACAGCATCAGCCCCAAGTATTCAAAAGTTGTGCGGTTCCCTTAACCTTAATTTTGAAATTCCCCGGGGTTGATTATCTCATAATCTATTGATGGAATATCTGTACACTGAATATTGGTGATTTTCACGGCTTTGATCAAAAATGTGCTTTGACCAATGAACTAATCAAGAACAAACAGTGCATAATCATTTCATCTTCATATCCGTCGATTGACAGCTTAAATCAGCAATCTTCTTCGAGGAAGTACGTTCGGATTCACATCCAGCAGGTCCCATATAGAGATAAAAGATGATATGTATGACAAATTCTGCGCCTCGAAGCACAAGAATGAAGTAATGTGCGGATAATGAATACAGAGATCATAGTAGTAATAATAATAATAACAATAGTCATCCAATAATAATTGCAATAACAACAACAGTGATGATAATAATATAATAATACAATAACAATAATAATAATAACAATGATAAGAACAATAATCATAATAGAAGCAGCAATAATAGCAGTAATATTAGTAACAGAAATAGTAATAATAGTAGAAAGAATGATGACACCAACGGCAATTAATTGAGTTACGAAGAAAAACTGCGTGGAAAATACAAATTGAGTAAGAAATAGACGGAAGAACGATTATCAACGAAACAAGTAAAAAAATAACCAAAAGAGAATTAACTGACCGTGATGGATACATATAATTGGCGTTGATGGTAATGGCATATCAATGAAGTGATTGCAAAATTTACATATAAGCAGTCTGAATGAGAGTGAAAGAAATGAGAGTGAAAGAAAACGAAGAGAAAATGACTATAGAAGGAAAAACAAAGTAGAAGTTGTTGGATAAACCAAGTAGATATATCCTATTTTATTTTCTGATGATGAATGAACGAAGGTCTTTCAACTACGGACAATCATTTTCCTCGCAAACTTTCCGTGGACGAACTGCACTCTTTTTACAAGCTGCATGCTAGAACGCGAACATAAGCGAGTACCAATTTGTTCTCATATCCTTCTATCATTTTTGAAACTGCTGATTGACTTGTTTATACTTAATCCAAATAGGTGCAAAGCGGAATCAAGCGCATGCTTGTTCAAGAAGTATTTCATTAGAAGCTTGATCTTTGTGCGAATGATTTGTCAGTCGATGTAATGTGAGATGCGTGATCATCATGCGTCGACCGATGCCCTCGACTGGATTTATGGAACGTGGAGGATATTTTTCATGCAAATTCCACAATTATTGGGCAGAAACTGGTTGCCTTTCCCACCTCACGGTACGTATGTTCAGAATAGGTCAGGAAATATTTCGGTATATCGTCCAAACTTTCATCTAATGGGGAGAGCGTCAGGAATGCGAGTGTTTGGAAATATTTACTTATTATTCTACTTTCGGATCGATCAGCGTACTAACTGCTAAGTCCCCGATTTCGAATCTTCCTTCAGAAACACAGACTGAAGTGAAATAAACAGATGCCGATTTGAGTGCATGGAAAGTTAGCCTTCATGTGTTCATGGCCGTCCTCACGAAATACATCACGACAAATTCATGTCGCGTTCACATTTTAGGTGCATATATACGGTAATGCACACATATTTGCGTGGATCACTGACGGCACTGTTTTGGGTTGATCAATTAACGCTTAAGCCGTACGCAATTGATATCCGTCCGGTGCTGAGATGAATCGCGGAGCCAGCGTCTTTTTTTTTCTGCGGAAATATCTAGACTTCTGGCCGCTGAGAATAATTTAAATTGCAAGTCATCATCTTCGTGCAATCAATCGTCAT
The DNA here is from genome assembly GCA_035041965.1 of Anisakis pegreffii. Classification (NCBI taxonomy): domain Eukaryota; kingdom Metazoa; phylum Nematoda; class Chromadorea; order Rhabditida; family Anisakidae; genus Anisakis; species Anisakis pegreffii. The sequence continues at coordinate 189,692 of JAPYMA010000023.1, read as the reverse complement.
CTCCGCACCTATGAAATGAAATTCCTGTGCTAGAATATTACCGTCCGACCGGTAGTGCTCCTATGGCACCCAATGGATAATGTTCCGGATAGTTCTGCGTCATGGATGATATGCACATATATGAGGACAACACTTGTCATTTCAGACTGCCTACTGGCTTGCTTCTAGCGGAGGACAAAACGTAGTCATGCCCGCAAACACCTCATTTTATCTCGTTGTTGACAATCCTCAAGCATTCATTGCATTTTTCTCTCTCTTCACACTGCTAGGCTCAATATGTTCACCTCTTCGATTTAATGCAAAAGCATATTCATCCAGTAATCATTTTTTCCGCCTATTGTTGCAACAAATTCCACCTCATGAGAGGAAAACGAAAAAAAGAAGTCCCTCATCAAAATGAACGCGTTGCCAATGGACTTTATGTCACAACCACTAGAGCCCACAGTTGGATAACGGCGTATTACAATTGCAAAACTCAGTGATGGCCAAAAGCGCTTGTCATTCTAGGGGCAATGAACCACGATCGATTTTTCGTGAACTGATTGATCAGTCGCACGCATTTCGTTTAGTGGTGTAAATGAGTTCGTCCTTCGCACGCCACCAAACAAATTATCGTTTTCGTTCCTGGTCGATGTTCAACGAAATTCAGTCAAATCCGAAAACCTATCGAATTTGAATTATCATCCAAAAGTAATAACAACCAGATTTTTAAGGCCTAGTGCTCGGTCTGATCCTGAACCTGTGAATCACATTTGTCATTAATTTAATGAAAAAGTCAAATAATTAGCTGATGCCATGAAGAACACTAATTTCAAGGGGATGAACATCTTATTTAAAAATTATAAAGTAAATGAGCTACTCCGGAAATAGATTTTAAAAACTCGAAAAACACATTAATGAAAAAGTATAATAATCTTGAGTGGCCTCAGAGGCTTACCATCCAATTCAACAGGTCAAACGTTAATTGGGCCAAATGTCCAGCCACGGATTAACGCTGCCCATAAGGCATAGATTGAAAGACCATCCCTCCTGATAAAAATCATGAGTGACCATCCCCTCCTGATAAAAGACCTCGACATTGCAGCGGTTATACATATTCTACATAAATATTACTGACAGTCTGCAGAAAAATGAGAATCTCCCTAACTTTTCCTCCAAGTCAGTCGTGAAATCCACCTAAATACCCATTCCATTGTGCTGAACTCGGATCCATCAGTTTTGCACGGTGCACGTGCACTCACTAGTCAAACACTCATCGAAAATATTCTCGAAGCATCAGTGTCGAAATGATGTATCTATGACTTTTCAGTGCTAACCGCGTTGTCTGAGATGTTATCTGCACCTCTGCTTGGATGTGCGCTGCGTAAAGAATTAGCCGACTTGTACGTCAGTGATCCAGCCAAATTCGACTGCAATGCTGCTGAATTTTGCAACAACATGATAACTGTTCGAATGTATTAACTTCAGTGTTTCGTGAATGTTTTCCCCAGATGCGTAAATTTTGTTAGTGTCACCATCTGAATGTGTTGTCTACCGAACAACATTCCACCTGGAATTATTAGTGCGAAGTAAATGAAATCCAGGTGATTTAAGTTATTGTTAAATCATTTAACAATCTGCAAAATCCATTAATGCATTTCACACTCCATTGCACTACTTACTTGGGCGGATAAACACAGAATTTCTTCTATAACAGCAGCTCAAAAATCGCGTTTTGAAAAATTTGTCATTTAATGCCAAATGTGTTACCAACTGAAATGTCCCACATTCGACTACCAGACTATCTGGTGACTGAAAACGTGAAAACTTTATCGTTGATACTGCTCATTTTACCTCCGCGAGCGAAGAAGAGTTGTTCTGATGAACGATATTGATCTCTTGGCAGATATATCGATGGTTCATGACTAAATGCGACTTATTCAATTCAGAGCAGGGTTTGCAAAATTCCGACGATTTTTCAGTCCCGTGATCGATTTTTGATCCCGGGATAATCCCGGGATCAAAAATTATTGAAATATCGATACGGGGCATGCTTAAACATATTTTTTCGAACCACCATGTTCATTATTAATCAGAAAGGAGAGAGAATGTAACGTTCGTTGTAAACGCTCTTTCCAATCACACCATATAAGTTGAGTTCCCTCCACTACAGATGAATATGAATATGCATTGTTTAGGTCGGATTGCGCACAGATCGACATGGGAAAGCCTCGCTAGCTCACTCATAGTTGCAATACTTCTTCCTGATTTTTGAAGTAATTGTTAACGATTCGACGGTATTTTGAAGATCGGGAAAGCGATTCAATCAATAATACTCCTTCAACTGTTCGATCATAAGAATCTCAATGAAATTCCCGAAAAAAATTCAGAATAATCGGTTTTCCACACGAAGCTCCGGAATGAAGCAGTCGGGATGCGAATTTCGGCAATTCCGATATCATTATTTCAGAGATCTCACTCAGTTAATGCTGGGGTATCTCGAATAGGAAGATGGGAGCACAGAACATTCATACAGTCACGTTTGTAGGTATAAAGCACTTTAAAGAAGTCTTGGCATTCTAAATCATTTTTTATTATCAGATCAGAGCGCTTGGATATTCTAGCGTGTGCGTAAGTCTGTTTCAATGAATCGTCTGATTCTACAGTAAAGAACATATTTGAAAGACAGAAAAAAACACCATCTTCTATGACAACAGATGACAAACTAATGTCAATAGTAGCCGAATACTTTCAGTTGTGATTGCTTAACCATTTTATCATGAAACAATTTTATTCCTAATCAATTCCTCGAAATGGATACTGAATTAAAAGTTAACATAGTTCAAGTACAATATTGCAATAATGAAACTGAAATTAAGCAGCGATATTTCGAGAGAATGGCTGTTGGATGTGGTTAATGGAGGGTTTGGTGGATTTGTTGAAGTGGAGGGAATCTCGGAGGACTCTCCTGAGACGGAACGTGGTGAGGATGTTTGAATTACTGGTGTTTCGGTTGCGATGGATGTGGTTATTGATGAGGGCGCTATTGTTAAAAATTCGGTTGTGGTAGGTTTTGGGAGTTCCGTTGTGGTAGTTTTTGGGACTTCGTTTGTTGTAGTCGTTAGGATTTGGGTTGTGGTAGTCGTTCGGGCTTGGGTTGTGGTAGTAGTTGGGGTGCGGGTTGTGGTAGTAGTTGGGGTTTGGGTTGTGGTAGTTATTGGGACATTGGTTATGGTAGTCGTTGGGATTTGGGTTGTGGTAGTCGTTCGGGCTTGGGTTGTGGTAGTAGTTGGGGTTTGGGCTGTGGTAGTAGTTGGGGTTTGAGTTGTGGTAGTCGTTGGGGTTTGGGTTGTGATAGTAGTTGGGGTTTGGGTTGTGGTAGTTATTGGGACATTGGTTATGGTAGTCGTTGGGATTTGGGTTGTGGTAGTCGTTCGGGCTTGGGTTGTGGTAGTAGTTGGGGTTTGGACTGTGGTAGTCGTTGGGTATTGGGTTGTGGTAGTAGTTGGGGTTTGGGTTGTGGTAGTAGTTGGGGTTTGGGTTGTGGTAGTAGTTGGGATTTTGGTTGTGGTAGTCGTTGGGGTTTGGGTTGTGGTAGTAGTTGGGGTTTGGGTTGTGGTAGTCGTTGGGATTTTGGTTGTGGTAGTCGTTGGGGTTTGGGTTGTGGTAGTAGTTGGGGTTTGGGTTGTGGTAGTAGTTGGGGTTTGGGTTGTGGTAGTCGTTGGGATTTTGGTTGTGGTAGTCGTTGGGGTTTGGGTTGTGGTAGTAGTTGGGGTTTGGGTTGTGGTAGTAGTTGGGGTTTGGGTTGTGGTAGTAGTTGGGGTTTGGGTTGTGGTAGTAGTTGGGGTTTGGGTTGTGGTAGTAGTTGGGGTTTGGGTTGTGGTAGTAGTTGGGGTTTGGGTTGTGGTAGTAGTTGGGGTTTGGGTTGTGGGGACTTCGGTTGGAGAAGAAGTCGTTCGTGGTATTGGGCTAGTGGTGGAAACATATCTGCAATTCGATTATTTTGCAAAAGCAGCTGTGAATCGTATGTAAAAACTGTGCATGATTATGGATAGTTAACATACACTTCATTCCTCCAGGTGATATCAATGGCAGCATTCTTTGAGAGATCGATCAGATTCGGTGTTTCGATGTGAAGAATGCGTTTGATGGCATCGTACGACCATTTGCTTTTATCGATATGCGAAATGAGTTCACCATTCACCCGCATTTGGAACGTTGCAAAATTTGGTGCAACATTGTGGCCGAATATTTCTATCACTTCTAACTTTGGAATTTCCATTCCTTCCTATAAAAATTCTGTTGAATCTGATTTCGATTTTGATCGGGCGGATGGCACTGACAAAAGTTTTATAACAGCCATTTTATGCCGACTAGGAGCAGCCGTAATTGCTTAGGCGGACCTATTTACATTACTAGATGTATATGATACCGAGAACATCTCTGTTGACATGCTGAAGTGCGTTGTGGAGTCGACGACATTCACATGACTCATGAAGAAATTCCAGTGAATGTAACGATGTTTGGCGAAATCACTGTCAGGAACAATTGAATTCCCGTCATCCCAGAAGAGTTCGCCTCTTGACTCACCACCGTCAGCACCTAAAATTCTCTACTTCCTAGTAAATGCTTCAAAGTAGATGAATGACGAACAATTACAAGCGATTGTGACTAAAACAAATGAGCTTAGCACTCTCCATTTTTTTTGCGCTTCAAGACAATCCCGCTGATTCCGGTAATCCATGTTTATTGAATGAGCTAAATAAACTAACCCAGTGCGATGACAAGCTCAAACGGATTAATTCTTGATGCTGTAGTTGTTGTGTTTGGTTTTTGACGAGGAACAATATGACCGCCTGAATATAAATCGTCAGTATAGAAAACAATTCTCAATTAAGCAGGATAAATCCACAGTATAAAGAAATCAATTATCAGTTTTGCTCAAAAGAGTACTGAATAACGAGCAACACCTTTGAGGAACACTGGAGGTAGTTGATCTTTACGAGCACTAATTGATTGATATCCATTCGCAGTTCTCACTCCATAGTCTTCTTCTCTTAGCGAGTACCATGTGGCATTGAATGGGAGATATCCTTCCACATTTGTAACACCCTAAAATCATTCCAATAGGACTGAACATATACGCAACAGAGCGTAGTCTTGATTGAATAAACATCAAGATTTACCGGGAACAACGCTGGAATGACAATCATCGCTGGACCCCACATGAACTGGTATCCAAGATCGTGTGTATTACTGTCATTCGGGAACTCAAAGAAGACGGGCCGAATTACACTACCGCCGTTCAAAGATGCGTTGAAGTGCAGACTGAAATGAAGAAAAACTCACTTTTCAATCCTAATTCGTTATTTATGATTGCGAGTGTTCAGAAGAAAAAACGCAACATTTGGTTCATCATAGACACCAGTGTACTTTTTGCCGTTTTTCAACTGATTTGCGGATAACGATTGCACAACGCACCTGTATAGATACGGAAGATAACTGTAGCGGAAGAGATTTGACTGTCGCGCAGCACGAGCGACATCAGGCCACACACCAGGATCATGCGGACGATTGTTTTCACCGTTGTGATTTCTGAATTGATTGTCAGTTTAATAGAACATTTTGAAAATGACGTTTTCTAATCCGGCAAGTAGTTGCGGTATTGCATAAATTGCACCTTGAAAACGAGTGGAATGCGCCCAACTGTTGCCACCGCAAACACAACTCTTCTGTGACACCTGGGAAGTAACCGCAGATGTCGGATCCAACGTAAGGTATGCCGAATAGATTGAATTCTTGCACTCCAATTGTTGACGTCCGCAGATCCTCCCACGCTCCTGTGTTATCGCCAAGCCAGTGGCCTGCATAGTGACCAGACGACGGGAAAGTTGACCTAAGAGTGAGTTTGAAATCCATAGTGAGAGTGGTAGAAGTCAAGCAAAAATTGAGACATATTTCGATGAATTTAAATGAAAATTCGCTACTTTTTTACCTCGAAATGACAACTCCTCGTTTTTTGGTGCTGTCGAAAAGGGCCTTCTGTGACACAACTGATTCCGACAATCCATACAAATTCTTCGTATCATAAAATCGCATCTTATTCCTAGCGGTCTTGCCCAACATACACAACGTTTTCGAACACAACACACTCTGAATTGCATTGCTTCTTCGTTTTGAAAAAAAAATCAATGTTACGTTTGTGTTTGTGGCAGCAATCACTTCATTGCGAAAATTGCAAGATTGCTAATGCATCGATGATAAGGACGAAAATTTGAGGAGAAAACAGAGTTGACAAATGCTGTAATATTTAAGTCTAGTGTAACGTTGGATGAATGAAACATACATCATATCCCCACTGATAAACGTTGACCGTCTGATAGGGTGGCATATCGAAGTGGGAATCAGCTCCTCTCAATGGGCACATAAGAGGCTTTAACTGCTTCTGATCCCAGTACCAAGGCCTCTCCTCGTTGGTACCGAAATTAGCTGGCTCGTTCATATCAATCCATATGCCATCAAAGTTGACCTGAAAGCTCACAAATATTTTTTTTAGAAACGAGAGTCACAGAATCCCATGACATCGGGAAAGAGCTTCTTGACATCAATAAGTAAACCTTTTCATGAAGCATTTTGACTTCGCTCGTCCACCATCCTCTTGTGTTGTTTTGCGGATCCAGAAAATCGGGGAATGCAACATGATGGTCAGGCCATACTACTCCAAGCATTACCTGCGAAAGGCAATTTTTATGCCACAAACGGTTACTCTGAATGAAACCATATTGGAACGCAAATTAATTCACCACTTCTATGTTCGATCGTTCAATTTTGTGCAGCGATGAAGGCTGACAAGCGCGTCAGCAAAATGGCATCAAAAATTCTGCTCACCTTGAGCTAGCGATCAATTAGTGCGTGGTATAAGAAAATAAAAAATTTTGCCAACAACCTCAACCATTGAGCAAACAGATTTTTCTCGAAGTCCATCGTAACTGTGTCCATTATCCTGATGCTAAAATGCAGAAAAACTCACATTAGTTCCCTTTGTCAGTGGATAAATATCATTGATGCTCTTTTGAACGAGATCCCCTCGTGGCCATTCAATGAAGCTCGCATTCTGAAACATATCGATCTTGGTCAAACGAAAAATAACCAGTCTGCACGAATTTGTTTTTGATTACCCCGCATCAACGTTGTATTCGTTGAAACAGCCGAAATTCGCAAAGCAGTTCGATGCGCGTTTTAATCCTGATTCGTAGTATCGAAAACGGACTGAAGACGGGAGAAGAGATTTTTTGGGTTGCATAAAATACCTGTTTGACTGCATTTTCGAAAGCTGTGCTGTTCGCCTGGATGGCAGGATCGAGAATTACAATGAGGCTCATTCCTTTTTTGTGCAATTCGTGAACGTATTCACCCAGACCAAGCCATGCCTGCAAGAATCATCACGTCTCAGTTGTTGCAAAATACGACGTCTTCTGAAGTGGGAGACACGTTAGAATAACCTTTCCAATGGTAAAGTCCTGGTAACGATCCATATAATCGATGTCCGCATGAACTACATCAAGTGGGATCTTGTTCTCAATCGTACGATTGACAGCTTCTTGTAGATCGCTTAGCTTCTTGAAACTGTAGCTGCTCAACTGCAATAACATTCGAATCATTGACTCTCATCTGGCATCAGTCATCAAACAAATACTCATTGACCCCATTCCATTGTACTTGGATCATAATTGCACACACTGTTGCCCTCATAATACCACTCGGAGCACTCAATCAATCTCATTCAACGCAACATGCCTGAAATCCAAGTGCCCAATACGCCGGAAGGAATGGCGTTCCGATGAGCATCTGGTACTGCTGCACAACTTGCTCTGGCTCCGGACCGGGGAAGAAGAAGATGTCGAGCATACCACCTATTGTACGGTAAATGAGATGAGGTCCCATTCCGGTTACGACTTCCTGCAGAGGTGACCACAATGTAAACCAGAATGATACAGCCTTTTGAGAAGAACAAAAGAATACGTTTGATGGCAACATAAAAAGATTACGTTTTGTGGTAAACATGGAAAGTTGATTAACTAGATGCTGCATTTCTAGAGCTCCTTCATGTGGGCTATATGTATTACCTGTGCATTGCTGTTCAATATCAGAACTCCGTGGGCTTTGTTATCAGCTTCGAGACCGAGATAAAACGGATGAACGCCGTAAAGATTTTGTCCAATTGGTTGACCTCTAGAATTAGGTGGTTGATCTCTAGCGAACATGCCCCATGTCGTGTAGTTGTTGAAGAAGTGCTGCAAGAATGCAACAACATTATTCACTCATTGCTTGATTGTTTATGAGCATGATGTACTGTAGTGTGCACCGAGAGAACTATTTGAATTGTTTATTGTGTGATTTGTACGGAGTGTGCTAAAAGAAGCTTTTAATTACTGCTTTTTGCACTTTTTATTCATCATATGCGATGCTGATTGTTCGACTGAATTACCTTCAGCGTTTCGTGGATGTTCTCTCCAAATCCGTAAATTTTGTCGGATGGTAGCAGTGTCGCAATCTGAATGTACTGTTTACCGAACAACATTCCACCTGAAATTATTAGTGCCAAATAATTGTCATCCAGGCAATCAAACCATGTGCGCAATCCGTAAATGTGTTCATCGCTCCATAGAACTGTTCACTTGGGCAGACAATAACCTAATTAATGTCTTTTATAGCAGCACCTCAAAAATTGCCCTCTGAAAAATTTGTCATTTTTGCAAGCTACGTTCACATACCAATTGAGGTATCCCATATTCGACTGCCGGACTGTCTGGTGATTGAAAACGTGAAAACTTCATTGTTGATGCTGCTCATTTCACCTCCACGAACGAGGGAGAGTTGTTCTGACGAATGATACTGATCTCTTGGCAGATATATCGGTGGCTCATAACTAAAAATAACTTATTCAATTCAGACTCAATAATATAGATCCTGCAAGTGCAAAAGGGTGCAGAATGAATACGAACATGACCTCACCTTCCTTCGTATCCAATCCTCACGTTAAGAGTCGAACCAATACGAGTCTGTGTCAGTGAAATTTGTTGAATATCTTCACCGAACGGATTCTTTGGACTCTTGTCGTATTTGGTGAGCATAATCGTTGCGTCATTTGAAGAGTTTTCAACGTATCCAGTGTTTGGAGGGAAGTAGCACCACGGAATGTTAAGCCCATCCTGAACATCTCTCAGGAGTTGAGTTGCCCTATATCCACTTCAATGCAAATTTGTCTCACTCGCTCATATTTCTGTTACTGAACGTATCTAGTCCAGCTGATCAACAAACAATCTGCTCGATAATTGTGAATGTCGCCGCTGATTCGATGCTGAGGTCTACATTTAAGACAAAAAGTGGAATTTAATCCTCACATCCAATTGCAGCCACAATCACTTACGTGCTTCGCAGGTGTCCACCAACATGCTCTATCTTTGCACGTTTTTTCAAAATTGTACGTTCCGGGAACTGGAGTGCAGTCGATTCTAAACTGATTGTCGATCGATATCACTTTTTGCGCCTCTTTCTGTTGCGGGATTGCTAGTGTGCATATGAAACTTGTGATGATCACTAGCTGACGCATCCTCAAATGAGTTTTATTCTTCTGTTATGCTCAATGATTCTTTGTTGAACCAATTTTTCAGTATTTCCTCATATATGATGAATATGGCCGTTAACGACAGGGACTGACTGAAATGATGTTCCCACATGAGTTCAATGGTATCTGATTACTTACATTGGTATCGTTTCTCGTTGAACACTCTGGCAATGAACAGTCCTCAGCAATTGTTTGTTGCTGTCTTTAACTGATTCAACAGATGTTCCTTAGAGCTTCGTTTTCGTTTTTATCGTTGTGTCCTCTTCTGCAATAATGTTTCGTCTACTGACCATTTGCAAAGAATTGCACGGTTCATCCCAACGATCCGAAAAATACGATCTTGGTCGACACATCAACAATTGGAGACTAAATGCGTTATTTTAACAGCCACTTGCGATGGCTCGTTAAGTAACAACACTGAAATGTGCCGCTGCAAGCGCCATAACCGGTCAGGACATAAATCGCAAGGGAAGGGTCATCTTGCATTCTAACGTTTCTGAACCATTCAAACTTATGTTTACCACTTTCAATAGGTACGGCCGCACTTTGGTGAATGTTCAATATACACATCCGTGAAGTTTCGTTACGTAAAGGAGTAAATTAGCAACAAACTGAATCAAACGTTGAACATGATTGAATTGAGCTTCATCAACAAGAGAAGGTTATTGCACATAAGTAAGCTGTTGCCATCTATATAAATGAAATAACATGTTATTTGTTCGATGAGCGGTGAGATGAAATTGTTTAAGGGGTGGACTTTGTGATGACGGTAAATAATAACGGAGATGTTATCATGATAGCTATATTTCAGACGCGTGACTGAATGTTTCCATCTGCAGGTTGTAGATATGATACCTTTTATGTGTTCGTCGTCAGTGATTTTTCATGATCTTTTTAGTTGAACATTGATCAGAGGTGGAAATGCGATACCGAAAGTACTGTTGCTTCTTATCACGATTTTTATCAATGAACCGCTTTGAAACAGGTATTGACGATGTGAAACTTGTATCTGTTAAGAACACAACGCCGTGTGTGCTAAATGTAATTATTGATGACTTAAGCTGATTTGCGTGCACCTGCCATATTCATACAGATCTATGATGCTGATAAAGAACGTTAGCTGACTCGCGATTACAGTCGTTCTGCACATTGATACGGCTTACTGGAATTTGACGTAAACGCGAATGATTTCTTATTTCGACTTGATCAGAAGTTGCCATGTTTTACATACCAAGTTTTCCACAAGGTAGGGAGTTGTCTCCCTCCGTTAAGTAAGAGGATTTTCTCGAAGTGATATTAAAATTGCCATCCACGGCCGCATGTACAAGATGTTACGCTATTCATGTGCTAAACCGGACAGTGAGGCGTTAGCGCTTCATAGCTATTAAGCTATGACAATCTGTCATGAGTAGCTGATGAGCCGTATTACGATACCTTTTGTGGTTTGTGTTGTTTCAAAAAATTATGAGAGGTGGGAATTAGGCATTGATGATTATTATACTTAACCACATCAGTAAGCGAATAAAAATAATAAATGATAAAAAATGCTTTGATTACGAGCGACCTATTTACAGTTTTATCTACATCGAGAGGCCCAAAAAACTTGATGTCAAAGATGCTTGGTCATGATTGCTCACAAAGTCGTGATGAAGGAAGGTAATGAGGTTTATTGCCCGTGAAAGTGTGTTCATGATAATTTCTCGAAACATCGCATTGTCTGCTACGCAACACAATTAGTCCGATACACCTACCTTAAAATGTGCATCCTTCAGTACCACATTGCGAGGTTAATATATAAGTTCGTCCTTTGGAAATAATTTGGATATGTGGTTTACTGTGCATGAAATGACCGATAACATGAAAAAATCTGAATCAATCCACAACAAATGTGGACTTTTAAAGTCATTTGAGCATTACATTTTTTGTTTGGTGGCATTTTCAATGCTTATCATACCAACTAATCGTAAGAATGAGCATTTCAAATGAACTTAATAACCATCTCAGCTTGAACAAAAATCTGATTGGTGTCATTTTCTGATGATGCTCAGTGTGGTTCTATGACGAAATGGTCCTGAGGTGCACTGAAATCGTCGCTGATGGACGCAAAATTTAAGGCTGCTTTCAATTTATTCATATGCATTAAGTACTCTTCGGATTGTGTCATGATCGATGCTAAAAGCAACGTTGACATTACGAATGAGCAATTATCATGAAATGACTTAAGTTATCTAATTACTCGGTATTACGAATCTGCTGATAACGACATCAATAAACCGTCACGAACTCTCAAAATGTCTTCTCTCAAATTAATTGAAGCTTTTGAATAGCTGAATTGAATGTTGACTGCTGTATTCGAGCGTTGTACATTCGAAACTTTTTACAGTGATCACTGAACGACGAATATCACTGCTGTTTGATCGCTAGGAACCGTTTCTCTTGCTCAATTTCACTGACACATTCAATATAATAAGATAAACCACCAGAGTGGTTGCATTCAGGTGAAATGAGTTGCATTTGTACTTTGATTTTGCATATTGAAAAAATGATAGTAGTAAATATGAGACTGTTGAATTGCTTTCTTTAGAAATGACCATAATAGAAATGCGGATAGATGGGTGTGGAGTGCTAGTTTCAGTTTTATTTTTTCATGCGGCTTTATTTATTAAGCAGCAACGGTTGATCGTTGATACGATGGTACTGGAAGTTAGAACCAACACAGGTGATTTATTTTTTCCATTTGATCAGAACTTGTCATGTTTTCCACACCAAGTTATGTGGTTCCTCCTCCCTTGAGTAGGAGGCTCTTCCCCTTCTTAAAGGAAGGAGGCTCCTCATAAATTGAAACGTTTCATCCACGGCCTCATGTGCAAACTGTTAGGCTGTTTATGTACTTAACCCAATATACAGGTGTCACCGCTTCATACTTATTATGCTATGATATCTTGTCATGGTTAGCTGATGAGGCATATTATGATACGTTATGTAGTTTATGTTGTTTCAAAAAACTGTGGAGGTGGAAATTAGACATTGATGACTATTATACTCAACCATATCAGTAATCGAATAGAAATAATAAATGGAAAAAAAATGTTTTGATTACGAGCACGTCGATCACCTATTTTTAGTTTCATCTGGATGAGATGCGAGAAACCCAAAAAATATGATGTCAAAGATGCTTGATTATGATTGCCCACAAAGTCGTGATCAAAGAAGATAATGAGGCTTATTTGTCGTGAAAGTGCGTTCATGATAACTTCTCAAATCAATCATCGCTCTGTCTACTAGGCAATACAACTGGAACGATACACTTGCAATAAAACCTGTGCCCTTCACTACTTGATTTTGAGATAAATACAACTACTTCCTTCGAAGAAATTAGCAAATTTGCAGCGGGTATGCAAATGTGGTTTGTTCAACGTGAAACGGATGAAATGTATGCAAAAATCGCAACTAAGCTGATATAAAGCTGATTTTTCAAGTCATTTCAGCATTATATTTTTTGTTTGTCTGCATTTTTAAAACTGTTAATACCAAGTAAGGATTTGCAATTTGAGTGAATATAGCGTGATCTCAACTTGAATCAAATCTTGTCATTGGCAGCTTCTGGTACAGCTCAGTGTGGTTCTATGAAGAAATGGTGTCCAAAGGTGCAATGAAATCGACATTGAAGAACGAAAGACTTAAGAGGGTTCTGAATTTACTCATCCGTATCATTCAATCGTTGGACTGTACCACGACTGGGACATTGACATTACGAGCGATGAATTTCCATGAAATGTATTGAGTTACTCCACGGAACTGGACATTCGGTGTTGCAAGTCTGTAAAGATCGATTTATTGTTACCAATGATTGAGAGAAATTTCAGTTGATTTTTTAAGTATGATGAGTGCAACTCTGGTCAAAACTGATATGTGCGGCAATGCGATTTCCTGGCATCCTTGGCATCGCGATCAAACCAATCCGAATGTCTGAGGCCACAAAAGCCAAAAAAAATGAAAGTGCACATGATATATGAAAGTTTTGAAAATGCGAGTCGTTTAGGATTTGGAAATCATCGAAGCAATAAAAGAGAAGACATATGATTTGAAAAGTGTCGATGATAAGAATGAAAACAAGTGGACAGTAATGTTGTTACCGGTCAGTTCAGCGACTGTCCTCAAGAATTGGCAGTGAGCATCGACATTTTGTGGTTGCAGTCGAGTAGCAACTTTAGATCCTCTTCTCCTGTGCCATGCAGATTTTGAAATGCTGAAATTGCTCTGTATCACTTACTCATCGACCAATGTATCCCCGCCAGATATGGAAATTTATAGATCCTTCAGTCATTAGAAATTGATCACGAATTGGTGTTCGATAGGATTACATCTTTATTTACTGTAAGTAGGTTTTGAAAAATGCGTTTTGTCGATCATAGGCTACAGGAAAATGTGGATAGAACAAGGTAATTTTTTCTCTTAACTTTAAGCCTTCAGAGGCGCATATACCCAATCAGATACCTTTCCAGAAGCATTTTCGTGACGCTTTCAGGATAAACCGCCATTCAACGTTGGTGGATATAAAGTTGAGGTTGAATTTCCAAAAGCTTTCCCTTTCGAAGCGCCGAAGATCAAATTCCTTACAAAGGTCTATCATCCAAACATTTCGGAGAATGGAGAGGTGAATTTTCATGCAAACTTTTGATTTTACTTCCTTTAATGTGCAGTTATAAAAGTTTCAGTGATTTTTTCCAGGAAACTCACAGAGGTATGCCGCTGTGTGCACTTTCCTGGATAGTTTATTTGAGCATGCGATGCCATTCATTCTGAAGTGACATCAAACACTTATCAGCTCTCCACAGCAAGAGTCACTACATTATTTGTCTTACTGCACTGAATTATCTCTTCAAGCTAAACCTGACCAAAGGCAATCCTCAACATAACGAGGCCTTATGTGAATTATCAAAGGTATCAAGTTAACGCTTTTCTCTACGAATGTTTCATCCATTTACAGGTTCAGTTCCCAATGGTTTCACCTCAGAATTGGAAGCCTGCAATAACTGTTGATCAAGGTTAGAGATTGCCGCGAAATTTCGTCGCATGAACTGATCACTGTGATTATTGTGACATCTTGTGCAGTGATGTTACCCTGCTTGATTGGATTCTGCGGGACAAAACTTTTGCAATTCAGTGGTACTCTCGAAATAGTCGAAGTTTTTGAATAGTTGAAGTGAAATGGACTGCTATAATCGAGCATTGTACCTTCCAAACTTTGTATAGTGATCATTGAACGACGAATTTCACTGATTTTTGATTGCAAAAAACCGTTTCTCTTGTTCAATTTCACTGACTCACCCAAGATAATAAGATTAACCACCAGAGTGGTTGCATTGAGGTGAATTGAGTTGCATTTGTACTTTGATTTCGCATATTGAAAAAATGATAGTATAAATATGAGACTGTTGAATTGCTTTCTTTAGAAATGACCATAATAGAAATGCGGATAGATGGGTGTGGAGTGCTAGTTTCAGTTTTATTTTTTCATGCGGCTTTATTTATTAAGCAGCAACGGTTGATCGTCCACTGCTCGATAAAATTGAGCAGTTTGAGTATTTATGCAAACAACGTAAAGAACAATCGTTATTGCTGCTATAAAACAGAACGACGTGCAATATGAGGATTTGATGAGCATTAAAAACACTCTAGTAGCTCATCTTGTCAACAATGATTTGCTGATGTATGCAAATTCGTAAATAATCAGCCATCAGTCTCGTGACAATAAGTAAATAATTCAGCGATAAAATTGGTGCATCTCACATTCATGATTCGTTACCTATTACGTTAATATTATATTAGTGAGACGATCATGACTTATGTTTCCCAAAGCAAATGACAGCAGAAGTGTAGCAGCAAAGATTTTCGTAAGCAATGTGTCACTTCTGAATGAAATTGTTATGATGCAAACAATCAGATTCATACTTTGCCAACACAAAATGAGAATCTCCCTAACTTTTCCTCCAAGTCAGTCGCGAAATCCACCTAAATACCCATCCCATTGTGCTGAACTCGGATCCATCAGCTTTGCACGGTGCACGTGCACTCACTAATCAAACACTCATCGAAAATATTCTCGAAGCATCAGTGTCGAAATGATGTATCTATGACTTTTCAGTGCTAACCGCGTTGTCTGAGATGTTATCTGCACCTCTGCTTGGATGTGCGCTGCGCAAAGAATTAGCCGACTTGTACGTCAGTGATCCAGCCAAATTCGACAGCAATGCTGCTGAATTTTGCAAGCAGCATGCTGAGAAGATATGAATGACACCATATTGTATTCCAAACAATTCATTCATTCTTTGCCCTTTATCACCATATCAGCACATCTTCGCAAGATCACTTGTAACTGTCCATGATTGAATCAATCATTCGGCTCGTCAATTCTTCGTTCTTTCGTAGAATGTTCGATAAGCGTGCTGCAATCAGTCATCATCAGCTACTTTAGTGTACTGAGAAATTATGGGAAAGTGTGCCGGTGTATTTTCTTTGTTAACAGTTTAGTTGAGATGTGTCGTCGTGTTACTCAGTTGTCATCGCGTATTTGCAATGCAAGGAGATATTACTTTTGAATCGTTGTTAAGATGCTGATTTGGTGCTGTCCTAAGCTAGTGTATTTTTGGTTATTTTGCGTTCATGTTCCACGATGCTAAAGCGACATTTAGATACCAAAGCACTTACTGAATGGCTCCGTATATCACGAAATCTTTATCATCGTCTGTATTACTTATTTTTATTACCAGTTTGAAATCACGGACATTATCACTACAACTGCTATTAAATGTATTATTATTATTATTATTATTATTATTATTATTATTATTACTGCTGTTTTTTATGAACTTATTGCTGTTAGTATAAACTATCCTGGAAGAAATTAATTTCCCAGAAGACATTCGATTGGTTTGTATGTTCTTGTTGTTGTTAATCGAATGACCGCATGGCAATTCATTTTCGTTGATAAACTGATTGATTAAATTGATTCAGTGATGCTCATTATGAATAAACTCTTAAAACCACGCGTGTGTTGTCGGTACTTAGTTACTGCAGCAACAGAAATGAATTTATTCTACCATGCGGAACGGAGACCGTTACGCCTGAAAAATTTATTTAATCAGCAAATCAAACTCATTACGAGTTTATGCCTCTCTGTTATTACCAATATCACTAATATCACATTCTTCCTTCCTTGGCATTCTTCTTTCCGCGCAGCTAACGATAATAGCGTTTGGAATCATCTGTCTTCATGAAATCCGAACTTGAATTATTGATTTGGCAAGTACAGAGGTTTTGGGCTACTCTCCCATATGCCCATTTATTTCTAGGGAGAGGGACTCAGAAGGAACCCGAAAATACATTCCGATTGATCGATTGAACACTTGTCCAACGATCGTTCAGAGTAGTTGTTTGGAACAGCCATCAGTAGTGAATCAGTAATCTTTCGTTATCAGTAATAAACGATTAATGTAACCGAGTAGATCCATAGCAATCGGCATATCAAGCACGCCACAACCAACCAATAACGAGTGTCTGTTGCCATAGATAATTTGCATAGTTAAATCCAGCCGAATAACAACAACAATCCATCAAGCTATCGCAACAATGACGAACATTTTGCCGATCGCACAGAACGATCGATAAACCAACCGCTCACCGTCATCCATAAAAATTAAACTCACGCCTGAAAAATACTTTTTTTAAATGATTCACTTTGCAAGGTATCAGATATTGTTGAAATTGTTCACGATCAATGCACCATTCAGGCACCTTTTTTCGATTTTTTGTTTCGCAAAAGAGATTTATATGCACTGGTCACAAAACTCTGGAATAAGTCATTGAAATGACTGCAACACTTCCACTTGAACAATCAAGTCTTACTTGAGTTCTTCGGTGTTTTCAGAAAGAGTTTAATGCACTACTGAGTGACTGCCTTTTACGAGGATATTCATCATTATTGACAATTTTCCTAATTGGGTCGAATTTTCAAAATTTTGACAATGGCTTCCAATGAAAACATTAAGACATTAAGGAAATACACTGCTTACTGAGGAAGAGATGTGATGAAATATTGACAAAGCAATGTATTTGTCTGTTGACTTTGAGGAAGTGCTAAAATTTTTTTTTGTTATTTTAGTAGTGGTCCTTGAAAGTTGGAAATGGGAGCAAAGTGATGTATATGAATAGAATAAGAGTGCAGTGAATAGCTTAAGTAATGTTCGTATCACCCATTGACACCGCCAAAATTCGACGACACTTGAAAACGCTGTGACCGACACGATCTTCATAATCGGTACTTCGAACACTTGTTGGATGCATCGTATAGACATACACATATAGAAAATACACTTCTGAATAAAGAATTTCAAAGAGTTTTCTAAAGAAATATTAGTGAATTATGACTGATTTACTGAACAATTGACTGTAAGATTGATTCAATTATTCCCATTTCGAGTCAGTTCTCTCATTTTCTGTTCTGAACGGACGTGTATAAAAGTGACACGGCTCTCTCTCATACCTCACCATTCGCCGATTCACAATCCACCAAGCATTCCGCTCATCCCCAACTTTCAGGCGTTCTTATCAAATTCCACATTTTTTTCCAAGGAATGACGCGTTTTCGCCTACAGTTCTGATCAGTTTTGTCAATATTGCACAGTTCTTGAAAACAGATCGGTTCAATCACTCGAACAAACTCGAAAAAATTTTAAATGAAGGAGCTCAGGCTGTCTTTTGCGGTCACAAAAAGACTCTAATTTACTGAGAGTTTCAGTCCACGCTTCTATTTTTACCCAAGGACCACCTTCAACATGAATAAAAATGGTTTTCCCACAGTTCAGAGGTGCCTACATGGCTATGTCAAGCTGGAAGAGCCACGCAGGGTACCTGTATTACCAACATATTAATGATTCCTTCTGAGTGCCACGTTCGAGCCATTCCATTGAAGCCATCAGACCCCTTACATCGATTGAGACGACTATTGTAGATCGAATATTAACGCGACTTATCAAATGAATACTGATCTCTTCTTGAATCATCAGGCATAGTTTTGAATCAGTCACTCCATGCAATGATCGTTTTTCATTTTCAGTTGACATGAGCAGAGCAAACACTTTGATCGCTATCCTCTTGGCAGTCGTCAGCGCTTCCGCGCAACAATATGGTGCTTACCCATTTGGACCGTATGCTGCATCAGGCATGTCGGGTAAAATTTCACTTAATTTTAGTCAATTCGGTACAACAAGTTTGTCGATCATTGCTCAATCATATCACGTTTTAAGTGGTTTATCTCACGGCTAAAAAACGCATTTTCGGTGCTGATTATTCCGTTTTGCCAACAGTCTTCTACTTTGCTGCTTAAGAATATTACCCACTATAAAATGCCATATTATTCTGACTATGCATCGAAACAGAGCGATTCCACTGTATTTTCGTTCTTTGCTGATGAATAATTTCTGGAATTTCGAACAAACAGGTTACGGATCTTCATTTCCGTACAGTGGTTACGGCGGCGCATATGATCCCTACGGCATGATGCCTTATTCTTCATACGCTGGTGGATATTCACCATATATGGGATACGGTGGAATGGGTGGAATGAGTGGAATGGGTGGAGTGGGTGGAATGGGTGGAATGATGCCTGGTTACGGAGACATGGGATTACCGTTCATGAATTATGGCAATACGCATGGAGGCTTTGGAGGTGGCTTATCTGGTCGCAGCCTCTCGTATGGGAAGGAACTCGTTGCCAGAAAGCGATATTCAGCAGGTGAAACTGCGTGCAGCTTCTTTCAGCGTGTATTCCTGCACAGCAATCGTGCCGTGCCACCTTTCGTCTCATTCGCGACACACTCCTCGTTTTGAGCGCATAACACACCGAATTCACTTTCAGGTTTTCCATCTGCTCTTCATGATCAGTCAACAAATGCTGATATGCCCGTCGGGAATTGCATGGGCCGGCCTGGTTGTACGCTCGATAACAAGTAACCGACTATACTTGTGCATTCCACTTTTACTGCATTCCAACTCGCAACACATTGTATCTGATGCGTGTAATGAAGATGTAAGATTTGCTTGTCGGTACTGGACAGCTTATTATAAGCTAGCAATGCACTGCTGACATCAACAAAAACCTCTTCTAATCTTAGAAATAACTCCCAAACATCATATTTGCTGCTGGCATGGTGAATCATGTATGTTGCACAGAACCTTCGTCTTAATTTATTTCGCCTTATTACGTGTCATTGTTGAATAAACTCTACTATTACACGTGTTTATGTAATGCAATTTGTTGACAGTTAAAACAGTCCAGAATAAAACAGTCATGTTCAATTGACAACGGAGATAATAACCGATTGTATATGCTGATTTTGGACGAAGTCATGTTGACGATTCAGAAAATGAATGGATTACGAACGAAATTTTGTTCGTTTGATTACTTGTACAACAACTTCAAATTTCATTACATTTATGACGAGTTGGCCTTCAAAAAAAAACTTCATAATAGTTATGTTTACTTTTATTGTTGTCTTTGGTCACGACAAGAATGGCTTTGAGAAGTGTTGTTGTGTTATCGATTGCGGCGACTTAATTTCAGCTTTGGTTAGGGAGTGTAATGCAGGTAAAACTGAGCATCGTTGATTCAGTCATTGATTCTCAAGAGAGCGAAACATTCTGTTCCGCTTGAAGATTCTGGCATCTCAGATTCTTAGGCCTTCTTTGAGTAAATTACATAGATTGAGTCTTCTAGTGCAATTCACGAAGTATTAAGTTGATTCGAGAATTTCTTGTATGCAAGAGAATGCTATATGAAAGGTTGCTGCATTGCAAGATGGATATGCCTAGCACCGTTCAAGATGAAACGATTAGGCAAGTGTATCTATGACGAGGTTAGAGCAGATACTTCTGGTTCATTTCAGATTTTTCGTACCAGTTCAATAATGTCACTTATTAGAATTGAATTTCAAAGTTATCTCGATAAGTGGGGAATTCATCAAGTGATTTTCGAAACGATCTTGCGCTAAAAAGACGTGATTCCAAAGCCGCAACGCTAAAGCGCTTTCTATTTTGTTTCCAAATTATTGAATGCATTTTTGATAGTACCTGTCTCATGCAAAAAGTGTTGTGCAAAATTCGTGACGTGAAAATTGACGATTCTGGAAAATGCACTCCAGTTCAGGTTAGGGGAAAGCGTATGTATAGGGTGTAGGGAAAAAAGCGTACTTGATCCATGCATTTTTTGCTCCCTTTCATTTCCAACCGGGTCAAAATTCCAAGCTGCATCAGTTCTCTGGAACGCAATAAATACCTTTTTTTCTGACGAAAGATCAGAATGTCCTATTAGAGCAACTGAGTATTTCGCTGATCGGATGAAGTTATGCGTGAGAGCGACATAAAATCGGCTGTTCATCTTTGCATGTTATTTCGGAGCAAGCTGACTGATGAAAACATTTTTTACACACCTAGAAATGAAGAAAATGGCAATGGATTTTCATGTATTCAGTCATTATGAGATGCCAAAGCAATGAAAAATGCAGTAGAGCTGAACGTAAATGTATACACATTAATATTTCGGTATTGCAATTCATGGATTATCGAAGTAGTAACTGAGCTGAATTTCTCAAAGACATCTGCAATTTGAAGGTCGAGGTTAGGTACAAATCCGAAGAAAGTCCCACTAAACTTTTCATTAAATTACAGGTGAAATTGGAAAAGGGTTTCGAGAAGAAACATGATTTTAACCCATGAAAGAATAATAGAAAAACATTTGAACTTCTAACATGAATAATGAGTCGAAAAAGAATGAAAGTTCCATGCTTTGTTTTTGAGGACTAGCAATTGCAACGCTCCGTTAAAGATATCAGTCTTTACACGGTAATCGCAGTTCTCAATCGCTTTACCGGATTGACATACTCAAAACGACAAATAATATTTGATGCGTGGAGGATTCATCTTATTTCTTGATAGCTAATATAACGAATGCATTCCATCTTGTTAAGTGATATTATTATGTTAGCTCTTTCTTAAAATGCATATTTGCAAAGCAGTTCTTTGACAGTGCGCAAGAAGTGGAATATGCATGCCTTCATCCACTCAATAGCCAATATGATAACCAGTCGCGTATGTTAATTTCAGACGAACTTGTGCTGACAGTGCAGAAAATGAAACGATTAACGGCAAAATTTTCTTCATTTGATTATTTATGCAGAAGATTCAAATTTGAATGCATTAATGAAGAATTTGCTTACAAAAAGCCTATAAAAATGATCTTCACTTTGGTTTCTGTCATTCGTCACGATGAGAATGGTTTTAGGGCGTCTCGCTGCGTTTTCGGTTGCAGCGATTATAATTTTGGTTTGGGTTGCGGAGTGTAATGCAGGTGGGCAGCGTTTGTTCATTCAGTGGACAATAACGGGTATGTGTTGGTGGAGAGGATGAACGAAATCGTGATGAAAATATTGTTACGGCAGCATGCGGGAATGTCTGTTTCGTTCTGTTGAATTGGTCAAAGTGGCTCGATCGCTCTCGCAGTTGAACACTCAACTACTGTATGAGACGATTCAGTGCACCTCAATTCGAGCCAACTCCATTATCTCTTATAAATCGTTTGATAAAACTGCTCGGCCGTTTTGTCGCGGCCATTTCGCCGCCCGAATGTTTTGACATCTGTTTTGTGCCACTAAACAAATTCTGTTACACTCTTCTATGGGCTCTCGACTGAGACTCACGTGTAGCATCAATAACAAACATTCATTTTCGGCTAATTTATTTACACCCCTCTCGAAATTTATGAGTGTAGGCAATTCTTATGCGTGATTGTGAGATGAAAATAATGCAGAACAAGTCAACAACATGTGGTGATAACACTGTCAAGTACTTTCATTTGTTCTATTTATCATAAGATCACGCTTAGGTATTTGCTTGGGCTTGCACCTTCGCTTCGGATTATGCCTAGGCTTAGGGCCGAGGCTTACATCGAGCATAGATTGAGCTTTACCTTACAGTTACCTCACATACTGAACAAGAATTTCCTTGTCTGTATGAATTCCGAGTAAGCGTTGGTTTTTCCTGCCGTCTCTATTGGATAGTGGTAAGGTAATTCACTGATTAGACGAAACATGTCTAAGAAGCTTCTCCGTAAATGTATTAGCCACAAAAGTGGTGGTGGCATTGCATCATGGTGGCAAAACATCTTTGTGGCAAAAGAGTGGCGATGAAAGGTGCCCAGAACGGTTCTCCACAGAATGTGACCACAATATTCGTTAAATGATTCATCGAATGGAATTGATTTCATCGTTGACCATTATTTGTTACAGGTAGAATATGTCAACCACCTTTTCGGCCGAAGAAAATCAAAGGGGGAAAACAAACGGAATGCGTCTACGATGAGGTTGGCTTCTGTTTGTGATTCACACTGGACTTTCTTTGCCCTCACGGTAAACACGACCACTAGAGGACATCTTCATACGTGAGCAACTCAAACGGCTCACTATGTGAAAATGATCGTCCAACATGAAAGAGCTCACGTAATATAGTCTGAGTAACAGCACTAAAACAATATGCAATCAGTCGCATGTTCGGATCACTGCAAGCATTTTCGATACCATCCAATTCGAAAAGAAGGAAAGAGTGAATCGCGGGGAAGCACTTCGTGCGAGAGAAAACTGCCACCGTCCACAGGTCCGCCAGTTTTAGCGAAAGAGAAAACGGAGAGAGTGGGGAATTTCGGATTTTCGCAACGAAAATCTTTTAAAGAGTTGAAGCACACTGACCTTTGGACTTGAAACGCAAATTACGCTTAACAAAAAGTTATTGAATGGAAAACTCATAAAGCATCAGGAAAGTAATTTAGAATAAAGATGTTTCTTTTATGATTTATTTTATGCCAACGGTTTCCAGCCTTTTCGATCGGCTGCCCAAATGGATTAATAAGTTGTCCAAATCGGCCACCTTCCCTCCGATATTTCGTTGCATCCAATAACCGCTTCGAAGGAGCTAGCGTTTAATTGTCAAAAACAAAAATTGCGACTAGATTAAGCTGAAATTAGGCTTACTATTCAACTACATCTTGATCTCAGATAAATGGGCCTTTCACTCAAACTTCAGACAATTTCCCACCCGTTAGTATCCAGCATTGTTTCCGTTTCCACCTGAATCTCGAGACTATTCCAGATCATCATTTGGAAGGGGTGAGTGGATCAAGAAAATCAAAACGCAGTGGTACTCATGGGAAATGCATTCTGCTAAGCGGAATTAGGCTAAACCAGTTGCTCTTAAGTGATAAGACCTTCTGTAGAAGGGAATTTTAGGATACCATAGGGAGAGGGATTGAAGAGACTGGCAGCCCATCCTTGCTTGATATTTCTTCATATTTCCTTATAAACGTCTGATAATATTTTCAAAGTGCGCCTTCGATTGCAAGGCATTGATCCTACTGATATCACCAGCGCATTATGACGTTTTCGAACCATAATTTCGAGTGAGGCACCTATTGAAATTTTGACCGTTTCAGCGCCTAGGATACGATTGCGTTAATGGTTTTGTTTCAGTCGAACATCACAGATTGGTCACTTTCTCAAGATAGTAACGTTCAAATGAAGTCGTAGTACCTTCTGTAGATTTGAGTTAATCGCTTTTCAGAAACTCATTCCAAACGAAGCATTTTTGAAGTTTCTGTGTAAAATTCATTTGGGAAAACTCCATGGCCAAAAGTGTACTTCAATTGAGGTTGACGAAAAGCGTAAGTAACGTCATTCATTTCATTTTTCACTCAACAAACCACGTTTCGTCAGTTCTATGTTCCACGGCGAATTTCTGAAAATGATCAAACTGAGTTCATAGCTCACCAAAATTAATTGACAACATATTGGTCGCGTTGAACATCACCATATTGAATATAAACCTTCTAGGAAGTTGAAGCGTACATTGGAATGCACTTATTCCCCATGGATCCAGCTCGAAGATCCTTCGGCAATAAGTCCTTTCGAATCACCCCAAATATCTCTTTTTTCCAGATGAAACATTAAGCTGTAGTGCGAAGGATACATTTGAGTACTTCGCCGATCAAACGAAGTACTGTATAAAACTGGTAAGACATTGACTATTTATCTTCACGTAATTTTGTTGAAGCAATTTCATGCTCGATGACGGATTTAAGCTCCATGCTACGTAGTAACGAAGGAGAATGAAGTGATAGAAGTCACGAATTCGTTTCTTTTGAGATATCAAAATGCTCCTAAAAATGTTAGTGAAAATGTACAAAAACGTAATGGTGTTCCACTTTGTTGATTGTACAAGTGGAAACCAAGCATTGCTCTTGGATTTCCTAGCAATGCCAATTGAATGCGAAATTGTTTCGGCCTGAATCAGGCAGAATGCATTTCCTCAATCCCAAACGTCAATAATTACCGAAAATGCGGTCAAGTTCCAACCGAAATTCGATAGGTCACCATTACCGGTATATCATGAAACAATGGGAGGTTTCGAACGCTTCTTCATCGAAATTCTAGATAAAACTGGACAAAGGTTTGGAATTACCAACAGGGTCCGATGCAATCCAAATAGCAAGTTCAAAGTGTTCGGATGCAGACGAAAACAAACTACTCACTCCGTGGAGTTACAGCTCAAACAAGTTCATTTTTGGTAACAACCGTCCACATGATCCTTCAATTATTATCGTTTTTAATGACAATATTCAATGTGAAAATCTGCCAAATTTGCTCTGAGAATTTCAAAAAGCACCAAAAGTTTGATATTTTCATTCAAAGCTGCAAATTTATAAAGTGTTTAATATTTTCATCGCCTCAGAAATTTAGAGGTTTAAAACGTTCTGTATTGTCTTCAACTTTAAGCGATATCTTGACAGAGTGATCGATTACCATTAACGTTTCTCATCACTGCAATACGGAACGGTTCGTGAATTACTGCTATGAGCTTCATTCGATCACTATTTTTAGGGATGACTGAGGGAAATTGCACCTGGGCTTCCAGATACTTTGTTGGTGTTTCTTATTCTAAAACTAACGGCTTCAAAATCGGAGACGCTGGAACAACTTTGAACAAATTGAAAAGTGGTTTAAACGATACGTTGTTTAAAAATGGTTTTCGCTCAACGTGGGAAGACGGCAGCCAAGTATTCACCGGAGATGCATATCCGGACGGTGTGGTCGTTTTTGGACAATGTAAGTATTTGTTCGGATTAAGATAACCTATCACAGATCAGTCAGTGGTTTGTTCATAATTTGCGATCGCCATCGAAATCGCTGAATTGTTCGTTGATGAGCAATCAACGAATCGTAACAATTCGACAGCTCGATCACTGCGATGAAATGTTCATATGAACGATCGCAACTTTACACAGTTCCCTATTAATACAGTATAATGCACCATTGTACGTACTGCACCATTCAGTACTGTGATAGCATTCAATATTAACGCCTTTTAATATCGTTACAAAACATGTTAGATTAGTTGCAGAGCTGAGTATCGGTACTGTTTGTTACGGCACACATCTCATCTAAGTTCGTTCAGTGGAATGCGATATTTGCAGTCTAATAAATACGTTCATATTTGAGGTGGTGGATGGGAAGTGGTGGACGCAGATAAAGTGAACGGCATACTCTGCGTTAAGGAAGCCGCTTAATAATCATCATATCGTAATCATCACCATCAATAAAATACACATTGCAAATCAGTTTATATCAAATTCAGTAGCGTCACAACAACACCTTCACATTTATTCGCTCCCAACAAGTAAAATCCTCCTCAAATTGTCAACTCATTCGTTTCCTCTTTCAACGTAAACGAAATCTGCTGTCATCGAATGGAAACTAACAGTGCAACATATTGTTCTGCAAACATAAAGCGATGATCACATAAATTTATTTCAATTTCTTCTTGAATTATTTATGCATCAGTCAATAAATTATTTATGTGTTTTATTTCTGGTCTGGCAATCGCACTGCTACATTAAGAATAGCAATCATCAATTCACAATAATAACGTTCACAAAAAATTGTTCGACAGAAGTAAGACTGCGTTTTTGTCAAAATGCTTGTAGAAGACCGGACTTCCAATAACGACAGAACAATTCTAGCTGAAAGCGCTACAGATTCGTCGAATCATTTTTCATCATGTTCACTCTCGGAAAGATATAATACGTCCTAATCGTCTCCGATGGTTAGGTGGTTTCTATTGTCGACACGAGAACTTTGGAATGAGCAGGGGTGCTGTTGTTCGCAGTTTAATCGTGTTTCGATGTGAGCTGATCGAATGCTAAGAAATTTTAACAAACAAATTCAGTTTGATCACGTGAGTCATCGAGCAATGAGCAATTGAACAAAACACATCGATTAGAATGCGGTTCAAATGGTTGGTCTTTATTTCCGTGTTAGCAGTTCTTCGCCCACATAACCGTGGTTAATGAATTTCGATGGAAAACGCTCAATAAAATGTCTTGTTACGGGATCATCACGAAACGCTTGCAGTACGAGTACTTTGCGTTGTGTTGCGTCTTTTTCATACTCAGCGATCACCTTTAACAATAATTGTCTTATATTTAGAACGTGATGAATTATTGTTTTCGAATTGAATTATTGAACTGCTCACTAGAATATATCATAATGTAACACTTTCTGCACTTATCTGAATAACGAATTCAATTTTCAGCCGTTTCGTTATTGTTCACTGCAACAAAGCAAATCGTTTGTAGATACGAATACAGGAACAACAACGAAATTCAGATTAAAGAAAGTCAAATGAACGAGCATTGAGCGAGAAAAAAAAAGGAACTTCAGAGATCGGAATTTGCATGTAATCAGCGATGACCGCAATGATAGCGATTGGTATTTCGGAGTAGTTGATACTGTCCAGGGATGTTGGAAATATGGTTGCCGCTTTATTGATCTCTTCTAATCCCTTAACAATTCAAAACGCTTAACCTCTCCGAATGAATGCGCAAATTTGTACTTTATAATAAGACAAAACAAAGAATTTTTTAGAACAAAGCGAACATTGTCGACTGAGTGAGCCAAAGAGAACGTCATCAATAATTCAGAAATTCCAATTAACTGTCACACCATTGAATTCCAAGTAAAAAGTCAGCCGTGTAAAAATGGGTAAGTTTATCCGGAGTAAAGTAACGTATGAAACAATGCATTTGTGTCAGTACTGATCCATGCAATGCAACAACTTGAACTGAGCATGGTTCCAAAGTATAATACCTGCTTTTTGAGAAGGAACAGCGCAACACCGACCACACCGATGCCAACTAAACAA
The DNA here is from genome assembly GCA_035041965.1 of Anisakis pegreffii. NCBI lineage: Eukaryota > Metazoa > Nematoda > Chromadorea > Rhabditida > Anisakidae > Anisakis > Anisakis pegreffii. The sequence continues at coordinate 161,782 of JAPYMA010000023.1, read as the reverse complement.
AGAACACAGTTGATCGCAATTGCAGTGACTGCAATATGAATCACAAAGGCGTACATGCAAGCCAACCCTTCACGCACTCAACCAATCAACATCAACCATAAAATGCGACAGTTTTGTGTGATAATTCGAAATGAAGTGCCTCACCTAAACTCTTCAGAACCGTCAAATTTTCATAAACAATTTGCATATTTTTAAACTGCTCATTGTCAGTGTAAAAAATTCGAATGATGCTTCTGAACGTGCTATTAACTTCAAAATACTCCTTGCAACACTCAAAATACATTCCACAGTCACATATGAACTTTCATTCAACATTGTCGATGCAAACAAATTCCTTCTAAAACAGTTGTTCATGTTTCAATGAGATGTCGCAGTTTCCTTCAACCGACAGCTGCTTGATAGAGTGCATAGTTTAAATTCATGAAGGTAATAAGATTGTCGCGATTATCGCGATTTTAAATGGAGGATATCTAATTCATTGCTAGAGACCAGAGATTATACCTATTTTATAAAGTTATTTTGGGAATCAACACCGAGGAGCAACGAACATAAATCACCTCAGTGTTTAAAGATCGCGACAGAGGCTGAAGTTATATCTTCACATGAAATATGGCCATCAAATATCACAATAAAATGGAACAAAGGGACTCAATCAAGATAATCACAACGCACTCTTAATCAGAGATCACTTCAACCCCGGTATAAGTTATTCTTTGAAATATTTAAAGTTGAAACCAATTCAGATAGCTTCCGCTTTTGCTCATGGATCAAAAACCACCACGCCTATCATCCTGAGGCATGAAAAGATGAAGTTGGAGCAACATCTTCATTTGTGATCGTATTACCCTTTTCAATGTTCCATAACTTTGAATTATTTTGTTATTATTATGATTAATATCATTAATATAATCACGGTTCTTCGTACTTGATCGATATTATGACTATTACTTGTTATTATCAGTATCACTAATATAATCATAGTTCATATTACTCAATTATTCTCGGCCTTATCCGTTCGTAAATCATTACTCTTTATAAATATGATTATTGTCATCATTGTTGTTGCTATTATTATCATTGTTATACTTATTATTATTCGATACTTATTACTTGATCATCGATAATCTTATTACTTGATCATTTGATCATGGTTCTTATTTGATTATACTATTTGACTAGTTCGTATTATTATATCTGATTATATCGTAAACGATTATTCTTTAATAACATTACTGTCATATTGTTGTTACTATCATTATTATTTAAATTGTTACAATGAACATATAAGCTGTGAATAACTTGAGCGATTGATATTCTCGAATATTTGACGTGCTTATATTAATATGTAGTTTAATTACCCAAGTTTGAAGTAATTGAGCGAATAAAGAATTGTTGGAGACCCGACTAATTGTTACAAGGATCTTCTAAAATCCGAACGCAACATGAAGAGTTTTAATCAAAGAGAATACTGTCTCACACGAAGAAATCTTTTTGCCGGAAAAAAAGCATTCATACGGTTTATTAATAGATTTTATGTACAAGAATCAAACGAATTTATAATATTATCAGTAACACAACAATGACAAATCGAACAGCTCTTATCAAATCATTTGTTTTGAATGACAAAGAAATAAAATCTTCATCATCAAATAAAGCATGGACATTCAGGAGGTCATTAATAGCACGAACAACAAGAGAACGTGGATGGACGTTCGAATTTTACTCGAGTGGTTTTGAACTTGCAAAGATTACGAAATGAAGTGAGCGAAACTGACCGATATGGGTTTTTTACCGAAATATTTGCGGTGTAGAAATCCAAATTCAATCGATGAGTCTCACTCGAACGACATTTCTTATGTGACTATTCATTTAGCAGATGTCATTGAACAACGGAAATTTTATGGCTGGACTAATTTGCTCATCAATGATGTGACATTTGTACTCGGATATGGCAAACTGGAACGTCATGAAGTGATATTGTTTTCGATGTGAATCAATGAAACAAGTTGTAACCGACGTCAAAATTGCGTTTACAAGTACCGGTACACAGAGAAATACGTAACAACATCATTGTGAAGAAGCCAATATCACACAAACGCTTCGATAAAATAACGATTATTGTATCACATTTAAGTGACGAGAAAGCGCATGAAACTTCTGTTCATTCAAAAATTACTTTTCTTCCGTTAAACTGCTTACGATTAGTTCCCCAACGAAATAAATGCGAATCGCTTCGTTGGTGACGAGAAAAACAGTGAGAATTAAGCAAAATGACTGATTTTTTCGTTATCTGAAGGTGTAATTTATTTAAGAGTTCGACGAAAATGTTTCGATCATTCATAATAATAATAACAGTATCAGTAATAATAGTGAACTACAATAATATTCATGTATTAATGTAGCTGACTACCAGAAATGAAACGTGCCATCATGACTGAAGGGTGTTAAGTTAAAAATATATTGTTCGAAATACATCAACTTATCACGATAATAACAATCAACATAGGAAGAGCAATCGTATAATATTAATGTATAAATCACAATGACATGGTATTGAGAACAACTCAGCTAAAAGAAAATGAGAACAACTCAGCTGACTTTATAGAAACTAGTGAGTAATTAAATATGAAATTGAGAGTAGTAAATGAGAAGAGATGAAATGAAATTAACCCGTTATTCGAAAAGTGGATGGCAGCAGTTAGGTGCGATGGGTTGGGTAGCTGACTACCAGAAATGAACAACCGATAAGCATAACTGATTAAGTAGGTCGAACAAGAAGGTACCGTATTTCCTTGAACAATTACTGCAAGGGATGTATGTGACACTTCAAAAGCGATCTATTCAACACGAGAATGATCTATCAAGGGGATGCGGAGGACAGGACGAAGGCAAGTAGGAACTGATCAAAGAAATACGGCATTATGGTGTCAATCTTCTACAGAACAGCCATCTTCTGTGGTGTTGTGGCTGGCGATAGATAGCGACTATCGGATTCTGATATCGGATTCGCATCACCGTCATCATCACTGTCATCGTTGTTTCGATTGTCATCCGAATCACTTTCGTCATCGATATTATCGAAGTTCTCTGATATGTTCGTTGAAGACAATTGCATTCCGGACGAAGTGGATAGTTTAGGGGATTCCTGAATGAAATATCCGGTGGGTACATGAGATAATCGCCTTGTTGTGTTCGAGTTATAGAGCGGAATTTGAGTTGCGTATGAATTTAACAGCGGATAAAAAAAATCTACACAAACCACAAACGAATATGATCAAGAAAAACGAAGGTGATTCAGTGTTTGATTAAAATGCCGCATTGATTTCATGACAAAAAATTGATATCGTACGTACATGTTGAATGGTGAATTTGCATCACCATTCAACACTTCAACTACCTTTTGCGAAGGCCGTCATTTGCGACGAACATTCCATAGGAAAGAATAATGAATAAAGCTTGGAACTGAATGAGATGAATGACAGTGATTGTCGAACTTTTGCGATTTATCGCCAATGATGAAGGATCTCACCTCATTGGAAGCCGCAGTGTTGACAATGTTATTTTGCTCACTAGCTGGATCATCGTAAACCCGACTTGTGTCCATTCGGTTCCGTGATAACGCTGATTCGGCATGTTTGCGATGGTTCGAGTGGGGCGGAGGACGCGGCTTTGCTCGTTCAGAGGGGTCGACTTCATCAGGATAAACCAAGTCAGTGCCATCCATACCTAAATGATGAGGCATCGTCCGTAAAATCGGAAATGATACAAATGTTCATCAGGAACCGAATAAATTATAAACAACTGTTTGGAAATTGTTTCCAAAAATTTTCAAAGTTTAAATTTGAAGGTTCTTTTGTATTGTCAAAAGTCGATGCGTTTGGGAATCAAAAGGAAGATCATCTGGGACGAAATTTGGTACGCACCATTAAAATGTACGAAAACGACAGAATATAATAAAGTTCACTGTTGAAGATTCGTATGATTTCAAAAATCGTATAAAATTCAATCGCTAACGATAACAAAGAACTGATTGATCAGCTTCGAGTCGATCATATATAAACCTACCATCACTATCACTCATTTCCAGCAGTGGTCGTCGTTGACTTTCCGCACTGTCCGACGGTAAACGTCGACTGACTGGTCGCATTGTCATATATTCGTCATCTTCTTCACGAGGACTCAAAATCGTATCTAAAGATCAATAAGAATTGCGATAACAATTAGTGCATTTTCTGATGAATTTCAGTACGCCTCTCAAGAGAATTTCCACAAACAAATATACATTCTCAAGAATACTCCACCACAATTTAGAAATCGAACGCTCACAAAATCCGCAAAAATTCCTTGTAATTACTGAGCAATATTCACGACGCTTAATTACTTTTAAATCTGATCATAAAGGCACATATAAAGAATGAATATCACCTGAATCCTTCAACAATTCTATAATTCACATCACTCGTAATAAACTAAAACACTTCAGTAAAGCGTCTTATGAAAATCCTCATTTGATAAAGACAGTCAACCGATTTAGTGAAATAATTTCATTGATTTCCGAATAACTTACCACCGACTTTGATTCGATTGTTACCCAACAAATGTAACTTCATTCGCTCACTTCGTTTATCAGCAGCTATACCACACGCTCCATCGATCTGAATATTCATACGGTGATAACGTTTCAACTCGCTTGCTGCCACTGCAAAAGAACATTTCAAAGGGAAAATAGACATCAAACAAACCCGTCGATCGCATTCTTGTCTCCAGTTATTACGGACAACATTGGACACGGCAGCATCCTTTTTTAACGATGGACTTCCATCGGCATGACCACGTTTCACCCTTAAAATTAAATTAACATTCCATCCATATGGTCCAGCATTCTTGTGTTGAATCTTTAACTTTTGTTTTGCAGGTTGAGAGAAACATGGGAAGATTTACTATCAGTTAGAATGAGAATTTTCTATGAACCATTGACACTGTGAAGAACAAAAGCGAACGAACCGTGTTTTGCTAGCACGTTGTCGATTATCTGCAAAATAGCGAACCCGAGATGGGGAATTGTCATCAATTTCGTCATCATTTGTATCAGCAATCGTGCGACCATAGCGACGCAAAATGTCCGTTCGTGATACCTAAATGAATGGTCATCCAATCAATCAATTCAGAATTAACATTTGATTGACAGCATTATCACTCATGGATTCCCATATCTAATTGCAAAAAAAAAAGATTTTTCCTCCATTGAAAGAAACAACAATCTGCGAGGTCAGACGGAACAATAATATTGCTTTGGAAAAAAAAGGCAAAAATACAGCAACAGAACAATCGCGAATGTACAACTACCTGATCCGTTTCATCATTAGAAGATGGTAGGCCAGTACGGGTGACATCGATGTTCTTTTGTGAGATCGGTGTTGTTGCTCTTCGTGACTTCCAACGACCTGATTCGGCGATCGATGGTGACCTGCTGCCACCTCCCAACGACGACCCACCAAGTCGTTCACTTATCGGTAATGGACGAACCTGGAATGAGCTTCACAGTTAAACCGCTCTAAATTCATCCGAGAATAACTCTTTCATGGCGTGCAACAATGATATAAACGCCTACTCTTTCAGCAACCTCAGGAAAAATTATATTTCAAGAGAACAATCTTTTCAGTTTATCCGATAAAGAATTCAACTTGTTCTTGGTGTTTTCACTGTACGGTATCATTCTGCAAATGACACTTCGAAAAAAATCACATTCTATCAGAAAATTGAACGGAAATGATCTAAAATTTGCAAGTGGCGCATCAATTTTGTTAATTTCCACAAAAATAAACGCATTGCAATATTGCTATTGGTACACCACTCGGTTTCAAGCAAAACTTTCCTCCGCGAACGGGAAAGTTTTGCTTGAAACCGAGTGGTGTACCAATAGCATTAATGTTGTGAGCCTGAGCCAGGCTATGATCCGGCTTGTACCTATTATCCAGTATTGCAATATTACTAAACATAGTAGGTGCGAACATCCTAAGGAAAATATTCAACAGAACTGAGAACATGAGATGTATAATTTATGCGAGAAACGCTTTTTTATCACAGATCGTACCTGCACAGTGGGTAGACCAGTGAGCTGAGCTTGTTCGAAATTGCTCAGCTGATTGTTATGCATCGAACGGAATGCTCTTGGAGGCAATGGTGGTGGTGCTGCGCAAGCGGGTGCACCATCGAACGATTTCGAAACTCGAGCGTTGAAATTGTGCACTTCATACTCGGGATCCTTCTGCTCTGCAGGCTTATCGTAGCTGCAATTTGCATTTCTACACTCATTCTCTTTAAGGCCTCGAAGTATCATTCAAGATCTATGAATTTAAAAGACGTTCGTGCGAAAAGCGATATCGACATGGAAAGTGCATTCAAATGATACGAAAGGGACTGGCCGCTTGCATGTTTTAAAGTTTACTCATTTGAGAGTAAAATGTTTCATATGTGAAAACACATTGATTCCTTGAATTTTTCTTGACGTAGTTTTCCTTAATCGCACTCCGTGCTCAAGCGCTCTAATAAAGTTTTACTGTTGTTAACAACAGAAATGAAACGGTAGATTGAAATATTCCCGAAACGAACCGATATTTCTTATTCCTGAGATAACAACAAATGAGAACTGCCAGTATAACGATGAGGAGAATAGATATAGCCAATGCCACCTCAACAAAACCCAGCGGCCAACTGTCGGCGACTAATGTCGGTGGTCGATCTGAAAACACAATACCGTTTATTATCTCCATCCGAAAGATGTCTATCGGAATTCAGAATGCCGAATAGGAAATAATCACAGAGGGCGGTATTACTACCTTAGTTGCTGATTCTCCGAACTTAATAGCTATGAACTGCTCAAATATGCCATCAGTACTCAAACTGAATACTGTAAAGCTAATTAACACAAGAGAAAAAATGTTGGATGTAGGTTAGACCAGCGTGAATCGCACACTCTTACAATAAAATTTTTGCATTGACCGCACAAAAAATTCCTTCAAACAATGCACATCGGTTCCAACATCATCACGTTCTCATACGTAAGTCATTAAAGAATGATGGATTGAAAATGAACCTGAACATGATGTACCGGAATATCCATGCGAACAGTTACAAATAAACCCGTTTGATTGTGGTAGGCGAATACATTTGCCGAAAGGACCACATGGATTGGGCGAACATGGATCCCAATCACCTGAAAACAAGTGATTCCTAATTCAAAATTACTTTCACCTTCAACTTCAGTCAGAAATTTCCAGAACAACAGTTTTTCGAGAAGTGTTGAGAGTGCTTACCAAGAGATGTGCAACGACGCTAATGAAAACATATAATGAACTGTGGCTCAGAAAGAAATTCCATAACATTGATAAGTGACTAGAAAACTATTACACGGGCAAATCTCGTATTTTTCATCTTAATTTGGCATTGCCTTGTACTTTTGACGAAACCATTGAACATATTTGAAAAACTTAATGTTCCATTAAAAATGAATAAAACAACCCTGATATCAACAACGAACCTCTCAGTTGACATGTTTTACCAGTGAATCCGGGTGGACAACTACAGTAGTAATCGTTATGCAAATTGGTGCACTGAACTCCGGGCGGACAAGGTCGTGAAACGCATGGCGTCAGATCGATTTCGCACATTTGTCCTGCATAGCGCGGTGGACACACACAACTGAAACAAATACTATTCATTCAGTGACATTTTCTCAAAATGCATCATGATAATGTTAAACTGCTCAGATAGGTGAGCCAGTGACCTGCAATTGCAAGGTCAAAACCACATGAACCATGAGCATGACTTATTCCAGTTCACTTGTACATACCCGAGGTTTTAAACCAACATATTGCTGCTTGTCAATACTGCAGCTTGAACGTGGATGAGCTTATTTTCACAAACAAGAAATTTTAGCAATCATTTTGGCTGACAGCCGGAATAAGAGAATGATGTTCGGTTGAAATAAACTGCTAGAAAGATAACCTGAACGAAGTGTCGCCGGTTGGAATACAAGTGCCGTCATTACTGCACGGATTTACCGAGCACGGTTCATTGCCAACAGCATCACAATCCAATCGCGTATTATAGAGACGTAATCCTTGTTTTGTTTTTGGTAAATCGAACCCATCCACCGATATACGTCTGCAATCAACAACCAGTGTACATTTTCACATATTTGTTTGTATACTTTCTGTTTTACCATGTGCAAACCTTCTGCTTCCCGTTTCTTGGAAATCAGAGAATGTCAAAGACTGAACAAAATCTACCAAATCTGCGGAATTTCTTTCTCGAAAATGAATCTAAAACAGAAATCACTGAGGTAAGGTGAACTGAATACGGCAATACAAAGACACAAGCAACAAAGCACTTACCCAAAACACCCGATCATTCCCTTCGAAATGAGTGGTCTCAAGTCATTCGCCGACAATGTCGAACCACCACTGTTTGCAATGTAATTTACCTGAGCACCAAACGTTAATCTGCAAATCGAATTTCTCATCAGTTCAATTTATACTAACGAACCAGTTAGTTTCTAATCACATTAATAAGAAAAAGCGCGAGAAAACATCGAAACCTATATGCGCAGTTCCATTGCTAATGATTATACAGTGACAGTGAATTATTGTGAGAAATTCTATGAAATATCAATGAAGTCAAACAGATGTTCGACATGCAAACTGCGATTTTTTCAAACGTTTTGTGTTAATCTCAAATTATAATGATTCACTAAGGCTATTTGGTTTAATCATAACTAAATTAGGTCACATCATATAATTTCAAGCCGAACTGATGCAATTTGAGAATGCATCCTCTACCTCATAGCGTTCTTGTACAGATTGATCACATCACTTCCCGCAGGACTGTGTCCGTCGACTGTGTGCGCATCGTCGACGGTCAGTTTGACATGTCTGCTTCGACGAGAAACCTTCACTGAGTGCCATTTCCCATCTGACACTCGAATGCTATTCACCTGAACCACACCAACTCCAGATCCACAATCCCAACGGTATTGTGCATATCCTCGGGATATCTGAATGATTAGCACTCATATATTATCAGCCACACGACTGAATGAGCACATCTAGGAATACATGAAAATTGCAACAGTTGCTTTTAAATTCGACAACCCCTCTACTGATTCGAAATTCTCCGAAAGAAACACGATCTACCACCAACTGTCACAAGTCAATTCAGAATGGATATCATCTTAAGATAATTGACATGAAGTTGGTGACGTACTTCAATCGCGTGGAAGTCACTGTTTCCAGTCGCATACATCACCGTGGCATCAGAACTGATCGTACGAAAACGGAACGATAACTCCAATCGACGTTCCAATGAATTGGCGATTGTTATTTGAAAGAATGCATCGCCGTTCACGCTTATTTCTGCATCTGAAATAGTGCAAATGATTGACTGCGCGAAAACTTACATTGAAAGTTACGTTCACTGCACTAAATGGAATAAATTATGAAAAAAGACGGTAATGTTACTATTTGAATTGAAACGTTTCGGTACATAAAAGTGTGGTCACCTTGACTGCACTCGCGATTATCCTTTCCACATGTTGGTACCATGCATCGATCACCGGTTGTGCCCGGCGGACAAACGCACTCGAAACCGATATCCGTGTCCATTGGAACACACATCTGCAATTTGTTTCTTACAACTTGCAATCGTCAAAGTAGTTCATTCATTATTTCAACATATCATCCGAATAAACCAACAACTAAACAGTAATACTCAAGCAAAATGGGAAATAATTGAGATGATTTGGAAAAGTTATTGATTGTGATCAACTGCTTGTGAAATGAAACTAAAATAACTCGTTCAATTGTCAATCCATCACAGTTACTTATTCATCTGTTATCCATCACGGAAACTTTCAGTCCAGCGCGCAATCAAAGAAGATTGACGACTCTTAGGTAAAATTCTTATTTCAGAATCTACAATGAAGGTTGTACTCATTTTATAAGGATTTTGCTGGACTATGACATCAGGATTCATTTCCGAAACTTCAACGAAGCGAAACGTAAACATTTTGATAAAACGATGAAGCGAACAAACCTCATCTTTGGTGCACTGTTCCTTACTACACTTATCCACCGGAACATCGCAACGCTTGCCAGCAAAGCCCTCACGACAAATACACTCGAATGTTCGCGCATGACGAGGTGCATAGAATGCCTGGTCGTTGATGTAATAATAGGTTGACAAGGCATCGTCCAAATACAATCGATCGCGACATTCACCTCGAACACAAACATCGCGACGACATACTTCGGTTGTCATCGAAACTATCTGAAATATAATATATGCTTTGCAAATCGGTGAAGAACTAATGAATCGCAAGCAATCTTCACTCTCGCGACCTCTACAAATCTTAACACTTCACACTGAGGTAGGAGTCGACGCATTTGGTAATGGTTATGAATATAAAACAAATGAGTTGATAACGAGTTAGCAGGGTCGAGTGTTTTTGCTCTAACTGATGATCACAAAACTGTTGTATTAGTTGACCGTTTTGCATGAACATTCTCATCTATGAGACATCGAAAAAACGAGAAGATGGCCTTTAAAGAGGCGTTCAAATTTCCTAACGACCATAATATTCAATACAATAAAAAATTATCAAACGTCCCACTTCGATTGATTGGAAGTAATCGGATGAAATCAGCTTGAGAAATTGTTTCAATGAGTTCTGGACGTGAACAATTGGCCGAAACTGTTAAGCAAATTAATGGATCACCTGAAGACCGGTGTCATCGGCTAATTCAACGATGTTCTGTTCAAGACGTTGACGAATATAATTAGGACGATAATAGCCTCTCGAATCGCCTCTTGAAACAGTAAACAGAATGTCGATGTCTCGATCGCTCGGCTCCTGCTTATGTAGACTTCGACGTACATGGATCAGCCTGCGACGGATCCGTAAACGATGATGTCGTTGGGTGTGAGTATCTGCAATAACACATCGCCTATTTTGGTTACAATCAACGACCAAGTGGTTGAAAAAAAAACAGATTTCTGGTTACAAATTGGATTGTGTAGAAGTGATCAAAACTGAACGGAGAATATGAATGAGATAACGTCAATGTGGTTAGTGACCATATTAGGTATGAACATAGCTCACCAAGCAGATTTCCAGTCGTACCGTTCACATCTTGCAGTGAAAGGATGCGAATGTTCGTCGGCTTAACGTTCAAATAACGAGCGAACGATCGATAAAATTTTCGCGAATAATCAGCCAGAAAATGTTCCCCGGTTAGGTTACGTACACGCACACTCACTGAATGATCGAGAGCATCTTGGTCTATTGGTGAGACCTGCAAAAGTACTCTATTGAATGATCAACGCAAAAAATACCGAACATCAACGGTCCAATTTATTGTAATTGGTAAAATTCACAAGCCTTATGCAAATTCGGATAAGTTGGGTACAACAAAAAAATGCACGGTGATGAGCTCGCTGAATAAATGAATATTTTGCTTTTGAGACTCGCATTTAAATATCAAAATCACGAGATATTGAAAGAACAACCATGATGAAACACAGAGCATTGCACTTTCGGCACATTATTAAACTGTTTCAGAAATGAGAAAGTTAGATCGAATGGAACATGACGAATGATACTTACATCGACAGTAACTAAAGCTCTTGAGGTGAATTTGCCATCTGTGACAGTAACGTTGAAACGATGAATACCAGCCAACAGGTCCGGTTCTGCATATATCTCACCACTGTCTGAATCAACCGAGAACTGTAACTGCTGAGGCCCCAGACGCCGACTGAAACCACCATAGAGGGCAGCAGTACGACCATTCGGAAGAGATGCACTATTCGGAGTGTTGACAATCGAATATCGAAGCATATCAGCTTTATCCTGGCAACAGAGAAGAGTTCAAACATTTAACAAAACACTGGAACAACAATGAAAATGAAGTTAAACGGCACAGAACCAAAAGAGAAATGCGTAAGACTCGAATGTTGAAACGACGAACTCCCCAGCATCCATAAAGTTAAAAAAAACTCAAAACTTGATGAAAGTGTCAAATCTTTCAAACTGAACATATGTGTATTAGATATTTCACTCATTCTTTCTGATAAAATATCTTGCCACCATCCAGAACACATACAGGAGAAATTAGTTCCGTTTCTCAGATTTCTCATATTTCCTCATCAAAATGGGGAAATTTTAAAAAATTATGTTCTCTCCATGAGAAACTGACCTAAGAAACGAGTGAGTCAACCCAAAATATTAAAAACGCTAACATCATCTCGAGCATGAACTCTGCCGATTTTTCCACCGAGAAATTCGCCCATTAGCGTGTTCAAAGTGATCATTAAAGGTTCAATGACCGGTGGATGACGACTCTCTTCTTTCACATAGATTGTCAACGGACATTCCGATGACAGACCTCCACGGTCAGTTGCCTTCACCTGTAAATTCAACAAAACCTATCAGTGAACGAACCTCTACATCGAGTCCTTACGACTACAATTCGTATTCGCACACACCTTCACTGTTCTCCTTGGGGAAGTTATAACACGATTCGAATAGCTCAAGCCGAAAAAATTAGAAACATCGAGCAATCACAGTGTGTCTGACATAGCAGGCGTTAAGATAGTTCTCGTGCATGCCCATCCCCAAAATATTGATGATTCTGATAAGACCATTTCATCAACCAACCGTAAGTAAATAAACATCTTTCTTGGAATGTGAAAGTAACGATTTTGTGATAAGATTCATATTCGAGTCGAACGCAAACGACGACGCTCCATCACCAATAATCTCCAATTCATACGGTCCTGCGTTCGGCTCAGTGTCCGCGTCCGTTAGCGAAACTGTTAATAAGACGTATCCGCGGGTGGCACTTTCCTGGAATGATCACCACATTCACTGGCATCAATATCCTCATTGTCAGGAAAGCAATAATTTAGTAAACATGAATTGAGAATGCTGAGTATTTTGCACGTGATACAATACATAAGAATAACTCCCGTGACAAACTACGAATGTCCACAAAATTCACAGTATTTTGATGCAGTTCTAGTGCGTAACGTTTGTCAAAAGTTTCGAGGAAGAACATATAAAGGAAAAGAGTTCACGTTTGAAGGAAAGTGCGAAAGGCATATTTTGAATGAGAATAACCGATGCACATCTAAAGAACATGAATGACATCTCATAATCGAGCCAAGGCAATCATCGTTACGCAACTGCATGAGGAAACTGCCTTGCTTGTTGACATAGAAACCATAACGTACCTGCACGACAGCAGTCATATTACACTGGGCAAAAATTGGAACATTATCGTTAACGTCCTCAATTTCAATAATAACACTCGACGATGCGTTAAGAGACGGTGACCCTCCATCACTGGCATGAACACCTAGCCGATATGCTGATTTCTGCAATAGTTCTCAGGAAAATAATTAACTTGGCAATTCTCAATCTGGGTGATATATGAAAGAATTTCGCATCTTTTATCAACTAGTCGATATAAGCATAAAACAAAGAACAGAACAAAAGCATTCTTAAAACGTCTCATCTTTCAAACGATTCAAAAATCGAGATTTATGGATTTTCCAGAACAGAAATTCAGCAGTTCACCGATTTAGGTTTGAGGCTATACTCTAGCTTAGACGAATACTCAACGTTATGAACTACTATAAAGTGTGAGCGATGGGGCTAGAATGGAAAAGTGCATCGATGAAATGGAAGAGTTACGAAGAGAATAAGGTGCAAGAAATGAGATAATGTGAAACAAACGATTTCTCGATCGAGTTTCGTATCGACAATAATCCAGCCATCATCATCGATTACAAACGACTGCGTATCATCAGTGAGTGAATAAAGCACTCGACCGAAATGTTCACTATCCGAATCGTTTGCGATCACCTTGACAATGAATGTTTATTGCTTTGAACACGTTTATTTTATATCAGAATTGAATTCAATCGCTTGCCCCGTACCATTGTTCGATGAAAAACTATTCAGCAAAAGCAAGAACTTTGAATCTTTTATTCGTTCGAAACGCAGAATTCCATTCCATTTTATCCTTTCTGAGGGAATTTGAGGATGTGACGAAAAATTTCTACATTCGACGAAAACTTCTCGTATTTGAGAAGATTAGGGACCTTTGTTTACACCAAAAACGCTGTGTTTCTGCTAATCGTGTATCTATTAGGCGATAGCAATTTACAGTTGTAAAAACTCTGATGAATAACTAATTTTCATCTTGAATACCCAATCATTAAATGATGGCGCACATTCGGCACATGAACGAAGAATCACCTGTACAACTTTGGTACCAACGGTCGAATTCTCAGGGATTGTGGCTTTGTAGATGGACTGAGTAAAGTGTGGCGCATTATCGTTGACATCAAGAATTTCAATTTCCACTGAGCATCTGGAGCTTAGAGGTGGCGATCCCGAGTCGGTGGCTATTATTGAAACGGTTAGATGCTGAACCAGTTCGTAGTCAAGTGGCTGAGCCAATTTTAGTGACCCTAAAATGTAGCGTTAGAAATAGCAGGGCAAATTATTGCAATATGACATTTGCACTTCACACATCTTCACACACATCATCTTCACTTCACATCTTCACACATCTTCAACAATCCAAAATAACTGCATGAAAACTTTTTGGATAGATTTTCATTGCTTCATAAAACGAATATTTTCGACATCATCAGATCATAATTCTATTGAAGAGTGCATTCATCAATGAACGATCTATCGTTTTAAGAATATCAGCATCAACGATTTCCTCAATGAATACAAGCTGAACAAACCGGTTTCTGAATCGAGCATAAAGTATTTGTCCAGGCCATCCGGAGCATCCAGTTGATACTGCACACTCTCATCGCGATCACCGCCGATTGCATTCACCTTAATCAGTTCGTATCCAACTGCTTCATCCTCGACCACCTTGAGACGATAAACGCTTGATTCGAACAGCGGCGCATTGTCATTCTCATCAGCAACCTCGATGAGCACTTTTGCTACAACATCATCGATGGTGTCAAATTTGCACTATCATTATTAAGAAAAGCGTACTTTCATTACTGTCAGCATTGTTCAAGTTATTATAACTCTCAACAGCATCGTCACTATCACCAAAGTACTGTTGCTGAATAATCTCATAACCTCGCTGCCACTAAAACTGAATCTTGTCAATACGGTAATACAATTTTTTTAAAACACAATTCCATAAGTACCATGAAATGCCTCTACGAAGTTACCTAAAGCATCCTTATGGATATCAGCAATTCAAAAGCGAGAAACCAGTAGATGATTGAACAACAAATTCACTATCACCTCCAAAGAAGAGACGAAAATCATGTCCAGAATTATTGGAACCTTTCGAAGAACATCTTACAGTACAAAAAAAACGAACATTTTGCACTATTTCCTCCACCATCAATCGCTCGTACGTTGAATTCATATCGATCTTGCACTTCCCGATCCAGAGGCTCAATTAGGGTGAGTACACCCGTGTTGGCATCAATACGAAATATATTCCGATAGGTTTTGTTGATTTGATCATCAAATTTATAACGCACTCTACCGGCTTCGCCCAAATCTTGATCTTCAGCATATAACCTAAATTTCAGTCAAATTGTACACCTCATAACATTGCCATACTGATTCACACAAAATAAAACTGGCATTCACCTCTTCTAATCGTTTATCAGAACTGTAGGTAAATCAATTTCTTTACTGAACATGATCATAAGCTGAAATTGATTGCGTGCTGGTGTCCCAAAAACTTCAAAAATTTCATTATGCTCATTTCTTTGCGATCATTTTGCAGCATTTCATACAAATCACATTAAACCTAAGTCATTCTGGAACTGGAGCACTAAATGGGCTTTCTGTTGTTGAGTCGAAACTGCGAAAACTCATATCGAAACCAACCTTAACAGAAATACGCGTTCTTCATCAGTCGCATTGCAGTTCTCTTTGACGGTAGCCGAATATTGTGCTTTATCAAACTTTGGAAATTCATCGTTGACGTCTTCAACTCGTACGATCACACGCTGTGAGCACAGCTGATCTCCATTCTCAGCATTCAATACGAATTCATACTGAAAATGAACGTCAAGCTATTCCACGAACAATTTCATATTTTCGCACTCATTCCATCCTACCAGTGGAACAAAGGTACATGAGAAAGTACTATACAATCAGACCAACTGCTTACGTCTTATACTAATTCGATAGCTCAGCAGTTTTCAACGTTCCATTAAACTAAAGTTTATGAGAACATTTGGATGTAGATGGAGAAGAACAGTTTCGTTTTACGATAGACTGAATGACCAACAAAATATGACAAGCAAGCACTGTAAACACAACCCTCTGAACAATGAATAGCATGCATTCACTGTTCCTAGATAATTCCAGAAATATTTATGAAGAGATCACAAACCGTATCACACAATTCGCGATCCAATTCTTTTGTCAAAATTAGATCGCCTGTCTTTGTGACTGCAAAATTGTCTATTTCCACGTCACTAATCAACGTAAAGTGAACAGATGATATCAGCTTCTCTTCGCGTCGACCCAACAAAACCGTTCCTTCCTTCACGTCTTCTTTCACACTGATCTCTAATTGCTCTTCGCTACAATTCACAACTGCTGAATCCACTCTGAGTTTCACCTGAAATTTTAAGCAAATCTGAAAAATTTAATAGAGGAATGCTAAGTGCTTTCTAAGAAATATCATGTTCAACTTTTCTGAGAAAACCACTATATAAATTCACACTTATTTCTAAAAAATAACGCAACATTTAATAAATTGTGATTAAATTACTTCCATTGAAATTTCAAAGGACAGTTCACTAGTTGTTTATACGCATATTCAATTATAACATAATCACGCAAACAACAATATCTATTGCATAGTTCATCGATCAAACGATACATCTGATACGTTTCATCGAACTAAGGAGTACAAAGAACCACAGAAGCCTTAAATATTCAGGAAAGAAACGCTTCAGCAAAAGGATAAATGAATTGAACGAACCTTAACGTGCGCTTTTCTGTCGTGTTTGCCATCAAATGCGAGTATAGTCAACAAATACTCAGTTTCAGTTCTTGCATGCGGCACCTTCTCAATGTACAATCGCCCATTGTTATCGAGTCGGAACAAGCCGTACTCATCACCATCAACTATGTACAATAACGTTGTATTGTATGGTGGTAAATCCGCATCCTAAAGCAATATTATAACATCACCTCAACTGTAAATCATAAAAATTATTGATGAATGCATGCTTGAAAGAATTCCTGAAAAGATGAATCTATCCAGTAGCCATAAGAGGAACCTAGAGGTAGTCCTTCAATCCGCAAGTTCCCCAAAAGATTCATATTCAATCAATAATAAGCAGAGCCGAAACTGATATCCCTCCTTCGCTCTTTCGCACAATTTTTTAGGTTAATCCGTAAGCATCATGAGCTTTCACTGAATGCCAGAATGTGACGAAAACTCCCAACTTTTGAAACGATAGCTTAAAATTCGAATATATCCTCCTTCAACAAGGGTACCACTGTATCCATACCGATCATTATTGCCAAGAATTTATCTACAGCACTGAGGAAACCGATCAACATTGAGTAATCGGAACAAAACTGAATTTAGAACTTGCCGTGACAAAGATATGAATGAGTTGTTGTCCAGGATAGAGCTGATCGAAACTGACATCAACGAAATATTCACTACGATCGAAAACCGGTGGAGAATCATTGGCATCGCCAACGATGATCGTTATATTGCGAGTGTTATTCAAACGCCCCTCATCACTTGCAATCACTCGAATATGATGCTCATCTTTTGCTTCACGATCCAACATCGCTGCTATCATCAACCATCCCGATTCTCGATCGATTTTGAATGCTTTCGGCTCCGAATCCTGGAATATGCATTCATAAATACCGTCCAATTATCAACTATTTGGTGATAACAAAATAGCAAATACTTGTAACAGTAAAGATAACTGCTGACTTAACAAGTAAATTAACGGATGACTTTCTTCAATTAGTGACAACAACGGCAAATTTATCATTCCGTTCTGCAGATTACGCGCATCATGTCAATTCGGGTACATTCAGAGAGGATAACGACGGAAATCGATGAGAATGAGGTCCAGAAAGGAGTTTATTGATTATCAAATCATTTCAATTGTTTGAAGAATACAGCATCTGATAAGAGGCATGATCTCATTATCAGAGTAGTGAATATGCCAACTGTTTCTAGAAAAGTTTCCCTTTCAGTTAACAAGCTGGAGAAAATTTCTCATGCGAATATAGTGTGTGATGTCCACGCAGTTACTGCCAAGCCGCAATTCTATTCTGTTCCTCTCCAGTTCCTAGCGTGCAAAGCAATAAGAAATCGCTCGGTAGAAACGCAGTTATGATAATGCGTTTTCAATATGTGAAGGATACTCAATGTCGATACTACCAATGGGCATACGTGAAAACAGAAATAGAAATGTTTCAAATGTGCAGTCATTTCATGGATAAGTGCTATTTTGCAATTAGTACGGATGTAGCCGAATTCGACATGATTATCGTCAGCTATCGTCGCGATGAAGACACCCGAATGTTCGACTCCAGAAAGTGCAAATTTACCAAAATATCTCGTATCAAAAAATACCAAGTCCCATAGAATATCCCATTCAGTAGGCAGTCTGTATTGTTAAAATGAACACCGCGAGGACGGCGCTTACATCTCTCTTTCATCATTCATCATGATCAACTGCCATACATGCATTTTTGAGAATGCCATTGGGATTAGTAAAAATCAAGAGTGGTTCGAATTTCCCAGCTAATTTTGAACAATGTGACCGAATTTTGAACTGTTTCCAATCCCTGCCAATATATCATCTCCGTTCACGAACCTGTTCGATACTGAAAAATATCCTCGAATTTGGTCCACTATCCGCATCAGTTGCACTCATCACGGCAACGCTCGTGCCAATTGGCGAGTCTTCAGATATCGCAATTCGTTCGTATATACCGTGGAATTGTGGTGCATTATCGTTCACATCACTCAATCGAATCGTTACCATTGCCAATGTACCCACAGCCATATCACTATCCTCGCCAACAATATTATTCAACGCCGAAGACAGACGGACTATGAAACGCCATTCAGCAACCTTAAATATAACGCCAATGCTATAAGCGAGACTAAACTACCAACAACATTCAACTGCAGTTTTCACTGCTCGCATCGAAACAATTCATTCAACCTGACTTTTCACAACATTGCATTCACTTATATTCAATCAAACAATAAGATCGATGGTGAAAAATTCTTAATGGAGCACATGAAAAAAGAATTTAAAAAGCGAAATCGATAAATTATTGCGTTATTCATTTGGGAGGATATTACACATGGAATAGAACTGCAGTGGTTACTCAGGAACGAAGTCTAGGAAGCTACCTTTTCTCTGTCCAATGGACTGTTGACAATTAATCTTCCAGATGACTGGTCGACGGAGAATGGAATTTCCGAAGAACCAGAATGAGACGCAATCGAGAAACGTACACTCGAAAGGACTGAAATGTACAATTAAAAATGGGAAGGACAAACGTAGAATACAAAATAACGAGACGCTAGGAACAATAAATAATTAATCTAATATAATTTCAAATATAATTTCAAACAATAAATAATATATAGTTTTCTCTGATATGAAGGCGACAAGATTTGAGTATATTTGATGCTTTGTAGAGAACACTTAATTCATAAAGCCAATCAGTTTGTTTCAGAATGTAAATGTTCAAATTTTCCAATTAAAAAAATTGAGCATCCAACTGGCAGCCGAGAAAGAAGAAATTTTAAGCGGGTCACCGACAACGAGTATAGATTAAAAGATGTAAACTGAAGCATTAAAAACGAAGCAGAAGTTGGCTGACTTTGTTGCTGATTTTGCTGTAAGCGTCCCACAACTGTACCAATGGAAGCATCTTCAGGTATTGTGAAGAGGTAATGATGATTCGAGAAGTGTGGAAGGGAGATGTTCGCTGATTGCACGTTAATCACCACTTCGGTTTCGTTTTGGTGAGGAGGATTGGCCAGATCTGTGGCACGTATGAACACTCTGATTCGCTCACCAACTGAAACTCGAAAATTTGTTCGCTGATAATTTAGATGACTGATGAAAATTCATAGTAGCAACAGTCAAAGTGAAAAAAAAATTGCAAGCGATCAAACGTTACAAGCAAATTATCAAACCAATATTTCGAACAGATTTTCGCAAAGAGACAATTCCTTGTCTCGGATGAACTCGAATATAACTTGAACGAGTGTCGCCGTCCGGTACTACCGTATACTCGACTTGGTCACCAACATCCTCGTCGACAGCAAATACCTGAAATAATTGACAGTTCAAGGACAACTTCGGCTGGTCGTGCATACAATGAGATATCACTAACACTGAACCCAATGCACATCTTATTGATGGGCCCACTCTCAAACATCAACCTCACTTAAAGACATTCATGGAGGTACAGTGATCTCTATTCTCAATTTATCTGGATTCAATGATGATTTCTTGTCAGGATCACAAAATATAGGTACGAAACAAAGTAAAGCGTTAAAGCAAGCACCATGAACAAAGCCTGTCCATCCTCGGTGTCCGCCAACACCGACGTCTCATAGACGGAAGAGATGAATTTCGGGGCACAGTCATTTTCATCGAGAATGTTCAGAATCAATGTCGAAAAGGCACGTCGTCCACCAGCATCTGTGACCACCAATGGAATACGATACACTGACTGCTTCTCGTAATCGAGTGATATCCTAGAGCAAGTTCAGTGCAAAATCCACTTCAATTACATTCTCAGAAATACTTTTTGAATTCAGCGAGCTGCATCCAAGCATTCTCATAACAGTCGATGAAGCAAAGGATTACTCGTTTTAGAGCAAAACAATGAGCAGTATAATGAAGACGATATTATGTCAGAAATAGCTCTTTGCTTCAAAATGACAAGCACTCAAAAATTTATTGTTCACTGGCGCTAATACTGAACGAAGCATAAAGTATATAACAAAAAATTGAAATCAATTGGGCATTTCTTCGTCCATAAAATCTCTGAGAATGAAACAATCAGTCTCTACGAATTTATCAATCCACCCACCTTGAAGTGACCTTTCCGGATTCCTTATCGATCGCAACAGGCCATGTTCGAAGGTCGTTATTGCCACCAAACGAATATTTCAGTGGTGGAATACCTTCTCGAGCACGTATCCTGATTATTGGGGCACCAATTTTTCTGCAATTACACCTCAATGAAGATCGAAATAGCCCACTAAAACTAGTTTTCACGAAGCCTTCGAAGTACATAATTTCACTCAACAAATTCAATCATCACAAAATTCTGAAATCAAATTTCTCACAGGGCGATTATTATAGGCAAGATAACCAACCAGTGCTACATCAAATTAATGACACTTTAGTGATCAACCCATTTCCAGTCGGAACAAGTTCATTTTCCAATAACAAGATACGAAAAAAAAATAAAGACAAAACAAGAAAAAAAATTACCCGTTTTCACTGACACTGGCCGAATACTGCGCTTGTTCGAAGCGAGGTAATGCTCGTCGTGATGTACTCGCAACAATCTCAATAATCAACTGTGAATATGCAGTAAACACGCCATCACTCACAGAAATATTCAAATGCTTTTGATGCATTCGAATATCTTCATCGGCTATTGTACGTGCCAACAGAATCACTCCCGAATGACGATCCAAATCTATAAGCGTCTCGTCGCCGTCAATCACCGAATACACGAATCGATGTCCATCAGCAACACTCGTCACTGTATCCTGAAATTATTGACCATGAATTCTGCAACATCGAAAACATTTTGATGGAAACGTTCTGTGATATGCCCACCCCAACGGCTGCACAAATTCAAACATGATTTGTTTATATTCGCATGAACTGATACTTTACATGGCAAAAAACACAGTTCAGAAGTTTGCAAGAATCGAAACGAAATC
The DNA here is from genome assembly GCA_035041965.1 of Anisakis pegreffii. Classification (NCBI taxonomy): domain Eukaryota; kingdom Metazoa; phylum Nematoda; class Chromadorea; order Rhabditida; family Anisakidae; genus Anisakis; species Anisakis pegreffii. The sequence continues at coordinate 139,739 of JAPYMA010000023.1, read as the reverse complement.
ATTTCAATATTCGCATATTCACTCGTCAGACTGAAACAAAGCGATACGTAAGAATGAGCATCGATTGAGAGCATCTTGTTAAAGAGTTATGCATGCATTCAGATGGTAATCATAACATAATACGAATGAACAAACCATATCGACAGCATTAAGCTTAACGATAAATTGATCAGGCAAGGCGTCATCACTGATCTTAGTTCGAATCACAGGTGTACTGAATGTTGGCGCCATATCATTCACATCATCCACAAATAATTGCAGTGTCTAGAATCAAACAATCGTCCAATTTTATGCATTTGCACAGAACATATATGGGTTACACCAATCCAAAATCAGTCTGTCCTGTCTTCGGACAGCTGACAGTCATCGAGTCAGGAACACACTTCAAAATTTAGAATAAACAAATTACTCAATTCTGTCATTTGAAGGCTCATTCTTCTACATCGATAAACTATCACTGTGTCAGCATCTGTGAACTGGATGATACAGTACAGTGAGCTGAATATAATAAACTTACTGCATGCGAGGCCAATTGTTCTGCGTCTGCGGCCGTTAGTGTGAACACGTAGGATTTCTGTGTTTCGAAGTCAAGCTGTTTCATTAACGTGATTTCACCGGTGACTGAGTCGATTGATAACACTGAAAATTGTTGGGCTATTACTCACTAATTTTACGGAAACAAGAACCAGAAAGATATTAAAAGTTCCGTTACATCTCGCTTAATTCAGTTTAACCATTGATCCAAACTAAACAACATTTACAAACAAAGTCCATATAAAAAGGCTTCAAACTAAGAGGATAGTTTTCAACAACCCCAACTTCGTTGGATTACAACGAATTTACTGTGATGCGACAATACAGCTGCCTTTTCTCATTTGAACGGCTCATTGAATATAAGTTGATGGTATGTAACAGTGTATGCTTTTTAAAACATTACGAAGGAAACTTCCTTACTTGAAGAATTTGCACCATTCAGTCCATAAGAAACAGTGGTAACCGTAGAGTCTGGGTCATGTGCAGTCACCTATAAATGGAATGTATACATGCGAGTAAGTTTTCATAAAATATTTGTCCCAATCCAGTTGCAATGAACTGTTATCATATGAGACTAACAATATTGCGTAAATCAATATCTCGAAGATGAAGAATTATCATACTTCATGTTTAAGTACCGAAATGCATAAAATTCAATATTACATACAAAATCGTTAAATCTTATGATCAATTGATATGATCAAAAATGATCAAAAGTAGTGCTCATGTTGATGATGAGGCATAACTTGGCGCGAACCTTCAGAATCTGAGTACCAATATGAGCCGCCTCACTGACGTGTACCTCATAGAAAGGCATCTCAAAACGAGGCGGATTGTCATTGATATCATCAATGGTCACCACAACAGTACACTCTGAGTGCACTCCATTTCGAGTAACATCGATTGCCATCACGGTAAGATTATATGTGGCACACTGCTCGCGATCTAGAGGCCTATGCACACTAACGGCACCTATAAACAGAATTCAGTTGAACAGAATTCAGATTCGACAAGAACTCACGAGCATCACTGTAATGAAGGCACATTAGAATTAAACGTTCCTATTCTCATGTAAGCCAGTGGAAATCTTTAAAAAAATATTCGAGAGATCCTCACATAATGAGAACAGAAAGTCTGGATTAGATGAGGTTGAGATCATGTATTTATTTCCAGGAAAGATCATTTGATGAGAACTCATATCGCTGTAATCGGTAAACTAAGCCAAATGTATATTCATTATTGTAAAGCGAAATGATGAATCCATCAAGCTTATATGTATGTACCGAACTAAATTATTGGTTCACGAATAGCGATGCAATTGAAACTCAGCGGAAGCGAACAAAAATGAATACCCGAGTTAAAGTCGACACGAAAACGTTTTGATGGATCACCACTCTTCAGAATATAACCAATTTGTTTGTTCATATTACTAATTGCTTTGACAGTATGAAGGGTGGATCCAATAGGTGCATTTTCATTGATGTGACATCGATAAATACGATGCGTGAAGATTGGCATCGCACGGTCAACCAACTCAATCGACACTGTTGTGTTCGTCGACAGTGGTGGATTACCTTCAATCCAAAAATTATTAGAGATCATTCGGAGTATTTTTGAAATTCCTCATTGATTGCCTGCTTGTAGCAACTAGTTTGAGACATTCGATGAAGATTCCATCAAGTAAAACGTTGTGAGCTTATCAATGTGAAAATTGATGCTTGAAGTGCCATTCGTGACAGAAACTGACTGCGTGAAAAAATAATTCTGCTTGCATGGTCTCAGATTTAACAAAAAGCACAGATAAATGAGGAAAACTGCTTCTTAGAAAACGTTTTTTGATTGATGGCTCGATTATTTTAAACGGAAACATTTAAAATGCACACGAACGACTTCACATATAGGTAAAGGCAGAGGTAAAACTGAAATCACCTTGATCAATAGCACTGACAATCAGCGAAATACTAGTAGCTTGCAGGCTGTCCAAGGATTTGGTGACCGTGATACGTCCGTCGAATTTGTTGATTTTGAAATGCGATAAGGCGTCATCAATCAACGAATATCTACAGATTAATTAGTACGATCAGTTTTTAAATCAACACCCACTACTATAATTTAGTGAGATATTCACAATTCATTCACTTAATCAGCAATTCCAACTGATCACTAGTAAGTATACCTCCGTTATTCATAATATCATTTTCTCCATTGCTCCACAATCTCCCACCCACAAAACCTACGATATCAGCGCAGAACAAAGGGCTAATCATTACCAGGCAAACTTTTCCTAGCCTAAACCTAACTTTCCATTCCTTAATTTGCGACGTGGCACTGTTTATAAAGTAGACTTTGATAGTGACAAACATTAGTAATCGTCATACCTGACAGCACCGTTCATGCCTTCATCAGCATCCACAGCTCTCACACTGAAGGCTTTCTCGTTCGGTTTTGCATCTCGAGGAACGGACGCCAAATAAGGCACACCAAGGAAACGCGGTGCACAGTCGTTGACGTCCTCGACGTCGATTACCACCAAACACTGGACACTCGCTGAGTTTCCGCTCGATGTTCGACCCTGAAATTTGTTCTCTTCTCTCTTTTGATGCTGCAGGCTAGTATCGTTATTACTATCACTGGAATTATGAGTGAGAGGGAAATTAACTCGATCAAACTTTATTACTATCACTGACTTTCCAAGGATGGTTAAAATACGGGTATTCAATGGTCCAATACTGCTCACTCATATTATTCGGAACTATCAGCCAACATTTGTAACGGTAACCATCGCACAATTGGAATTTATTAGAGCATTGAGGACAAAGGTGACCTTTTAGGCCGGCTCCATTCATTTCACTAGTACCCGCAATAAGATTAAATACGATAAGGTCTCTCTGCACGAACAAAACAACTCATTGACCCTTACCCACCGTTTCGATACTCATGAAATATTTTCCCAAAAAACAATCGCACACGCAAGCAGCACAACTGTTTCACCTGCACAACGAGTTTGATGGTCGGTGTCATCTCACGATCAAGCATAACACCAGTCCAACTGATCACACCCGACCCCGCACCGATAACGAATTCGGCGCGAGGATTCAGAATGCGATACATGACGGCTTCATCAACACTTGGATCGACTGCAGTGACTGTGAGTAAGGGTTGGGGGATTGCGGAGGATTGGTTCTCTCTCAATGAAACGCGATACTCGCTCTGCAGAAAATGGAACGAATCCGCATTTGTTGTTGCATTACGAATTGTCACTATGAGCGAGGCTGAATCCGAATGAACACCGTCGGAAACAACCAATGGAATCTGAAGAGATGTGAATGTGTATCAATAAATAACCTGACAAATTCGACATCATAAGGGAATTCTCATAGTGACCCAAAACGCAGTTGGTTATCCGAATGTTTCGTACCGCAGCATTTTGTCAAATATGGATGGTGACAATGGAGAACGATTTGGTAATCAACAAAAAACGACTCAAACAGATATAACGGTACAAAGTAACAGTGTCAGTGGAATCACTAAAGCTGTCGTACTGCAGTGTTATTCAAAGGTAACTGCAGTGTGCATGAACGGGCATATTCTTACCCTTTCTAAAGCATTCATCAACAATTTAATGTCAGAAGTCTTTTCTAACAAGGAACAGAGTCGAAAATTTGAATTTGAAAGAGAGTGAGATCAAAAGCTAACGTTGTATTGTTTCTTAGTGAAATCTGTTGAACGATTCATATTGACGCGAACAACACCTTCGAATTCATCAATTCTGAACAAACTTCTGGCCTCATTCGATTTGATGGCAAAACGCAATCGACCAACTGTATCAACATCGTATGCTGGCACTTTTGCTACCACAACGCCTGAATTTTGGAAATGAGGGAAGATATAACCAGGGGATAAACTCTCCGAAAAAATGGGAGATCCAACATGCAGAAGTTCAATGAATTGTTAATGTTTTGAAATTAGGTTGATTTTCGAGACATAAACTGAATGAGAATTCGAGTAGACTGATCAGGAAAGAATTCTTGGGTAAAGTGAAAGTGCGATCGACAATCAGTTCAAAGAATGTTTCGCTTGTCGTAGACAGTTCAAGAGATGTAAACGACGAATACCATTGACTGTGGGTAGTGTGAGTATCGCATTGAATGATTCCTTGATAAACTGCGGAGGCTCATCGTTAACGTCGCGTATCGCGATACGAACGAGTGCTGGCACAGCTGATGTTAGCGGTACTGCAGCCATATCCGCAGCTAGCACGTGAACTGACCATTCCTTTACCTGGAGGAGTATCAATAAAGATTAGACGATTATTTCGATTCTAAGCTGCACTTTGGCCTTTCTTCGGCATAAAGTAACAACAAGTACAGACAGTCAAAACACTTTATCAAGCATCTTATTTGATCTGCAAAATCAATAACGTTCAAAAAATTGCTCTGTATTAAAAGTGCTTTTCAAACTCTCACTGTTCAAGACAACCGTTTTTGAGCAATACGAACATTTCAGTACTGCTTCCTACTAGAGAACTTTGACTATCGGTGAGATCGAGAAATCATCAGAAACCAATGAGTATATGTCACCTTTTCATAGTCAATTGAGGCTTTCGTACGCAACGCTCCCGATACGAAATCAACCGTGAAGAAAGGTTCAATTGGTGAGACAATACGGTAGTTGACGAGGCCATTTGGACCGTTATCATGGTCGAATGCTTTCACAATCAACGGTGTTTCGTTTTCGAAAAGAACAGCCGAACCTTCAAAAGATACAAGTCAAATACATACTTCATACCATGGTTTAATCAAACATGTTACTATCATTTTCCCCAAAAATGTGCGATTTTTGGTTGCGGTGAGCTTTTTCTCGGTTGAGCATATCATGATGATGTCTGTTTGAAAGACAACGCGCTGTGTGTATGATATGTATGCTCTCGCGATGTCAATGTTATAAAATCAAAGCACATTTGAAAATGTGTTGTCACCTGGAGGCATATTCTCCTGAACGTATCCATAATAAACTGTTTGATTGAAGAACGGTGCATGCTCATTAACGTCAACCAGCTGCAATTCGTCAAAATAATTAGGATGAAAATTAACTGAAATTTTGACGAAACCGGAATATACTGGAAGGCTTCTTGCTGCATTACACTTTGAGCAGATGAACGCAATTTAGAATTTCATCTCTCGTGGAATCTTTCGATAAATTCTTTTTAAATCGCTCATAAGCTGCATCATCATTGTCTAACAGCATCGGAGGAAATAAAGCAGTGTGCAAAATGCTCACTGAAAAATGTAACATTCATAGCACTCAGCATAGATTTCAATCGAGAAGATATTTCCGAACAATTGTTTTCTTATCTGAAATTCAACTTCACCGGTTCAAATTATCATTCAAGTACTCTTACCTTCAGAACAATAAGCGCACTACTTGCAGTTCCAATCGTATTCGTTGCAATAACTCGGCAATTCATCACAGCACCATGCCTTTCGCGATTCAGACGTTTCTTCAAGAATACGGCACCTGATACTTGATGAATGGCTAGCGCGTGGCATTTCGCTGAGTGCTGCTGGTCTAGAGAGTAGCGAATACCCGAGACACCTTCGGCGTAAACTGTCATCAGAAGTGTGCCGGGAGCGGTGCTTTCCCTTACTGTTTGTGAATACACAGATCTGCAGTTTTAAACACTTAGGTACTTACTTCATCAAATGCTTTAAATTTAACATTTTCATGTTATTACCACGAAACATGAAGGCAGTTTCAACTCGATAGGCGCCTTTCGTATGATATTCGAGAGGGAATAGCAGTTTATAGTTTTGGGAAATTTCGACTTGCTTAACATAAATATGTGACTGGCTAGTCGTATTGATCAAATGATGTCATAATAAAAAAGTGGAATGAACAAGAATGCCCTATATATGATAAAGACAACACGGATGAATAAATTAGATTATTCAATGCACGCCGTAAAACTCGTTTATTTCAAGTTTACAGAAGAAAACTGTTCACGATGAGATGCCCATTATATTTTCGAAGCAGATAGTATAAGTTCTGAGATGATGAAGAGGAATGCTTTGAAGAGAATTACTTTTGGAAAATTGGTTGCCATTGTTCATCGATGGTCGTTTGAATGCGTACAGAGCATGTGTCAGAACGAGAGTACTCGGCCTGATCTGTGGCACGCACTATCAAAAGGGCTTCTGAATGCTCGAGAGCAGAAAGCGCCTTGACTGTGCTCACCTCACCACTGACTCGATTGATTTTGAAATAACCGTAATCGTTGCCTTAAATTCAAACTCACTTAGACAGATTTCATTTCTTTGGCGTACCTTTGCTTTATTATGCTACCGTAGAGTGTATTGCCCTGAGACTGACACTTATAAGATGGAGGACAGAAGAACAAATTGAGAAAATCAATATACATCCTAAAATACTTTCAAATAACTGCAACGTACCCGCAGCGATAGCGTATCGAATCACACCATTCTGACCATTGTCGGGATCATGCGCTTGTACATGAACAGCCACAGTACCAATTGGAGAGCTGCAATGAACTTATAGTGAGTGAGGTAATTGGAAAGAAAGAATTTACAGCGAGATCCATGGGAAATTTTTCGGCATTGCTTCATGAAAAACGCTATTTTGTGGTTTTTTTTGTGAAAAAATGGATTGTTGCAGAAGATGACAATGGCTGCGCTCATTTACTTACCTCGCAAGAATTTTAACGGAATATTCGGATTGTAAGAATTTGGGTGGATGGTCGTTTTCGTCGAGTAACGTTACACTCAATGTCGCATAATTTGACATTTGTCCACTGCGTGCTGCGATGATGATTGAAAAGTCGCGTGCAACTTCATTACCCAACGCTTCCATTACAACCACATTACCCGAACTGAAATTCAGATAATTCCGTTGGCAGAGCTGTTAGGTCAATAAATTAAAAAATTTTGAAAGAAAGTGAGCAACATTTCAGCCAGATAACAAAACAAACAAACTTTGGATCGATGCGGAACTTATCAATCGCAGCCAAATTCTCAACACTGTGTATACTGTAGACGATCATTTTGTTGGCATTTTTGCGTGTCAATCCACTCTCATCAACGGTTGCTTTCACCGTATATATGACAGTACCAACGGGAGTCTTTTCAGAAATTCGGGTTTGATAATGAGACGAACTGAAATGAGGACGTCTCTGAGGCGATCGTGACACTTCCACAATTATCTGAAAATAAAATCCCTGGTAATGAGAACTGAAACGCTTCATATCCGAAGGATTTACTTTACACGTTTACAAGAGCGTTATTCTACGATCGTAAACTGTCATCGGAATGTCAAATCTGAGATCTCCTTACTGATAATATAAGCTCTAAATTATGCAACTATCAGATAGATTTAAGATATGAATCACATGGTTTAGAATGATGCTTTGGATCGCAATAATACAACGATGCAATGTTCAGATAATCGACTGATTCATTCAAACGAACCTCCTAACAAATTTCGTTCTCACTCATCTTAAATACAAGAAAAAAAAACGAGGATATACGCACAATAACAACTAAAAGTACTTCTGACCTTGCCAGTAGCCTCGTCGATTCCATCACTAACACTGAACTCCAGATGGAATTCAGTGAGATTAAAATCCACATACTCGAGTGGTCTAGCCAATACCAGCTCTCCTGCATCGCACCTTAAACAAATGAATGTATATATTCGAATAAATTTGTTTCGAGTGTGCTGCAAGCTCACATCTGCCTAATTCTGATTATCTTAAGGTCATGAAGATCTAAATCACGTTAAGCATAATACTGACCAACAAATCATCACCACTAATATTGAGTATATGCATCAAATTCACATTGCAGAAGAAGGCTATCTTCAAACAAAGTCTACCTAATCGCGAACGTGCTATTCAAATTGCCAGCCGTAATCGTCCACCAGAGTTGATCTCCGTCAGGATCTTCGGCTTCAATCAGCCCGATTGTTTCACCGACGTTATCAGCATCCGATATCGGCAAACGTGACCAATGTTGTGCGTTCAGCAAACGTGGCTTGCGATTAGCATTCTAAAAATTCATAGACATCGTTGGTTTCATGCGTTTGAATATTTCATGAAATTGCTAGTCGAAAAGAATTGTTTCGTACAATTTTACCAAAATGTATTTTTTGAAACTAATCAGAATTTCAACAATCGGATTCAAGGACATCCCAGAAAAAAGTAACAGGCAAATTTAAATTCGTATCATATCAGTCTACTTTAAAGAAATTGAAAGAACTCATAGTATGTTTACTAAATAAAAAGTGAGCGATACCTTTTGCGAGGGTTTTCTACCAACTGCTGTTAAAATGATACGAGCCGATGCGCTATGATGAGGCTCTCCCATATCGGTTGCCTGAAAGCGTATCATCGTACTTCTTTGAAATTAAGATTCTCTAAAGCCATCAGCAAAATCCACGCAGCAGGATGGCATGAAGTGAAATTGAATATCATCAATGAAACTAAATGAGGTAAGAAAGGAAATAAATAACATGAAAACACCACTGAAATTCAGTACAAATTAGTTGCACAATGTGTTTAAAATGATCACCTGTATTGTGAGAGGTGCGATTTCATCGGCTTTCATTGCCTCAGAAATTCGTATCATACCAGTCTCATCAATCGAGAAACGACTATCGTTTGATGTGATATTATAAAACAATTGTGCATTAATACCTTCGTCCGCATCCACGGCAAAAACGCTTAACAAGAACATGAATTAATAAACCACCATGATTTGACACACTGGTTACACACAGTAATAATATTATGAAGATTACAATCTAATCGGTAACAATTTGAGCTATTTAGATGGGCAAACGTTGAGAAAATACCTCCACTGATAAATTATTAAATCAGGAACTTCCCATCTGTATACTTCAGAACAGCTTATGGACAGATTCTTACTTCATTACACCCAAAAGTGATATGTAACAGCAACGTTATTAAAAACACATATAATACGAGCCTTTGACTATGCCGCATCGCAAAAGTGACTACTCAATAGTAAGGTTATTCGGCAATAGTCATTTGGACTGTCTAAATTTCAATGAGAACCTAGCAAATTTGGAACACGCTGAGTCATCAGTGCTACAAAAAAATGTCACCTCTTGTAACTGTATGAACCGTTCTCTATGGAAATCAAAGGAATAAAAACGTACCGACACAAGTTCCCAGTCTTCTGAGCAGGTATATTAAAGTTGTAGATTTGTTGTCGAAATACTGGCGGATTGTCGTTCACATCACGAACCGTTACGATGACCGGAACAGTAGCACACAGCGGAGGAGTGCCCTGATCACAAATCTCGATCTGCACTTGATGCTCTCGCTGAGTTTCACGGTCCAGTCGTCGTCGACCTCGAGTTGTCATATATCCTAAACAACATTCTCGTCATTCAACGAACAAATGACACAATCAATGATATAACTGATATCTTTTTGGAGAGAAGTGTATGCTCGCATTCAAAAGCGAATATTGAGACAAATAAACACACCAAATTTGGATGACGAAATAAAGGCGACTTAACAATCAGAAAAAAAATTAACGAAGCGAATCCATGAGACCATTGTTGAACCTATCCAATGATCTCAAACGCACCTGTTTTAGGATCAATACTGAAGAAACTCTGTGGATCGCCACTCGCTATCCTGAATTGTAATTTGCTGCCCTCTCCAGAAGTTGATGGAAGATCGTCCTTATCCACGGCTTCAACCTTCAAACGCCAAATGTTAATTTGATCGAAAGAAGAAAACTCTCGCAATGGAATGGTACACTGTTTGCAACTTGTGAATCTGTTTTTGTGACCAGAAATCAAACGAAATTTCGTGTCATCAAATTAAACGCTGGGCCAAAAAACTTGAGAAAAACTTTACGAACAAACTCGATTCCTCAAGATGGTCTCATTCGTTTGTTTCTAAGAATTGTTTGCAAATGGTTCCAGGACTCACTAGTTACCGAAACAATTGTTAACATGATAAATTCTATTCAGTTACAACAATTCGATGTGATTAATATACATCTGGATGAATGTATCACCCTGGTTCATCAGAATTTAATTCTTAGAAATTGAGCAACTAAAAAATGAAACCTTGACAGCAACTGTGTCCTCAGGTGAATTTTCAAGAACTTCCGCGAAATAAATTGGCTTTGATGGTAACGGTAGATGATCATTCTTATCCAGTACACGAACGAAGACATGCACGATCGAGTAGAGCGGTACTGATGCCGAATCTTCAGCTTGTATTGTTAACCAATAACGATTTTCGACTTCGCGATCGAGTGGAACCGCAGTTCGAATGATTCCTGAAAGTGATGAGCGATGATTGCATTCATTCAATTAATTATGTCATTTTGAGGGTTTCCACATTTTCTGCGCTTCGATAAGATAACACTTCTGAGGTCTTACGCCTGCAACTTTCCAATAATTATTGCATTTTCTCTATATAATGCCGACGATTCAATCTGATTGGTGAAGACTGTGACTGTTATATTACATGATTTTTTATGCTCTAATGGCGCAGTGGTTAGTGTGTTTGCTGCTGCAATAACCAAAAGTTCACTGCCGTGAATGAGCGTTTTCCTGCCCTATGATCGAGCTAGCACAGACCTGTACTGAATTCACAGCTGAAGATATGTTGCTGTCTGATGGGCTTTTCTTTATTATAAAGCAATCAGCTCTATATGATAACGGAAATTCAATCAGTAGAAGAAACATGCACGAACAAATTCTATTGCTTAAAGTTTCAACTCTGCACCATCAACAAAATCTTTCGAATGGTTTCTCAGTGCCCTCAGTTTCAAATTAAGGTTCCAATCATGCAGCAAATGAGAATTAAATCAACAACAATCCCCTCATTGATGATGTTTTAGTACAGCAAAACAAGGCAAATAGCAAACCAATCATTAGAATTTTATTTTAATGAGACGATGAAACTAAATCCTGCACAATTTAAGCTCTATACCCAAAGGAATTGCGAAGATATTTCGCTGGATACCTCTCAATTGCCCGTTTCTCTCATACTTGTAGGAACGAGATCAAAATCTAATGTTCATAAGCAAAACAGTCGATCAACCGCACTGCTAGCTTATTTATGTACACTTGTTTATTGGCGCATATAAGCAATAAAAACAAACGACAACAATACCACACATTCAGTATGCGTCGTATGTAATAAGCATGCGCTAAGCTGATCAATTACCCAGGAACTCTATCTAATCTATGCATTAACCCAATTTAATACATGCTTCATTTAATGTTTGCCTCAGATTCAACTCCGTATATAAACAGTGATGTTGATGAACCCGATTATACCTCTGCTCAAATCAAAGCAATCCCAACTACACGATTCTCATTAACAAATGATTAAGGCCAATGGCATCAACTAGAGAACAATTCACGATTTGCTCTATAATTCTCAAATTTTCGCATGAAACAAACAAATTGATAAATATCTTCTGAATGGCTGCTTAGAATCTTTTTCCGTCATTTCGAAAGTGCATTGCCTATTTTGAATAAATGTGAACACCCGAAAGGACCTAAACTGAATTTCTCCCTCTCTTGGACTGACGCTCACTGCTTGAAACCACGAAGCAATTCGGTATGCAAATTCAACCTCATTCACATTACATATCGACGGCTCAATAGAAAAAGTAATGTTGGCAGGTGCAGAATGAGTGAACATGACCCCCATAGCGCATTCACCTCGTCGCTTAGAACAGCGAATGTCGCGTCCTCTCCTCTTTTCATTCCTCTATTTTACACTACTGATGGGATCAAATTTCAATAAATTGCTCCTTCCGCTGAATTCAAAACAAACACAGCTCAATTACGGAGTAATAATAATCATCCAGTCCACGAAGATAATCACCCAGCAAAGAGCTAATTGGATAATTCTTATTAATTACTACGAGATATTTCAGATGCACAAAATGAATAACGGTAAAACAGTAACTGATGCTGATAAATTTGTTCGATCAGTTAAAAAATGTTGGAAAATGATTCTAAACAACGCGCAGATTGTTTCAGCATTATTCAAAGTAGCTCATAATAACAGTCTAATTTTATGCTTGAATTATGTTGAAATGCAGTACGTTTTTTGAATTTACAAAGTAACTGCAACGCTACTTGTCTAATGATACGAAATGCAAATCCAAAATAATAGCACTAAGCGGAACTGGATCGCAGGCCGCCCAGCATCCGGAGCTCCCAACTTTATCGTCTATTCTCGAGAGCCCAAATTGTGATTTTGTCCCCAATCTTAACCTTACGCTGAATGTTTAGACAATGCATTGATGCTCTTGAAAACGCTTAATGGACTGACTATTCAATGACTGAATACGTTAGTTGTTATAAATATTTAATCACGATGATTACTAACATTCACAATCACGCCCGGACATTTGTCAATCACTAGTTTTGTGTTGTGCGCAGATGTCACTAGCAAGTGATACATTCGCTAATTGCAAGTGTATTTTGCACGGAAACTGCAACCTAGAGAATAGCTTGCTTAATCTCAGTATTAATAATAAATTACCATGATTGTATTCGGTCAATGAGACAACACTCGCGAATTCGAAAGAACAACAGAGGATTATGTAAGCAAGAATAGAACAAACCAGTGGGATCGATAGTGAAATATCCAATGCCATCACCATCAACGATCGAATATTTTATTGGTGATACAGAATCATCTGGATCAGTGGCTTGAAGTGCGAGTACCTCCGTGCCGATGGGCTGGTTCTCTGAAATTTGCTTTGTGAGGAGCACAAAAACACAACTGTAACTCATTCTGCGTCAGTAAATTGTTTAAACAGCAGGTGCCTAATAACCTCAAACTTTAGTATAACTGAAATATAACCAGCCCCCCCCCCTCACAAAGTATCTTTCGGAGCTTCATATTGGAGGTTCATCAGTCATTGGATACATTAGAAGGGTGCTACCTTGGGTCTTTCAGTGTTACCTTGGGTTTTTCGGTGCTTTCAGTTTGAGAAAAACTGAACTTCTTGTCACCATTTCTCATCAAAATAACAATTCTGTGAACTGATGAATTAGGAAGTGGCACGGAAACTGACCATAAACACTCGCTTCATGCGCGATATCCGAGAATATTGGTGGATGCGCGTTCTCGTTAACATCAATCAACTCGACCACCAATCTGCACACAGTGCTGAACGTTGGTTGACCGTTGTCCATTGCCTTAATTAACAGCTCATTTCATTGAATATGCGATATCGACAAACCTTCAACTTATCATTCAAACGAAGCAGAGATGGATCCATGAACAAAAACGTGTGGTCATCTAAATGTTTTCACTAACAACCAGCATGATAGACTATAAAAAAGAACTCTATGAGATGCTTTCTCAAACATTTTTGGTCACTATCCAATCAGACAGTTAATTGATTCAATCAGTAATTCATGTGAGTGCAGATAAACCTACGAATTAGAACAAATGAATGCGATTTGATGGTCAAAGTACTGCGAGCAGAAAGACTTATTAAACAATGCTGATTGAATTCAATCCTAATAATTCCACTCAGCTTTGATTACGAAGAAAATTCAACCTTACCTCAACAGTAATATTGTACAGTGGTCTTGTTTCGAAGTCGAGAGGAACCATGGAATCGATAAAAATACAGCCAGTGTCAGGCTGAATTCGAAATGGTAGTTGCGATGAGGATTTGTCGAATATCGTATCGAAACCGTACGTAATACGAGCGTTCTCACCGATGTCTGCATCAAATGCAGCAATACACGTAACAAGGGCACCATTTGGATAATCTTCCGGAATTTGCACCTGAAATGAGCATATGTTCTGATGCACCAAACAAAAAGAAACATCCAAATAAGATATTTATATCAAATGAACATTATAGGAATAGAGACCATCATAAATTCAATGTGATGTATAAGTTGAATTGAGTCAAAATGACGAAAATAACGATAAAATGATTGATGACAGTTTAGAATGAGGCAAAACAGTGTTTCATATGGCAGAATGGCAACAAAAGGAATGATACTTTTTGGATTTGTTCAGCACATCTGGGTGCGTTGTCGTTTACATCCTCAACAATCACCGAAACATTCACGAAAGTGAGTTTCGGTGGATGACCGTGATCGTATGCAACCACTGAGAATCTGAAATTATCGAGCGATTCAGAATTACGTATTTTGGTTGATATGAATGACAACTGAACACTATATTCACATTATACTGAAAGATTAGCAATTTCTGACTGCAAAATCATCGACTAGAATGACTAAGAAAAGGAACAATATCGTTTTGAAAGACTATCACCATTCCAAAATCGCCTGTGTCGTTAAACTATTAAAAATGAAAAATATCAACTCATGGCATTATTCACACAAAAAAACACGATACCAACAATGTACAATTATTCATAGTGAATTCAACAAAAAATTCGTAGAAAAGAAAGAATAAAACGGTACCGATGCATTTCACTCGTTTCCCTATCGAATTGCTTAAGCAGTCGGATAATACCCTTTCGAGCATCAATCTCAACTTGATTCTCATCCCCGGCCATTTTGTACGAAACTAGTCCATTTTGTCCAAAGTCGTCATCAGTCGCAGTTACGATCAACAATTCACTCCCCACTTCCGTATCTTCTGCTACATGAATGCGATAGAATGGCTGAAACGAAACAATAATGTAAAAGAGTGGTTTTGGACATAGTCTTACACGTTCCCATGAGTTCCTTGGGCATTTATTGTATTTCTTAAAGTTGTATTATTTATATTGTCAATCTTTTTAACATATGTGATACAGTTTCATGCGGAAATCATGAAGAAAAAATAAATGTTACATTTTTTGGATTGTGAGACTTTTGTCAGACATTTTTGCTATATTCATTGAAAATTTTCGCTCCCTCCCTATATCCCCCAAAAGCAGAAGAAAATACTGCAAATACAAAGGACTGTCACAGATGTTGTTAGAAGAAGATAATCTGCGAATGATTAATTAGAATAGTTGGGCACTCATCTGCCATTTGCTAACTGAGCCTTTGTTCAGTGGGCACCACTTGTTAGGTACAGTTCATTCGAGAAGAGCAACGAACGTATTGTGCTTACGGTTGTAAAACAAAATGTTCTCAGCCACAAAGGGTAATAAACATTACACGACGACAAATCAAAATTGACAACTTTATGCGATCTTTACAAATGTCCTCAATCGAAACGGTCAATTGCGATGAGTGATTAATGAGTTTGCTGTGAGGTGTTGTAAAGTTCAAAGAAAACAACATGTTGAAAATGTTGATGGTTTGTCGAAACATCGAAGATTCATAGGCAAAATGAGATACTTTCAGAGTTAATATGTTTCCATAAAACGAATTTTTTTAAGAGAACCAACTCTGGGCGTTCTCCAAAACGAAGAAGATATGAGAGGATAAACTAAAGCAATCCGTTAATCACAGATGAAGTGCAATTGTGAAAAGATGCTCAAACATTGAGTGTTGCATCAATGAGAATGATACACATAAGTTTACTCAAGCATCTTGCTGAAGGGGTAACTTCAATGTTTGAGTTCCAAATAGACAAACAACATGCTCCCTATATGGATGAAAATCGGATTAATGGAAATTGCAAAACGACGTGACTGTTTAATTAGCATTATTATTATTATTTTTATTTGGGTTTGTGTAATTTGAAGATGAGATGGTGTGATTATATTTCATTTAATGTGCATGCATTTGGCCGAGTGAATCGAAGTAGTATTGCTGTTGGTTTATGTTTGATCATCAAGAGGATTACGAGATCCGATTCGCAAATAGTAATGGTAATAGGCGCAGTAGCAGTTATATAATACAACTAATTAGATGTTTCACTCAGTGATTGGATGACGAAGCATTATATCATAGCATTACTCAATATCACGTTCATCAGTATCTTTATTCGCTCTCATTTTACTTAACAAACATTATAGATACTATTCTATTAGCAAAGGTTATGAAAGGTTGGCCCTAGCATTATAGATACTATTCTATAATACTATTCTATTTCAGATGCTATTATTCTATTAGCACTGAGATTGGAGATTTCTCAAAGTAGTTTCTTACTCCCAAACCATTGTGTTGGTAATCTTACTGTTTGTTAACTGAGCCGTATGAATGAATTTGAAAGAAAGGAACAATTGAATTATGTGATACGCGATGAAGTATACATATTTTTATATGAGCATTTCATGTACTCTGTGTTACTTTGAGTGATGTTCATGACTGAACTCTCCCGCAAAGGTTATGAAAGGTTGGCCCTTTAAATGGAGGATACACATCACAGGCAAGATGCATTAACGCATTTCCTCATATCAACCAAACTGAGCGCAATAATCCATCAGATTTTGCTTATAAAGCAGTGATTATTTGAGTGCTCAATGGTCACTTGCTTACTGCATCGGTCACTCATTTTTAATTGTCTCCTTACCGCACCATTCTACCATATATCATGAAAGAGACAATTCCATTCATGCATGACAAAGTCAAGTGGCAACGCGCTAACATTTTAGATCATTCAAGTGCGCATTTTGCACCTGTCATACGTAACGAGTGAAGTTATGCAGTCCATACTTCAGGAGTTTGCAATAAACTAATACATTCACCTGCGAAAGCTACAATTAGACTTTCGTCATTCCATTTCAATCAACAAAAGAATGCTACAACAGTATTCGATCCAAACTATCTCTAATATGAATGGAGGAAGGAAATTGTAATTGGACGTAAAGAAATATAAGGGAATCACAAATATGAAGATGAGTATGAAAGGACCTTATCGAATAAAGGTGCATTGTTGTTACTGTCCACAACAGTAACGTTGAGTGTAGCGTTGGTGCATTTGACGGGATCACCCATATCACACACCATAATATTCAAACGATGCTGAATACTCATTTCGTTTGTCGAATCGTTGTTTGATATCTCACGATGCATCAATTCATGAAGACGACCCGCAACCCTCAACTCACCACTGTGCACATTCACTTCGAACAGTTCATCCCAACATGCGAATTGTAAAATACCCGCATAACCACGGTCTGCATCTGACGCGTTCAGCGTTGTGAGCAACTGAAATTTGAAAGTTATAAAATAAGCTTTCCTCAGTGATATATTCCACTTCAAAAGTCTTTATGTGGTCAGAACTGCTTCAAGGTTGTGATCAACGGATTATTCAATCCAATATGTCTAAACTCGACGATTTCAGAAAGATTTCAACAGTAGAACAACGGTTGCACTTTTTCAACAGAAACGTTGCACTTTCGATGGCCTGCTGGGAGCAACAACTAGCCGATCGCACTATTAGAGGACATTCGCATCTGAATTTAGACTGAAGAACTCACCTGTCCAATTGGGGCATCTTCACTGATTCGAAGTGATTGCGAGAGAATCTCAAATTTTGGTGGGTTGAAATTTGGTGGGTCTCGACTGAGTCCAAACCGTGTCTTTGTTGGTATCTTTGTATGGTTCAAGAAAATCGTAAGAATCATTTGACTGCTTCTTGGGTAAGGCCAACCACCGTCAATCGCTCGTATTCTCAAACGCCATGATGATTCGTTTGCGTGAGGTGCTCGACGCAGTTTTACCTATAATCGACATTCGAATGGATTCATATCCAATTGAAACTGCGATAATCGCCTTTTGAAATCCTGGCGTGGATCATTTTCGAAATGAATAACATGAAAACTGACATCTCCGGTCTTATGGTCCACTCGAAATGGTGTTTCTTCATCATTCACCAACATATAATGCACTTCACCATTATGGCCTGCATCCGAATCCAGCGCATCCACTCGAACAATTGTTTCTTCCAGTGGAAAATCTTTTGAAATTGCTGAAAACGTTGACAGATAATTGCATCATTTAACAACAACAATCGCTGGTTTAAAGAAAGTATATCAATACAGAGAAATGAGACATCGAAACATACCGATGGGTTCTCCTCGAGACCATTTGGCCGCGAACACCGGACTGTGATCGTTACTGTCGACCACCGACACTTCAACTTGTACGTATGCTCCGGCTTTATATTCGGGCAACTGCAATCGAATTTGTGCTTCATAACTGCGGTTGAACGTGCGCTTTGGATGCAACTATTAGGAAAGCAAAATCTTTGAAGAGGTGAGACAACGAAATGAATAGGCAAATGAAAGAAACCTCTGCCGATACGATGAAAGAGTACGATTTATTTTGTTCGTAATCCAACCAATTAACCACTCGTAAACGACCACTTTTCTCGTTGATTACAAACGGTAAGCTTACAGTATCATTTTGAATGATTGAATATCTATAAAGTCGAGAGATTATTCACTGAGCCGAGATTATTTACTGTAAGAATTTAAAAAATTTTGGAAGCTTCTACAGAATAACGAACGTTCCCAGACGTAAAAAGCTGACTCGAAATTTATCAGTGTGAGAAAGTGTGGACATTGCATTCCGCTCAACAAAAAACAGAGAGCAGCGATGTTTACGCGGAGTTTTTACTAGCAGCGATGCATAGCAAAAAATGTGATTGCTGACCTCAAGCGACGACTGTCTTCGACAAAGCCATTAGTGACGTACGCTTGAACTGTGATCAGCACGAAGCCGATTGGAACTGATTCATTAACGTTCAAATGAAGTGTTCCGTCCACATTCGAAAACCTCACACTACGTTTCTCGTCGAATTCAACTTCAATTTCTGCCGTACAATTCCGTTGAGGCGACCCAATAACTTTTGCGATCAACGACAGTGTTAAATTCGTTGGTAGACGGTAACCTTGAAAATATTAAATGTATTATTATGAATATACTATGAACTAATATGTCATGAAGCAAATTTAGGTTTGGGGAAATCGTTGACTCGAATTTGGAAAGTTACAGCTAGTTTTTCGGAGTTGGCCTTATCATCGAACAAGCCTCTGTTTTAGGAACATTCCTTTCATTTCGTTCGAGATGGGGATGTTCCTGACATGCTTGCGAAGAGCATAATGTTCAGTGTGATAACCAAAATGAAAAAATTCAGTTTCAGTTGAGCATTAACCTGAAATAGTGTCCAATCGCCATGCGCCGCCTATCACTTCTTTATCGATTCGAAATGCATGCGAATAATCACTATTCAACAGTGCGACCATAACTTCATCACTCTCTTGAACATCGCTCACTCGTATGATTGCAACTAATTGAGAATCATTCATCGAACCGCTACGGATTGGTTTACGTTCGAAAACAATTTGAGGCATCAACGCTTTTGATTCATTCACTTTGATCGTCTGAAATCAAAATGACAACTGCAAATGCCGTTTTGTGAATATGAAATAAAATCGAGATATTGGTTCATTATAAACCAAAAAAACGAAACTTGTCAGTATGGGCGTTGGCATAAAAATGAACATGCTCAAACATGCAAGAGGTGTGACATCAGAAGATATCTGTTACTAAGTCGATGTAGAGTTTCTCTGATCTGTTACGGCGACCTCCGAATTAGACAATCGCAGACAAAGAAATTGGCATAAGCAATCATAAACATTCATATTTGGTTGGAAAACACTTTCAAATTTTGAAGTAATGTTACACTTCGACAGGAATCGCATAGCCACAATAAGTTGATAGAAATGGTTTGCATTGATGGAACGGAACTTACCACTTTGGCTTCATTCAAAACAATGGCCGCTGGAAATCGCTCCTGCTCCTCATCATCACTGCCTTGACGATAAAACAGTCGGGACTGCCGATCTTCGGCCAACAAGCGCAAATGATACGTTCCTGCATTAACCGATCTCAACGTTCTTATCCATCCGGTCAACGGATCAATCATAAAATCAGCTGACTGATTCAGAAGTGAATAGTAGATCTGTCCATTCAAACCGATATCAGCATCTGATGCTTCGACTTGAACGACATCCGAGAATGCGGGCAACTGCAATGAACTTACATCAAGAATGAATGAAAATCAGTCACACAACATAGTTTGCAATCGGCAAACTGCACCCAGAAAAATATCATCGCTGACTGAAATCTTGGAAACGTTCAATACGAAAACTTAAAAATTGATGAGAACCGATGGGATTTTTTGTTGTTGGTAGCTGAGCGATTTTAAATTTTTTTGAGAACAATTTTTCGAGACATTCGAATTAGTATGATCAATATTGCAAGAATCAACAGAAGTAATCAAAGTGATCGAAGATAGCGAACAGTTCATAAGCAGTGCAGTTCAGTGGATGGACACAAACCTGATCGGTGATTTGAGCGTGGTAATGGTCTTGCTCGAAGATGGGTCTCGCATCGTTTTGGTCAGTTATCGTCAAGATGACACTTGTTGTCGTTTCCAAATTTGCTGCATCTTTACGACGACAAGTTGCTTTCACAAGAAATTCGTGACGGTCCTGGATACAATTACATCATAATCAAGTACGTATTAATTAGCATCCATGAAGGATGGACATCTGATGAACCGTACAGATTAATGCTGAGAATGTCTTGATATATTCATTGGGTGCCTCCAGAGAAATGCATAAACGATATCTTGAGATGATGGTCACTTATAAAGGATGAAAACCAGAATGACAAAAGACCGGAAAGCATGGTTTGGTGTGTTAACAAGGTTGAGCGATCGGTTGATGAAAGCGTCAGAATGCTACAAGCAAATGCTACTTCACCTAATAGGGTAACCTCAATACCTTCTGGATAGATAAATTAGAACTTTTTTTTTTCGTGGTCTATATCATCTTGCAGTCTTACTAGTCGATGTAAAGCATGTGTTATTGAAAATTCGAATTTAAAAATCCAAAGGATTTCAACGTCGCAATAATGAACTGAAAGGAAGTGCCTATTCACCAGATTCTTCACAATTCATTACCTTCAATGATGAGCGGCTTCGCAACCTATGAAGATGAAAGAATCTCCGTCATTCATCAGTGCATTCTCAATTGATCGGAAACGCTTTATGATCTACCATGAGTCTGAGTACACAAACCCTTCGATAGTGAAAATGTGGAAGAGCCGGTCACTAATTTCTGTGCACGCATAGACGGATACGATGGAATATAGAATGTTCTTTTGTGAGTGTTTTGTTGAAGAGTCTACACATTTACATATTCATTACCTTTAATGTTGGGTGGCTTCTCAACCTATGAAGATGAAAGAATCGCCCTCATTCACCAGTGCATTCTCAACTGATATGGAAGAGAGCAGGAATAATCTGTGTGCTAGCGATTGCTACATCTAAAGGCTGCATCAAGCCATACTGAACGTGATAATTGATCCGTAATGCGCGAAACGAACCTTAAGTTCCCGATTGAGGATACCATCGTAACGGTGCCTGATACGAAGAAATGCGAAATCGCCCACGTTACGAGTCTCTGCTTTGAAGTGTTGCTTATCACCCTTCAATTGATTGTGTGAAGTGAACTCTTCATGCATGCAACTATCAGATAACAGCACAACAGCAATGAAAATTTTTGCTAACAAAAAGTTTTGCTAAAAATTAAAATGCGAAAACACTTTTTAAACCGTTTTTTCTTTTCCCACATCACCACTGCATATTTGCCTTATCAACAAACCAGTATTTAACAAAATGTTGAAATAAAGTAATCAAAAACTGTTAAAGACTATTAAAAGCATGTGATCGATGAATACCTCAACAATTTTGAATTTCACAATGGCATCAGTACTCGGCAACGGAACACCAATTCGAACGGGATCATTCGATGTGGCGTAAACCTCTCGACCGCGAGCATTCTCTTCGATTGAAAGATTATATAACGCAGCCGTAAACTGCAAAAGCTCTTTCATCAAAAAGCATACAAGCAACACAGAATACAGCAAAAAATAAATTTTTCATAATTCTATAATTGAACTGATAGTGAGTGCAAACGACTGCTGCAATCGCACCGTATACAAAAAACGTTTACCGAGAAATGCTATGCAAAAAGCTTGAACAAATCTCATTTCAGTGAGAATGACCAGTGACCATTGCTGGAGCAAATTATAACCTATCATTAAACATTTCTGAAAATGAATGAAAAACAGCTGAAATCACCTGAAAATTGGTAGTGAAAGTACCAAGCGAGCGATGTATTTGGTTGTTTCTCTTTCGTGCTTCAACGAAATCCGATCGTTCCCCATATAGCAGTAATAGTAGTAGAAGTAACAATAGAATGCGATAGCTAGTCATCGCGACGACGATTGAAGCAGATTATCGCACTGACGAGCGACGGTTATTACAGTTACTTTTAGTATTTTTTTGATTATTATCAGTGACTAGTGAACAGAGAAGAAGTACGATAAAATGTATTCGATTCATAAAAATGACGATTTCAGAAAAATTATAATGAAGACTGTGAGCGAGTTATTCGTTCAGTCGTCACATCAGACAGCGTTCAAAAGTCACAATATCGCTGGAGTTGAAGTCAAAAGTTTGTTGAAGGAGACTTGGAGAAGTGGTGGCACTAAGAGATGATCCAGATTCCGATATCTTAAGCAAATAAACGTTCGTTGCACAAAAACACACACAGTCGAGCACAAATAACTGCCTACCTGCAAAGTGACACTTTCGAATTATCATTAGAATCATATCAAACGTCATAAAACCAACAACGATGGAATCGAACGAATGAGGATACAAAACGACGCAGGCAAAACTTACATATAAACCAGAAACAATCATACGGAGAACAAAGCATTTCGAATAAATGGAATAAAAGAATAGATATCAGAATTTGGATATCCGAATGGTATGGATATCAGAATCAACTTCAAAATGAGAATTCTGACTAACATCGGAAAATCATCGCATACGATCACATATGATCACAAGTAATATTAATCCAAACAGTGGACTTCTAGAAGAAGTATCAGTTCATTTTTGATAGCCGCTATAAATATCAGTTGAAATTTTAAACATGACAAGAGGACAATGACCGGGCTTATTAATGAAGACTATGATGCGACGCATATGGTAAGCTCAACGAAGATAGAGAAGATGAGTGGCTCGTTCGATTGCAGAGTACAGATAAAAATATGAACTGGACAACTACGGAGAACATCTTCCTCATAAATACATCCGTCTTGCAAAGAAAGATAATTTTCAAAAAAAATGATTAATATAGTTTATGGCTTTATTGGTGTGTGATTTGCAAAAAAAAAAGAATATTCCTTACGAAACAGTGAACGGTCTTTATACATACCACAATCGCATCACATTTATTATGAACGCTCATAAATCATTGGATATAAAGAAACGGAATAACGACGCCTGCTAGCCAGAGCGAGTATACACCATAAGCAAACCGCACTGCTCTTATTTCATATGATTAATATTATTTTGATATTACGGCTAATGGGTGCGGAAGCAGTCTCATTTTTTGGCTGCCGGTAATACAGATAACTGTATATTCAACTTTTTTTTCAGTCTGTTCCACTGTTTCGCAGATTCAAAGTCTAGACGATTGGATCGGTTGCTAGAGCTTGATCACAGAGAGAGTGGGTGTAATGAACGCCACGGAGCTTCAATTGTGATTATACTATAGCATATGAAACCTTACAATGGAATTAAGAAGCAGAATATGATAAATTGAACGTGATATTTCATGAGAAGGTATGATTGCTTAGCTATGATGTTTATAAGAGAGAACAAACAATAGATCCTTGTTAATGCCATCACACATCGTGCAAGGTCATAATTCAAAAAGATGTCACTCAAAAAGACAATACAAACATTTATCGGTAATATATTATATATGCATGCACATGTTACAATCGAGGGCAGTTCATGTCGCATGATCAGTTCACTATTACGCACTTGGAGAAACGGATACAATAAAGAGGTATTTCGCACGTTCTATTCACGCCAGTTTCTTCACACCTAATTAACAATTGAAGTTAGCACCTCATTCGTGGACCAAAACCTCAATTCGTTCATGTCACGATTGAACTCAGCTTAAGTTTCGAGATAATTTCCACCAATCACTCACTCCACTGAATATATTATTGCGCACCTTATGCTTATGGTGGTGATGCCAGTAACTGTCAAGCACATACCATCGCGTTCATGTGTTGAATAAATATGCATAACACATTTTTTATCTATTTAATACCATTGCGATAAAAATAATCTATAAAATTTTGTGGAAGAGGACGATCGGAAGGACAGAGCGAAATACGATGCGAATAAGTTCAAAATGAGAAATGGAAGCAATTAGTCACGCTTCAGGCCTCTGAACCACCAACAAATTCGGAATTCAAGGAATTCGATAGAAGTTTAAAACGAATATGATTACTGTCTGCGCAAAAAAGACAAAATACAGAGCGATTCTGATGAAGGTGTCATTTTGATATCAAATAGAGGCATCTGTATGGTTGTAATGAGTTCCTGCAAGTGCTACTTGAAAAATGATTTTTGAGATTTTTGAGGTTGATGCAAAGTTGGGAAAACGAAATCTTAGCAAATGGATTAAAGCAAATCCTCCTCAATATCTGAAACATTGAAAGTATTAATTAGTATTATCCTCAACATGCACGCATCACAATGTCACATATTGTATCACAATAATTGTATCACAGTACGTTGGTCACATGAATTGGAAATGAATGCCGCGGCTAGCGGCGATTAGTCATTTGATGAAATATAATAGTATCGAAATTATCATCCACCGTTCACCGCTTCCTTGCAGTGAACATAAAAACATTCGCACATTTGTGTCTGTATGGAAATTTATGCCGTTTGAGATAATGCTGTAACGAACGAAAAAGTATACTATTCACAGCATCAAATGTAGTTTTTTTGCTTCACTATCCAACAAAGTTATGACAGGATGCTGATAATAGCCAAAGTGAAAACAGAATAATAATCATCTATCCATTTGCATTGTTCAAATGGAATAATTTATAGAAGTGCTCATTCTTCTATTGAAAGTGACACAGTTTGTAGCCATTGAACTTACGTTAACCATTTTAAACTATTACATTATGAGCTGAGCTACTACAAATTTCTTTCGAAAAGTTATGGACATGACTAAGCAGTTGTAGTTTAGCCGATTTCGAGCATAGGTCGAATTTGGTTGATTACAATAAATTGTAGGTGATGTTGCTGTATCCATAGTACACAAATTCCAAATAAGCAAAATATGAAATAATATTAATGATAACAAATTTATAGTTTTAAAGGCATCTACTTAACCATCTCATCAAATCTATGATCACAAACGTGTTCGACGATCAGTAGTAGGTTGATGATATCAAAAAATCATGAGTAAACAATGAAAGCGATGTCACACGAGCAGCAGCTGCATTCAAAATACAATGGTCACTCTTGCCTAGCATATTGTACTATATTTGTGCGTTCATTCAATCATCCATTCATACAGTGAATGTCAAAGGTCATCGGAAATTATGTTTGGTCACTTCAAAAAGCAATGGTCATCAAATTGCCTCTTTTCCTTTCCTGTTTTCATGGCTGGCTCATTATGGCTACTACTATCAGATAGAGAGAGAGAGAGAGAGAGAGAGAGAGAGCAGCAGCAGCAATAGCAATAAAAGCGATGCGATCAATTAATCAAATTGATAATCCGTCTGTGAGCAATGACAAGAAGTCGATATCAGTTGTTTTTGAAATCGAAATGAAATAGGAATGCAGAAATAAAGTTATGTCCAATGTTTCGTTAGGCCACATTTTATAGTATTTGTATTTGATTCACACCAGCTATCATTGAAGGAATTTATCTGCATCATACGCACTGAACAGTTTGCACTTCGTGAGGTATACTGGCTAGAAACAGCTTTTATGAAATTGCGATTGCCTTACCGTTTGTATCAGACCTGTGCCTCGAGAGAGGATTTTAAAGATAGAGACAATTTCATCGACGTCCATAAACTGTTTCAGTCCTAATGATCAGGTGAAACACTGAGGTTTGATTGAATTGACGGAATCTAACTTAGATTTGGATGAAGGAAACCTCTTGGAGCCGCCTACTGCGGACCTGTTCTGAGCATGTTCTGAACTTATTTGAGTTCGCTCACAATTAAATAAGAGGCTAGCGATGCTGACGAGAGCTGATTCGACGGTGCAGTGACGTAACTGTCATCGCCGCCTATCTCGCAATCACCAAAACGTGCACAATTGAAGATTTTTCAACTGATCGTAAGCAAAAAAACTGATCCACTTAATATGTCACTTCATCACAGAGCTGCCTTTCTTCAAGCTTGTCAATAACACAAAGAGAGAACAACAAACAACACTAAATCTTGATTTGCTCGAAATGAATGAAAACAAAAACAGTGAAAATGATACAGTAAACTTGGTAAACTCTATAAAATATATCAATGTCGTCAACTAATTCAAACGCAACAATGTTTTACGGATTATGCGCACAAATATAACTATAGATGGAACTGTTATGTGATTCATAGTCAGCAATGAGTATGAGATTAAGGTCAATATTAAGACCGTATTATGTGTCCGATGAATTTTTTTCAATCTTATCTAGATATGCAACGTTAATAACATGTTACAATTGGATACGAGAAAATCCTCTATAATGCATATGAAATGTCTTCTGCAACTCAGTTCTTGCTATCATCCACGCAATTATAGATAGTTATCAGCAGATTGGATCTGTGCGCAGATCGAAGATTGGCTCGTGTTGATGTGAATTACTACTGACAAAATATGAACAATACCCAGAAATGAGAACAATCACGTTGACTTAGCGATTGTTTGTACGATAAAATCATGAATACTTCTACTATCAGTCATAATAATTTTGAAATTCTTTCAGATATGTTGACAGAACAAATGATGAAATGAAAAAGTATGATGAACAACTTTATCTGTGCTATTCATACTTAAGAAACTGATCATCTCACTGTTAATTCCACTCGCCGAGACATTGTGCTCTATTACATGAAAGCAATAATCATTGTTTATTTCAACAATCATTTGCGACTAATTTTCGAAATTTTGATATCTTCTCAGAGTTGAAATGTTCAACAAAAATTTTGCTAGACTTTTATGGGGGTGATTAAGCAAGGCCAGACGGTGCACATGCTATTATTCTGACTTAAGAAAGTGAGTGACTTAAAAGTTGTGTAGAATTCAATCGAACCAATAAAGTGTCTCGGTAGAAATGAGAAATGTGTAAATGAAGTGCACGATTAAAAGTGATCGTTTGCATAATCGAATACAAATAAATAATTTGTGCAAACAAAATGAAATCAAACGTGATTCAGTCAATCGTTCCAATTGTCATCCGTTTCTTTCCTTCACATCAAATTTCACAATTTATTTTCCATCTCATCAAAAACACTCCTTCAATGCCATAAAAAAATACTACCA
Organism: Anisakis pegreffii; assembly: GCA_035041965.1. Classification (NCBI taxonomy): domain Eukaryota; kingdom Metazoa; phylum Nematoda; class Chromadorea; order Rhabditida; family Anisakidae; genus Anisakis; species Anisakis pegreffii. The sequence goes on along the minus strand of JAPYMA010000023.1, from coordinate 111,856 downwards.
TCGAACAATAATCGTTTCGCTGACGATTTCTCGTACTCCATCGCATACATTAAATCTAAGCAGTAAAGTAAAAACGCAATAGGTGCCCGAATGACAATAACACAATAGCTCAGTAGCCAGACTTGATTGAAGTGATTCGTTGAAAAATGGTAACAATGATTAGTGAACGCTGAATTGAGTGAACAAGAAGTGACGGACATTTTGGGTTACTTCCTTCAAATCTTTTACAAAATTACGATTTTCTATTTGCAGTGGGATAGTGCAAGAATTCAATGAGTAGTCAAGTCGAGGAAAAAACCTTTGATATCATAGATCAGTTTCCAAGGATTTAGAAGTTGGAACGACGTGTGCAGCAAAAAAATGAAAAGGTTTCTGATGACAAAAACTTTGTAGAATTTCGAGGAAGGAGACTGTCCCGCAGAATAAGAGTTTTTATCTGTGTACATTCCTTAATTTCGTAAATGATCAAAGCATATGTATATGTGACAGCACATTTGATAGTGCATTCATATAAAGGAATAACACGATATCATAAGATTATCTGATGTGATTTTGATTATTTTATAGCCCGAATGAAGTTGTGGTCTAGAGCTGATAGACGCATTTTGGGTAGCAAGAAGTAGTGATAATAAAAACAAAGTAACAATGATAAAGATACCATTTATTATTATTACTGTTATTATCATAAGGTACCATTGTTATTGTTTTTTAATGTTTTTATTACCTTATTTTCATTGTTCCTACTTCTTGCTATTTTATAGCCATTTTTTGGCACGAGGAATGTTCTTTCCTCATATCAAATCATGCGATCAGGTGATTCACCACGAATAGAGATCACGTTACAGATGGTTTCGAAACAATCGTTTCAATAGTTGATGTTAATAAACTTTAGAATGCTCAAAAGCATCTTGGTTCTAGAGTGAGTAAGTTGCAAGAACGTTCAAGTTCGAGTATCACAAGATTCGAGATTTCGGAACGACAGCTATGTTCTAGGTTATTCTTGGCAATTTTCGATGATGAATTTTTCAACCAAATTCGATAGTTATAAACCTAAAATATGACTAAAGCTGACGGCAATACAACTAGATTTAGCTGCATGTATCTTGTTTCATATTTTAACCGCACTGGAAAGAAAATGTCAAGAAACTATTGGTGAACAGTGAATAAATGTATCGAAAATTGCTTAGGGTAGGCAGCTGGTATGCCAAATGGATTGAACGCATCACTATAACATGGATGATATTTTTATCTATGTATGATAATTTGTTACTTTATATTTAAATTGAGATTGCACACACACACACACACCAAACGATCCATTCAAACATTGTTATGTAAAACGTTTGTTGCCTACGAGCGATTCAATTTGTTGTTAGGTTTCAAGTTTGAGCAGAGTTTTATTAGACTATGTAATTTTAGCAACGCTAAGCCACAAGCTCATTCCGTACGAATAAACTGGATAGTATAATTTCCATATAAGGCATGCCAGGATGCATTCATAACAGCTTCAAAATGCTCAAGTTAGATGAATGAGCACAAATTGTTCGTTATCTATTCATCATGCTATGCGAATTTTGGGAAAGTCTGATACATTTTCGAATACAGAATCCCATCCCGTAGCATTCAGACAAGGATGAGTGAGTTTAGAAGCTCGTCGCCAGACAATACAAAAAAAAGAAAGAATTTTCTGCTGGCGAGACGGTGTATTTTAAGTTGGCACACCACAACACAACTTATTTCTTTGTCTTGTGAGAAATTCGAAAAGCAGATTATTGCTGAAGGCGATGGATGACCATATCATACAAAAGAAAACTCAGTGATTCATATAAGGGGCCAGAATGATCATCCATTCGTTCCCTAGTGGATAGATATTCCAAAAGTTATTCGCTTAAGAGTTTCTCTGAATCATTTCAATCAAAAGACGTGATTGAAACGCACAGCTGCGCAAAGGACTAGTGAGTCAAATAGACACAAACGCGTCTAGTTATTCGGGAGTGAACATGACTCTCTAAAACCAGATGAATCTGAATGTTTATCAGTGCGAACGAAATGTAGTGATAATGTGTATCATCGCGATTAAAAATTAAATACGGCTTATTGACCACGAAAGGTTTCCATTTTATAGAATATAAGAAATGCAGACTTCAAACAAACCACATCAACACCATCTTCAAATGTAATGACCCAACTGTTAATGAATTTCATCACACACTTATAATCATACCACTCAACGATGCAGAAAACAGTTTCAGATGTAAAGTAAGAGTCTTGAACTCTTTACTTCCTCATAAAAAACTGTTATGTCAAATCACAAAATTTCCACTTAATAGAATCATTGAGTGCAGAGACTGGTGACTGAAGAAAATTTGAACTTAAAACTTGATGGAATGATTGCTGTTTCAAAAGAATTTCTTCTATCATCAATTTTTGATCATTCATCTCAAATGGAGCATGATTGCAGAAATGAATCCCTCATTACTCGTCCACAACACTGAAATTTCTAACGTGACCAGTTTGTTGATCACTTTTTCAGACGGCATTAGTTTCCAATCGGCATGTTCAATTGCATTCCTACAAGCTAGATAACAACTCATAAATTTCTAACAATAAGCAAGACACCATCATCGCATACAATTCGCAAATGGCTGCCAATGTAATCAAAGAGTTCAATCTACAAAAGGATATGCAAAGCAATGATTTAATGATGGGCAAACAGGCTGAATATAATCAAAACATCTCCATCGATAACATCTTATTGACATAGCATTAAAATGCAGACTGATCGCAGTTCACATTCATGGAATGGGAATAAGCCATAAGAGAATTTCGACTTACTCGTTTGTTTACAAGCATGAACAGGTAAGGTTTTTATGATGTCTAAGGTATGAATGCTACATAAAAACACAAACATTCAATGCGTGGAAAGCATTCCATTCTTTGCTTCTCCTGGCCATTCTAATCTATAGCACTGTACAGCAAAGATATGCAAGCTAGATACATTTAGAACTAGCATCATATTCATTTGTGATATATTATTTAATAACTGCATACAACTCTCTCCAGTGACGCCGGCTGGGATCGAATACGTTCATGCATGTTCACGTTCATGTTCACGTTCATGCTTTTGCCGTATCATGCTCGATGCATTCCTTCCTCATAAGAAGGTATGCTATAACACCCCATGAAAATATTCATATTCACATACCTCTGTACTTTAGTGTAAACAACGCGTGTACGAATAAAGTGACCATCATTAAAAAAACTGAATAATTTGTATCATAATACATTCCTTCCAACTTCAAAGCATCACTTTTTGCATTATTATTGAATCGCACGGTGGGGAGCCATGCAAAGAATCTCGTTAATAATTGATCTAAACATCTTTGTTTCGCTATGATTCCAAGAATACTGCTAATAAAACGTTTCTGTCGGCACAGAGTTACACTAGGTCGGTAAACATAAAGTGATATAGAATTAAGGTCGGAATCTAGCAAATTTTGATTGTCTCCATCCTTATTTATCCATCGAGCACAATGTCGTCGTTATACATGCTGATAAAAAGTGTATCTTACAGACATGTCCGAAATACATCGATACAGTTTATTGGCAAATGATTATAATAAAATCACACTTACATTATGCGTGTGTGTATGCGAACAATATATAATATATGCAGCATTTGGTATGTTTCATCTACGCATCTCATCAACACGAGCATTCATAATCATTTTAGACAATTGCCACTTTCAATCTCCTTAATCTATTCAATATAATAATGAATTTCCCTCTTATATGAACACAGATGTTAGATTATTATTCGAAATACGAAGACGGGAATGATGATGTGTTAATGACTCGTTTGAGTGCAACTTATCAATATCGAGAAATGGCACACTGCTCGCATAGTTGCGTTTGAGAACAATGTTAATAGTGCACACTGAAATGGACTATTTTTCAACCGCCTTCGATTGTGAGTACTGCTTTTCATTTCGGCAAGGTTTACAATTAGGTATTCAATACTACTGTGGTATTTATAACTGCAGCAACATGAAAAGGATTCTGTGTTACATATGTACTGATCAAGAATTTAGATACAATTTTCATGGTTTTCATTTTTGACTAACTTATACACGAAAAGATGACTACTGAAAAGTCTATTCTTAAGCTACTGAGTGATTCAACGTAATCCCCATTTTTCAAGTTTCATTTCCAGCAGAATAAATGAATGAATACTTCGGGTATTGAAGGGAACGATTGATACGAGAAGGTATTGAAAAGGTACCTGAGTACAAATCTAAGTTCACGAAAGAGCACACTGTCGAAAGTTTAGAATCACTCAATCATATCCTATAGAAGGATGAACTCGAAGGGTGAGGGAGCACAGATAAGTGAGAAAATTGCGCATTGGTTGACTAGCACTTGCACTAACTTCAACAATCAATCATTCCATTCCGAATGCTACAAGTAAACATTTGAAATTTGTTTCACTTGGGCTTTGGCTTCCGGACGCCAACTTCTCCAATATTCAATCACCCGTAGATATGATTGAACGCGATTCTTGAGTTGATCATACATTTTTCGAAGAGGATTTGAAGAGTGCTCGATAAGGATGAATTTATTAATTAAAAACACGGTGGTGCATAAATCTGAACTGTTATTATATAACACAATTTGCGCACATCATTGATGAAACAATTCGATGTTTTACGGATATCATCAGCAAACGAGGTTTGATATATGCATCATAAAACGATGGTCAACGGATGAATTAATTAAAATGGATGCGTTGATTGAATAATAACAATAACACATCGTATACATTTGTGGATTTTTGCATCAACTTGTTTGCAATATATAATTATAATCTCATCTCTCTTCCGCCCTCATATCCCCAAATTCTATGATAGTAAAAGTTTCGAAAAGACACTGTAAAACCACGATGTGGACAGGAATTCGTTCATCTATGTCTAATGCCGCATAAAGCGTAATCTCTTCAGTTTGACTTTGATAGTAAACTGATGTTGAATGAAAGAAATTGGAAGATGCGTTTCGTTGAACCATAATTGTAAAACAAATGTCATAATTCACAACAGTAATATCCATTTTTGAGAGCCCATAAGAAAAATGTGATCTGTGGAATATTTCGTTACAATTTCAAGCAATCAGAAAGAAACTATTTCAGAGATTATGTTTGCGTAAATGAGCAAACATGATAAACTTCGAAGAGCAAGAAAATTGCTCGCGACATAATTCTTGTACATAAAAGAAAAGGCAAGAAGTAAGATTAAGAGGATAATGCAACAGTATACAAATTGTATTAAGCGATAAAATTAAATTTGCGCGCAGAAACAATTATTTTCTGGAAACATTATAGCGTGAAATTAGTATAGTCACTTGTTTGACTGAAAGAGTGAATATAAGTAGTAATTGTTGCATAGATGAGTATCGAAGAGTTGCTATCATCATGATATACTCCGTTCAATAACTCATTTAATATGGGACTGCAGTGCGGAAGGTCAGATATTGAAACGAGGAACTGCTCAAATTAAAAGTTTCAACGTCTTTTCTACTCCAGAAAGAAGGAAAATGGAAGTTTGAATGCATCCGTATAGTTGTTAGAATGGATACCCTCCATGTTTGTTTCAAGAATCGAGTTACTTCGACTTTTGGAACAACCATGAAGAAAGCGTTAGAACTGTTAAAAACGTCCACTTTTTCTCGGAAAAACTGTTCGACTAGATCACGGATGAGTAGTTGTTGTGATCGCAAGGAGGATCCGAGTTGGTTTGCGATGGTTTCATGGACCAATCGATGACAAATCACGCCAATAGCAAGAGATTTCATGATTTTCGGTAATGTCTTAACATCATTGCAAAAGAAATCTTGATTGTGCTGGCGAAAATTTCAAAAACATCACTTCATGTGCACCAGACTTATAAGTGTTGTGCTTCAACCATGAATGTTCGCCTTATGTACCGTCTCACGTCTCGTAGTATCAGAGCAATTTATCATTCATTTTTATTGGAAACTTTTCTAATCTTCACAGAAATATTCACAGAAAATTGCTTCTTATGGTGGCACTTCTAAATTCTTGATAGAATTTCTCTTCAAGACTAACCACACAGGAGAAAAACAATCAAAAGATTTTGATATATTAATCCGTTTTGAAGGAAAACGAAGTAGTCTGTACTGCCGAAGCTGTTGCCGCATCAATCAAACAAATCGTTTTGAGGCAATTTGGCTGTCGAATGCTTTGAGAAACGCAAATCTAGAATCCCTGACGGCATAATTCGGATTTACGTCACGAAAATTTGCATTGTATTAGATCCCTTCACTCTGAATTGTTGTTTTACAGCAATATTTCAGCAAAACAATTCGATGGTGAATGAATACAATGGGGAACGGGGTCAGAATTCTGTTCTCAAAAATTGGTCTGCTTATCACTTATAGTTAGCCAATCAAAAGAAATTTGCACGTGAGAAACGAAACTAATGAACACTGTGAAGTTGGGAATATTTACCTTTGCTCGTAGTCGTACCTTTGCTTATTGTCTCTAGATGAATTAGTTGCATAGCGGCAAAAAAAGGCATAAAAACATGATATATAGGTGTACAAATGTACAAACACAACGTCATGACTGGGTACATGCTGATAGAGGTGTGCATACTCGGTAAAAATGCATGATGACTCCGATGGTAAATGATGCATAAGATTCACCGACGAGTTGAGGTGAGAAATGGCGCATCGCTACATGATCTGAATACGCGAATGAATATCAATTACCATCAATCATGGAATTACTGTTGCATGATTTGATGAATGAATGCGCTCTTATACCGATACCGAAACCTTTCAAACTGCCATAGCTGTGAGAGTCCTCAGAACCCTTTTACTTCAAGAATATAGGACAGTCAAAAGCACAGAGAACACCACCAATGTTCATAGTTTTGTACAAGTACAGCACTCAACTGTCTGAGTGGGTATTATTCTTAAATGTGTACTTGTGAATCGTCTATTCGTTGCCATATATCCAAATAAATCGAACAATGCCTCGTTCTTACAATAAATCTTGTCCAGCCTTATCTTGTCTTATTACTCAGCCATCGTGTATCACAATATTAAGAACGTCATCTTCTCCTCTTTCAGAACTGTATTTCGCTGGTAAATTGATCCTTTCTTGATAACAGTTTGCTAATCTCTCACTCAATTTGCTAATCTATCGTATCACAACAACAACAAATGTCACTTGTAGCAGTAGCCAAAGTTATTGTCTTCTAAGAGTAACAATTCTATCTGAATCGTTTCAGTTCGCAGGTTTCTTCCCCTAATCGAATACAAAAATTTGCCATAAATGACAGGTTTCTATGTGCGTTTTCGAAAGCGAAGTAGCGATCGGTCAATGGCGATCGCGTTGAGCGATTGATTCATTCAGTGAGTTTTAGATAATATTATTTTGGATTTCGAGCTGCATGATTTGTTTTGACAATGTAACTGATGCAAATTTGTGACGAATAGCACAGTCTCTTGAGTGAACTTATTCGATAACAATGGTTTCATTGCAAAAGAAAGCATTTTGCCTGTTCTTTGCAATACAACTGTCATGAATTAACCAAAATTTGCCAATGAATGTAAGATTGTATCAGACAGATTTTTCCCTCCAATATCAAAAATAAAGCACTGTCATTTGTTAACATTCCTACATTACTCTCACATAAGCACATGTATACACTTGTGATTAACTAACTCGTAAAATCTGCAGCCGATCGTTAGCCGTATTTAAAAAATAATAATATAACGATATGACTTGGGCCGATAAGCTATTAAATACATCACAAAAGACACTGCAGAGAAATCTGTTGTATCTATCAGATCAACACCATATTGTTCACCTAATAATAGCGGCTACGAGGACGAGGTATCGCATCCGTCTGCATGCACACATACATATAAAGATATTGTGATTAGGTGATTATCGGTTAAGGCCAGGAGGCAATTTGGCGCCATAACACATCAAAATCATGAAAGAAGAACCGAACAAAAAATAGGAGGACAACTCGAATGAATTGAATCAGAACCTCGAATCGAAGAGAATGGACACTATAATTATTGCAACATGCTTATTTGTTGTTAACGAGTTGTTTGATTATTGAGTTACGGCTTTTATATGATGTTTCTTTGTGATATCCAATATAAAATCATAAATATACGTTTGTAAATTTGCTTATTCTCTATCAATTACGCATCTAGGTTGTGGAGGTAACTAACTGAACGAAATCAACGTAATTCCGCAGATCCATTTTGGCAATTATAAAATCCAGGTATACCGAGTAAATTCTAGATTCGTCAGTTGGAATCTGATCTACTTTCTCAATTCTGAGCATTCGTAATTAGGGAGAAACTGAATGTCTTCAAAGTCGAAGTCGGCTCGAAATATCGAAAGAACATCGCTCGATTACAATCATTCATAAAATGAATGTAATGTGGTTCAGCCTATTTTTACATATCTCTGATCATATTTCAGCACAGTGTTATTAGAGGTTGTTGTGATGTGATGCATAAATGTGTATTTATAGCACTTCTGATGGGAATGCCGAGCCTTGCAAAAAGGAACTCATAAACGTATTTGAAAGTGCAAGGACCTTGACAGTTCGCAAAGAGAATTCTTATTACATTTCAAGATTCAGTAATTATTCATTTCTCAAATTTCTGAGGTTTTTTCTGGGATAAAGTGAAATTATACGAAGTCTCCTCAATAACATCGACATGCACAGCTACAATTTGAAGTACTGTGAGAATATTTGAGGCCTTGAATATGAGTTTAATTTCAATCTAATCTGTAGACTGCACTCAGTGGGTACCTCACAACTTTGAAAATTCGTGAGTTATCAGAATGATGTTGCAAATAATAATTATTGGTAAATGAGAAATAGTACAAATTCACTTAATGGTTAATGCAACAATCCACTCATAACTGATCGTAAATATAATGCATTCCTAAACACAGCGCATAATACAAGTCATTGAATGGTCACTCAGTGGTCACAGGATGGTTAGTAATCACATTAATAATATTATTACAAAAGGTGACATTCTCGCGAAATGACGATAAAACGATTGAATTTAGTTGTGTTGCACGTGGAAATTACAACGACGACAAATGTCATCAGTCTTACTGACAGATTAAGCGGATTTATTTTTGATCTCACGATTAGTGCTGTAAAAGACGCTAACCGCTGCCTGGTACGTGCTTGTCAGCGGGAATTAACTTCGTTTTAAGTTTTAAGCACTCACTTTCATCTCAAATCCGTCGTCAATCATTGAAAACGAGATCTGAAAAAGTATTCTTATCGTGAGACTTGTTAGTCAAATGCTTAACGAAGCAAAAACTTCACGTGTAATGAGTTCACTGCGAAAATTTGGATAGAACAAAAAACATTGATAATTAGACCAATATGAAAGGAGAATAATCAATTGACGATTGTCAGCAATGTTGAAATAATGAAGTCTAGCAGTAGGTTGGCTTCAGCATACTAATACAAATTAATTTCGATTAAAATTCATCGCCACGATAACAACTCACTAATTTAGGTAATTACGACACAGCAGGAGTTTTCAGCAAAATTATGCCACTAATGACATGAAGCAATCAATAATGATGGATAGCGGACAATAATAATGTTCTCCAATGAAGACAATAATTGGTGTTCAATAAACGAGCTCGTTGATGAGAGCAATGAGTTGGATGGATGTTTTTGAGGAGGACCGAAGAGGTCATATTTACATATGGCCGTTAATATGCTATTATGGTATTTGATCTGGACGGATGAATAGATCAACGAATGAGTGAATGCAGTAAGCGTATGAAGCCATCAACAACAATAACAACAGGTAGTGTCGGCAGGTCCTTTATTAGCTGAAATACCGCAAAAGGTTTTTAATGAGGACAAACGATGAGGCGATGTATCAGGTATCGAAACGCAGAGAGGTTTAGATGTAGAGATTGGAATTGTTAATTAGTTATCTGATTACAAATGTGAATCTTGAGATGATGTTCCTAGATTAATTCTTAATCGTTTTGTCTTTGATTGCAGTTAAAAACACTCTGATGAGATTGTGACGGAAACAGTCAGTTGGTCAAAGATTAGTGATCATTAATAAAGAACAACCAACAGTTCATTTAATGAATTTCCTCAAAATTTTTCATAAATCTTCTCTAACATCACATAAACTTTTCAAAGGACTGCTGCCACTGCCAAAGTTATCACATATATCACTTGGTGTTCTATAAAAGACTGAATAATCGAACCGTGCCGTAAGAATTCTTACAATTAGTAAAGAACCTCTCATTCGAAACAATTCAGAAACCGAACGAACATTGTAGATAGATTTCGCACAGAATGAACAATTCTTCATAAATAATTTGACTTAATTAGAACATCATTCGAAATTCAACAGAAAACGTCGTAAGCATCAAATGAAAAATTTACTACTTCGACAATTTCATTTGCATTGAGTAAGTGGTAAATTAGACTAGAAATTACAGAATTGTAAATGAGAATAATAAATAGAAAAAGCGTCACAGATGTTAATAAATGAATGGATGGGATGATCTATGTCATCATTTACTTCTATATGTGGAGATATGCCGTATTGGTGATCATTTTTTATCTTTGTCTATCTACTATATCCATCTCTTTCATAAGTTAGTTACATAGCAATTGCAACACTAACGACAGAACGTAGTATCTAGATGTATATCTGTGTATTCGTAGTAAATGGAGGGACGCAAGAATGCAGGCTGTTAGCCTGCGACAAATGCATGCATTACACGCATCAATAGTACTAGTCTATCTGGAACTGAGGGTCATCCGCTTGACATCACTCAATATATGTGGACAAATAGAGACAGACCTCTACTTACGATCGTATATGTGATTGGGTTTATGGATATTATTGTTTGGCTTGAAACGTAGCAATTTCAGTTGTCTTTATGTACACTCGCTAATTCGTGACTGCCTGTTGAAAGTGAGCTGAATTCATATTGAATTCACACTTCGACAATACATGCAAGAAATATAATTTGTTATTTGATAGGATGCAAACAGCTCCATAAACGTTGACACTTGACGCGAACTGAAGGTCAAAACAGAGTTCCAAAATGATTTCACTCATTTTTACTCTAATGTCGAAAACAGAACAATCAATCACAGCCTTAAAAACAGATGACATGTAGTGGGAATTTTGAAGTTATCGTAGAATTTATAGAATAATTGTGCGGAGCATGGTTGCAAACGTATGAAATCGCCGGTATCATTCAAGCAAATAAATTACTGAACTGCTAAATGAGCACTTACAAAATGTACATGTTGCAAAACATGCGAAACAACAGATCCTTAAATATCCCACAGAAGCAAATAAATCTAGCAAATTATTTTCAATGACAGTTTCAAACAATTTTTAATAACCCTTCGAAACCAGTCGGAAAAGCGTTCATTGCTGAGGATTTTTTTCGTTTGAAATGCCTGAGAATGGAACTACCTGAGCGGTTGAGAGGCAATAATATAATGCATGTTATGATTGATGTGAGCGAGTGAATAAGTCCAATTGAATGTTCATGGCACGAAACAAGTTGAAAACCCTCTTTGCAGCAGCAATTTTCGTTTACCGAGAGTAATTTTCCTTGAGGAAGAAACTCATTTGCATCCTGTCCACGAATAATCTATGGGAATAGGAATACTGAAAAACCTTTGAATGGAAAAAATTCTGAGTGCTGGAATTATGCGTATGAGAAAGCACACAGTCACAGTGAGCATCGAAATGAAACGAAACAAACACGACTCGAAAACATTCATCGCGTACACTTGAGTCCATTTGAATGATGAGTGAAATGTGGACGGACGGAGCAGAATGAATTCTTTTCCCTTTACTTTCCTTTGCAGTGCTCAGAATTACTTTCGTCGCTTGCCTGGAAGCGATGAATCGACCGGGAAAACGTATCGATCCAAGGCAATACTTCAGTTGCTGCTTTCTTGCGACGAAAAGTGCTCGAAATGGCTTAATAACAACTTGTCGATTGCGCTATTTTTGACAAATTCTAGTCTTTTTTGTGAGATGCCATCTTGTTGATGTAAAACACAATATTGAAATCAAACTGAATGAAAACTTTCAGGGAAACAGCATCAATTTAAAGTGTTTGAGAGAATCCGCATTATTTGCATAATGTGAAGAAGATCGCAAATTTCTACAACATATCAACTATACCGTATTCATCTCATATTGTACTTGATCAATGTGTGATTACAATAAAATTATTTCACCTGCTATATGAACTTCATGTATCCAAGGCGGTAGATGATACGCATCATGGGCACGCATTAATAATGTACTGATCATTAATGATCTTGAATCGATTGAATTATACTTTATCACTTCATACGTATAATAGATTCAGTAGGCCAATAATTGAAAGTTTCTTTGAGAAACCAATTATAAAGCATTTATTCGATTCACTTATTGATGCTGGATATACTAAGTGGATTAACGCATGATTTCATCAATCCACTGTGAGTGGTTGAAATATATGATAAGAATCAATAATGGTAGTCAATACTGAGTACTGATCAATGAGTTTTGTTGAAAGTTGAATGTTGTTAGAGGGGACAAATGAAATTGTTAAAGCATGCTAACGCTTGTTATTCCATCTGATTAATCTTAAAATTGCGATCATCATATATTAGTGGTCATCTCATCCATGGACAAGGAAGGAGGACACTGAATCGTTCGGAAATTCTTACTTCAAACCCGCTTCAAACAACCTGAATGGCTAGCAATCACCACCTGCAACACTACAAGTCGTCGATATCACACGAAGTTATCCGTTGTGAACAACTTACTCAATGATACCATAGTGAACTGAAAGTATCGCTATTTGAGTGCTGCAAACCGGCGACAATTTCAAGCAATCTTACACCGACGAAAAGGCGGTTCATCATTTGAATGAAGATGTCAGAAAAGCGAAGAAAAAATGACGATGGATGTCGCATGAAAGTGAGGCAGTATAACTATAATAAAGAGATTTTATTAGGCCCATTATGAGATTTGAATTCATTTTTAACGATGGTATCAAACAAACCAACGAATTCTTTGACTCAAAAAATTCTTCTCTTATTGCATTTTATTTTTATTTTTTCGTTATTTTTCATTACCACCGAATATAGCCACAAAGGGAACGTTCTCGTTCGTTTCTCTTGCAGCTTACCAGAACATTCTTTCCAATTCTGCCATACAAGCTTCTGGCATCACCAAACAATGAGCAAATTGGAAATTTAAGAAGATTCATCGATTTCTGAGTTAAACCCATTGCCGTTAGTTGGGCAGAAAGAAGAGTGGAAATATTGATGGAAACAAAATTCAGAGATAACTCAAAGGTGTATTTTCGTAAGGAGTGATCATATCTGCTGATCAATTAAACAATTAAGACAATGAATGAAACTGAAAATTTTGCTGGTTTGTTTTTCTGAATTCATGCCGATGGAAAATATAATACTATCAAACAAGAAGCTGATCAGTAGAATATGCAACGAAAACACCACTAACATATTGCAACATTCACGACTGCTCGTTCTGCAGTCCTATTGAGCACTTCTGATTCAAGGTTGAGAGTTGATTCCAGAGGGAAACAGCATTTCTACTGATTAAGCGGTTTGAACGCCTTGGGAATTTTATCTTCTTGGCTTTCGTTCTGCTTTTTTGAATGGATTTGCTTTCGTTTTAGAATATCTCTTTCGTATAGACCCAAAATTCATCCAGAATTTGGGATTAAGAGTATAGCGACTCGATCAGACAGTAGAGGCAATGGCTCTAAGCAACGGTCTTTAACACTTCCGCTCATTTGGATTTTTTGCATTCAAATTAATCACAAAATAGAGATTGGGTCCAACAATGCTACGAAATGAAAGCTTTACAAAGAAATGTGAAGCAATAACTCAAGAGGTTTTCGAAGCACATTTCAAATTAATCAAAATGAGAGATTTACCAAAAAAAGCAGAAAAAAAAAGAGAAGATTCTTTTGAAAGAGCCAATAATTTCAAATGGAGACTTTCGGAAACGGAATTTTTTAAAATTTTCTGGTGCAAAAGCTTAATGTTATCAACGTTACCTCTAACGTAAACCAAAATTGTTTCTGCTAAATAACATTGTGTAAAGTAAAGTCAGAAGAAGATTATTTTATAAAAATGGCCCAAATAAAAAGTGCTTGAAGCAAGTCAACACACACGTTCAAGTGAAAGCAACTTTGAGAGTGATTCTTACTGCGAAACCTGACCCTAAATGGGCTAAAGCTAACCGCAAACACATTAATTTCTTGATCGTGCCAACTGAATTTTTGCATTCAGTACAGAGTTACACGGAAATTGCATTCATTTGAGTAGTGAAACTTTATACTCCCTCGAGTACTTCATACTGAATGAAATTAGATCCACCTCTTTCATTCATTCGTTAAATCAGAAACCGTGTTTTTTCTCATCTATTCGTTCTACTGATACGATAATACTTAATGAGTTTCATCGTCTCATGCTGAATGCGATTTTCATCAGAACTAAAATAATCACTCTAATTTCGCGAGAATTTTCCTCTCCGAAAGATTGCATCCATCAAAAGTGTGCAAAAAGAAAACGTTTTCGTTGAGGGTGACAGCAGGAAAAGCTTCAAAAGCGTTCCAAATGTTGCTTGCAATGGATGTGGTGCAATTAAGTGAACGGAATAAAATTCGTTAACGCGAGCTAAGCATTGGCGAAAGCGTGAAGTAATCAAAAAAAGTAAGAAGCGGAAAGCATTTTACAAGAAAGAGAATTTGCATTTTGTTAAACAAAACGAACGTTTATTTATGTTTGTTCATATGTCACAATAAGTCGCTATATTTGAGGTAATGCTCTACAACGAAAACATCCACTTTAAACCGCCTATCCTAGCACAAAATAAACATTTCTAATAATAACGGTAACAATGTGATGTTAACGCATCCAATGAATCCAATACTAGTAATCGAATGAATGAATGTCCAATTGCAATGCAAGCGTATCGATCATAATCTTCATTCAATGTGAGCCGAGCGGTATGAACGCATCAGATATCAATGCAAAAGAACTGTTCAATCAGTTCCCAAAAATCAGTCTAACATGATAAAATAGCCATGTAGTGTGGGGATTAAAAAACCCACTGAAGAGGAAGAATTACTTGCTCTTCGATGATGAATTGTATGTAAGTTTCATTTCCTAATATATAAATTGAAAGAATGCTGGAGAATGAAGATTTACAGGAAGGAGGGAGGGTAGTGTGAATAGGGGAATAAAACCGATCAAAATTTGCTTGATTTCATTTTTCAAACAATATTCATAACATTTTACAGTTCCTACAACAATGAGTTGGTGATAATAATATTTTGCTCTTTCGCGCTATTTTCGTTACAATAATCGAAGCGACGTTTATGCCTCACAATGTGACTATACATGATATACAATAATAAGTACATATGCTAAAAACCCCGAAAAGTATTTATCCCATTTGGCTATTAAATGACAAATGCACACAATATAGTACCAAGCATGAATGGATGTTTGCTGTATTTGACACACAACATCTTAACGAAATAACCAAGCAAATAGCAGGTAATATAATGTTGAAAATACAAACAACGAACAAGCAATACATACAGTCATCATCAAACATCATCTTTATGCCTCGATGGATGAACGCACGGACGGATGACCTTTTTGCGTTCAGTTAGTCGTTGATCGATTCGACAATCCATTCCCATCGCATCTCATTTTATGTGTGTAATGGTTATAATGAGGCTTGTTAACGGTGTGAAAACTGATTTTGTGAACATGCGATTGCAGATTAGAGAAACGCAAAAAAACCGCTGAAATAATGCAATGGCTTTTTGAGTGAAACCGTTTTGCAATTGAATTTTCAATTGTAACGAGAAATTAATGCGCGAATTTTCAATGAAAAAATGAAATTCCACTTAAATTTTTGAGTTTTTCAGCCAGTCTTTCGCATGGAAGCTTAACGCACATGTCTCACTAGAATCTGATGAAAATGCAAATTCAATTGGAAACTGTTCTCTTTCGAAACATCAATGCATTCTTATTTACGGTCTATTGGAAATCACGTTTTATGGTTGCTGCTGCATGGCTGTAGAATTACTGTTTTGATGATAGCATGATCGTTTTAGAAAGATCATCGATAGAGACATTACATCCGTCAACAAGGTAAAATCACAACAAGCAGCTTCAATGCTTGGTGAAAGAAGATTGCAAATGAAAAAACGAAATAGATATTTTGTGATAAATGACATATGTTTGCATTCACTAACTGAGCATATCAGATGCAACAGAATAAAATGACTGAAACGTGAAAAGATAGGATTGTATTGATCAATGTTCTATCGAGATTCCATTGATCAATTTGCAGTTAATAAGCCTGAATGATGGTGATTTTGATTTGCATTGCGTATGATTTTTTGATGAGATTTTGATATAATCTAAAATCGATATCGATGAAGTTTGTACTGCGCTGGATTGTTGTTGGTGCTTGGAGAGACAGAATGTAGTGATATTGTATTATCACGTATTGAGTTGCTGAGTGCTTTAGCGACGATTCCGTGTATTAAAGAAACTTTCATTGTTAGTTGCGATGAAGTTGACAATGGAGAAACAGATGATTGAATCAGATAATATGGTCATTAAAGGCATGAGTTAACAAAAAGTTTGCAAGCGATTGTGCAAAATCAAAAAAAGGAAAATAAATGAAGAATACATGAATGAGTTCGATCGTGTGATCTAAATCGGACATGAATGAGTTGATGAATGGAAGGTTTCGAAATTTCACAATAAAAAACCTTAGTTTTGAACTCAAGATGACCTTTAAGTGCATCAATACAACAATACTACAATCGAAATCATTATGCATTGAAATTGTTTTTTAAAGCAAAATTGAGGAAGCGTTTTGTTGACCTCTTTGTTCTCATTCTTTTCGTTTCTATCGGTTTCCGAATTTTGAATTTCCAGTTTCTGCAAATCAAGCACTGTAAGTTAGAACAAAAAGTCGATTAAAATCCTGAAGATATGTTCAACTTCCATTACCTAGACGACTGAAAGCATTCTAAGTACATCGACCGAGAACATTCAATCAAACATTCAATTCCTGAATCACGGAAAAAATTAAACGGAATGCCCTACTTAGCGAGAAGCGGCCATTTTCAATAGCAATGATGATGTTTAGCTAACAGTTGTAAGTAGCATTAGAATGGATATCATAAAAACAGTTATAATAACATTAAGGAAAGTAACCACGAGAATAAAGGAATAATGAGGAACGAATTAATGCGATCAAAAAAGTGAGTGATGCAGATCGATGCGGCATTATGCGAAATGGCTAACGGCGTGCAGGTAAATGAATGTGAAACGTTAAATCATTGTCCACACCAACCATATCAGCATTACTAGATCTTACACGATTGATCATATTCCTAAGTAAACGTTACTAGATAATGGCAATGTGACTTTCACGCTCTCTTCGAACAGAGTCAGAAACCATTCATAAGCAAACAATCCGTAAGCAGTACAAACAGGCCGGCAAAATCAAGAGCAACATCATGGCATGGATAAGGGCATTATGGTGTTATTAGTTGCAGTAGTGGTGCAGTAGCGTAAGGGTTACGCTGTTTCGGGTTTGCATGGGGTGGGACATGAAAGGCAACAACAACGACAAAATAGGGTAATTGAGCGTAACTCTCTCTTTCGCTTGGCCAAACCATAGAACGAAAGATCTATTCCAGATATATCTGTATTATATAGATATGCATAGTTGAGATATTCTTAAAAACTGTTGTTGTGTGGTGCTCAGAGCAATACTAATCGTAGTTCTCTTATGCATCGAGATATGTTTATGTTATGCGAAGCATGTTTCCACATATTCGATCGTATGTCTCGTCGCATAATGCATGTATCCGAATAACTTACGCTGCTGCATTCAAGAGAAGCTGTTCCGCCTTAAGCCATTTGCTTGCTCTCAGCCGATGGATGGATGTCCTCAATCTTTACGTCCAGCTCGTAGTCAATAACCCATCTTCATTTCAATGGTCGTCTTCTTCAAGGATATTAGCCGCAAATTGGATATTTTTTGAGACAATTTTTATGACCAAAGAAAATGTTATCCTTCTCTCAGTTACTCGATAATCTTCGCCAATCCAAATTCAATCCTACAGATCAGGCATATGAAACATACGGATGAAGTTAACCGGCTTTTCCGATTGCATAATGACTGAATAACTTACCTTTGACTAGAACTAACGTGAACGAGAACAATAATAATAATAAAAGCGTATCGCAGTTCACAATTGATGTATGTCTTCATGTCGCAAACGAAACGAATTCATTGCAGTTCACAATAGGAATATATGACACCAGATTTTGTGTGTTTTGATTTATGAATGTTTCAAAAGGCACTTCAGATCGGAAGAGGCACTGTTCATTACGTGAATGCTACTGACTGAGTGTCATCTTCAATTGGTAATCGATGAATGAATGAATGCATAATCCATTTGCGGCGATCCAACCAAAATCCCATCCAATTGATTCAATGCCATTCTCAAATTCAGCGTTGTAACAATCCCACTGTTATTCACCAAATTTGATTACAACCTCTCTATGTGGCATTCATTTTTTAATTAATTCGAAGATTACTTTCCACCTCATTACACGTTCACTCTTCGTCCACCATTCATTCCCCTGACGAACAGCAATGCAAATTAGTCAACTTCTTGGACCTATAGTGCTATAGCGCTTGTTCCCCCGACGGACAGCAATAAATGAGGCCTATACCGCTTTTCAGCTTCATGGAATTTCCTAGGTTTATTATTCAAATGAGTTGTAATTCAATAAATCCAATGAGTCTTGTGAAAGGTGTTCCGTAGATTCCAGTTAAAATTGTTGTTCACGGTCAGACTGGAAATTTCGAGAGTTCCAGCGATAGATAGGTACCAATATGTAATAAATAGGCTCGAGGACAATTTCCACCCCCAATCAAGATTTTTTTATTGTGACTTATTTACAGCAACTGTTTTTGGCGTACTGAATTCACTCATTTGGTGAAATCGATGTTTTTTTGGGGAAATAAATTCAAACACGTTTGTTTCTCTGAGACATTCTATCCGGAAAACCCAAGAAGCGACCGTCAAAATGAAATATTGACTCATTAAAATACTTACAATTAGCTTTTGTTGCATCGCTAACCTCAATCAAGCCTCAAAATACAAGTATCGTTAGCCTCAATCAAAAGATATCGTTGAGTGTAACTTTTGTTAGGAGCAAATGAATTTAACGCTGCAAAACTGGTTAAAATATTCTTCGTGAAAAAAGAGGCGATCAATCATGTAAATAGTAGTAAGTGATTCTGTGAATCATGCATATTCGAGTAACTACCTCCAATAACTGTGAAAGCCTTTTGTCCTATAGGATTATATATGATTCATGACCACTTTCCAAAGTTTGGAGTCATTGTTAAACTCGAAATATCAATCATTACGGTTTGATGCGAACGATAATCATCGGGGATTGGAAAAGTACAAACATTTTACAGAGCTCTTTTCTCATCGATGACTTGAGATTGGATATTTTTACTTATGAGAATTCCATGCAAATCAACGACTTTGTGACCCCTGAGATTCTGAAATAAGCCTTCGCATTCGAAGTGAGACGAAAATATCCTATGGATTTGAAATCTCTCTTGAAGACAAAAAATTCAATGCGCTCAGTATCGAACAGTTAATTACTGCAATAGTTAAACCTTCTTGAAAATCAAACCATCACCTAGAAACCAACAAATACAGTTTTAACTTTCGAAATTCTAGAATAAATACTCCAAACATAGGCTTTTTGAATAACAAGTAACCGGGAAGCTTCGTCAAAACTTTAATTGAACTACGGAAGTTCCTACCTTAACTGAATGCGAGAAAATCTCTCAAAGTTCTCACAAGAGAGAAATTTTTCACAAATGAGTAGTGCAATTGTTGACAGGAGTGTGATCTATGTACAACATATCGAATTTCTCCCATACATTAATCTGAAATGACAACTGCATAGCGTGTTTTCTTGTAGAGGAGAGCAACGAATTGCCTAGATTCTGTGTATTTGGTTTAATTGAATGAATCGCATCAACGCACACATTTTCTGCCACATTCCTCACGAATGACATTCAACGTGAAGTTTCAGTTGAAATTGTTCATCGAATCTTCTTTGTTTTGAAGGTTGATTGCAATGATCTGTCAACGTTTAACAAACAACTTTTCTTGCGATCGTTTTTCTAGAAGAAATCATCTCATAAAGTGAACGCAATTCAAAGATGCTGGGCATTAGAGTTAAAATATTTAGTATGCACATATTTGAAGTGAGTGGATTAGTGGATGACAGGAACGTATCGCGTTCCACTTTTATCCGGTGAAGAATACTCCATGAAATGCAGAAAAGAACCTTGCACTCTACAGACTCCTTCCTGCATTAAATTTTTTGTGCTGATACAAAACAATAAGAAATGGAAATCGGATTGATGAAGGAAACAGAATGAAAACGACCAGGCATTCGTGCAAAGTAAATACTGCTTGGCAAACAAAGTGAAAAATAGTTGAATATATGGAATTTTTGTTTATCTGTTGACACAAGTTAGCCTTACAATATGGGTGCTATTGCGTAGTCGTTTTTTTAGTATGCGCAAATAACAAAAGCACACTAAATTTCCAATAATACTGAATAAGCTTATACGTAAATACCAGTAGCTAAGTAAGGCAAGAAGCTGTTTTTTTTTGAGAAAATTCTCTGCATAAGCTTGTTATAGTTGCGCTATAATATGCGAGAATGCTGAATTACAAGATAGAAACTTTTCGGGATTATATAAAGTGCTCATGGAACGAACTAATGGAAACGTTCAATTTGCACAAATTCAGCGATATCGATCAAGAGCTGAATTCAACATCAAGGTTAATCAAATTCAACAGCATCAATGATTATGGGCTAAATTTTGGCTTATTGGTTAAGCTGACTGAATGATATAATGCTTGCTAATATTCCATTATCGCACACTTTTAATTACTTGCTTAATGTTGGTGTAATAAATTAATAAGCGAGATGTACCAACAACAACAACAACACACAAGATTATGAAACACTCATGAAGACCCTAATGAAATAATTGGTGGGTCGTACTTATAGATATGCAGAGAAGCTGAGTACGTTATTAGGACCGAGCACGAATCCTGCATAGGCAATCATTCATTACGTTTTATTTATAGCTTTTCGTTTGATTCATCTTGCTGATGAGTGTTGAGAGGGATCTTTGCTTCTCATAAGTCTAGTTCGATCAACATTAAATTTGCTCCGATTCAATAACGATTAGAAATGAGGAAGCAATTTTTAGGGTTCAATCAGCAGTCCTCTTCATCCAAATCGATGTTTTTGACTCAAAATTCGTCCAATATTAAAAATCAAAACTTTGAATCGTTTTTTGAGTGATCCATTAGGCTTTGATAGATTATTTGCTTCTCATGATGATTCTAGGAGAAGTTTCAATGAGTATTCACAGGAGCAACACCATTATACGAAAAGTAAATCACTTAGGCGTGTAATAAAGTGATGACAAATTCACAATTGCGATAAGCTGCCGAAAGTGACAGTTGCTCTTCTCTACGTAGTACGAATTTGGTTTAATCAAATTTGTCGGAATGAAGAGTCGATTGCGGGAAGTGTTCCATACAAATTCAGCCTGGCCATATGTTCCATACAAATTCAACAGATTCTCAATTGGCTGATTCAAAATGTTCAATTAGAATGCGTGGTTTTGTGTTAATTACAAAACTGGCAACGAATGAACTTTAGTTCCACTTTTCTCATAATCGCGGAAAATTTCCGATGTTTCAATGAATAGCTATTGACCAGCAACTGCGTTCGAAAAAAAAAGTTAATGTTCGTAATGAGATGACGACAAAAAGGACATAATTTGCGGATATTGTTCATCATAACTAAGTCATGCTGATTTCGACATTTGTTCAATTAAGAGAGATACGCGTCGAGTGCCAAGACACGTGAAATGTCAAGGGAATAAAGCCATTGAATGTCCTTTGAATGAGAGCTAAACGATCTGCAAAACCTCAAAACAACAGATTCTTTATTATCTCTCAAGCACCCTTCGATGCTTGCTTGCATGACGTGTTCACAGCCTTTCCTGCCCTCTGCTTGATCGATCCTCGACCCCTCCGCTTCACATCTTTCGACTAGGTCAGCGGTCACTATCATTACCACCAATGACTACCTTCAGTTCGATCGCGAATCCATCGAGGTGATATATCGAAGCTTGGAAATCGACCTGTTTATAATTGCATTGTGCCAGTGGATTTTTTCGTTTTGTTGTTTGTTGATAATGACAACAGTGATGGGTGATACGAAAATTAAATTATTGACTGTCACCAAAACTGAAGCGACTGTAGAGTTCTGATTTCACAGTGAAGAACTGATTGCATCTCTTAATTATCATATTCCCTGTGGTTGTTTCCAAATAACGAATGGCATGATGCTCAAGATTTACAAAATAATAGACAAAACGTTTGACAAATTTACGATTATTAACTGGATTCACTGGCATTCGGCTACGTTTAATTATTCGAAGCATTTAGACAAAAGGCATTCATTATTGCTCGTATGTGGAGTTTTGATATGCCGATCGCTATTGATCTGCTGGCTTAGAGTGATTGAAACCGGTGTTCATTATTAACAATATTTATAACTATTAATCAGTCAATGCTCACAATCCCCGTTAAAAAACCACGAAACCTTACAACTCGGTCAGAAAAGTCATTACAATTAATGAAAACGTTACATGCTTTGATTAAAATATTGTTTGGCACTTTTTTCACTTCGAGAAGAATCACATTCAATATCGTTAAAACAGTCTGTCGTTGCTAGAAAGCTGTAGATTAATAACCATTAATACTACAGTAATAGGAACAACGTTATAACAATAAAACGACATGCAGAAAATGTGAGCAATAAGCAAGTCGTTTGTGTAGCAACTCAACGAGTTTGATTAGCATTGCTTTTGTCTCGCTGATGACCACTTCAAATCCTGAAAACCAATGCAGACCACTCCAACTGCAGTAAACCATTATCGTTATCATCGGGCTCATTACCAATTATGAAGACTGCTCAACTTATGAAATCATTCAGAAAACATTCAATACAAATAAGCCCACAATCCACTTGTGATAGGCGAACATTCATTCCTCCATTCAAATACGAAGCAATTATCAAAATCCTCAATGAAACAAAAGATTTACTAGGCAGTTGTGCTGGAAAATAATGATAACTCATATCATTTTAACGTTATAGGGGGAAGTATTGTTATTTTCATATATTAACGTAAATAAAAATACTCTTGCTATTGTCATTAATTTTGCCATTGAATTTCGCCAGTTTCTTTCAAAATTTGAAACATAGCAATAAGCGGTTAAGATTCGTCCCACCCGCCTCGAGATGAAATTAAATCTCAGAATTGCAAACAGAAGATATTTCATCTTCATTCTTCATCGCTATCTCAGTTCCCAGGAAGCAAATTCCGAGATATCGGAGAAAAATATGTGATTAAACAATTTAGTATCGTTTGACGACAACACTTGATTTATAGCGTTTTTGACTGCTATAGCCGCTAGTCTAGAGCAGATGAAAGGCAATGATAATTCTATCAGTAATTTTCAATAGCCTTCAGACTGCACGGCGTCATTAGAGAATGAGAAAAGCGTTTTTTGATTGCGAGTGAAATGCGCAGAATGAGAAAAAGAGTTGAAGTGAACACTTCGAATGGATGACAGGAATGGGAGTGGTTGTTTAGTGATTAAAAAGAATGAGAGTTCGTCTAGAGATGCCCATCAACAACATGTATTTTTATGGGCTGTAGATGAGTGGAAATTTCGGAACATGGAAACGAACATTGCACAGCAGAAATCTTAATGAGGCATCGATTAAGCTAAGTCATGCTAAACTCATGAATGGATGAGCAGCAGCAGTTCAACAGCTCATCAACTAAGCTACGTGCAGTTTGAAAGAATATATCTTTATGCGTCCAGAAATCATGCAGGTGTACAAGCAAGAATGGCATCAATATATGCTAACTGATTTATTAAGCATGAATGATACTAAAAGATTACAAGTTCACAACAAATTTCCACGGTTCGGCCCAAATTCCAAAATTCCATCACCAAGAGAGGCTATTTGCAGCACTGTTTATAAAAACATCAAAATCAATACCAGAAAAGAGAATATTTGCAGAGGAAAGGAACAAGTATGGATGAGTCTCTCAAGAGATTCCAGCTAAAACTGCGATAAAAGTCAATTGTTCACATCAAATCAACTTCATCCACTCACTCATTTCCACTCATGAATCAAATAGAAATCGCCTGACAAACGAATTGTCGTTCGTTCGGTTGTGACGGTTGATTGGTCTGAATTTGCGCAATAAGGTTGCTCTGCCATATGCTAAACGATCCGAAACTATTGCCAATATGCTCATTGCATGCACTGGCTGGAGAACAACGCTTGAAATCAATTTTTATCACTTAGATAATATCAAAAGAATTTATATCACTAATAATAACGGAACTGATATTTTTTAAATGCGTGATGTGACCTACGAATAAATAGAGCAACGCAATAGCAAACGAGCATTAATAGAAATGGTGAAGCATGGCACGAAAACGATCGTTTGAAAACGAATACTGAAATCGAACGCTTTGAATGCAGAGTTTTGATGGTGCTGATTACGAAGTGGTGCTGTATTATCGCATGGCAATTAGCACTAGAACGACCTCTTGAATAAGATCAAGCACAATCATGCAGTGAAACTTTTATACCTCGAATCATGAGCTGCGTTCAATTTCAAACGCTTTTCGAGCAAACAAAATTGAATCGTTCGCTACGCTTTATTGTAAGATGCAAAAAACTTTATGTTCACCTAGACGTTAGAATTGTTTGAGCATGAAATACGATTTATTACATTTTTTAGAAAATGAGGAATGATCTTCAGATGAATTGCATAATACTGAGCTTGAAATCTATTCGAATGTGTTTTAAATACCTATTCATGCCCATCAAACGAACATTTCGTACATCACCCATAACATTAAGAAAGGAACTCGTAAGCAATTCCGATCCTTTTAAAAGAAAACCCCAAAACAGCGAAGGAGAAAGAGTCTCACAATAATGATTTCGAAAAAAACATTCTTAAATGCTCATTTTCAAAAAATCGCTGATATAAATGAAATCTCGGGAGGACTATGATACGATTCATTCGTGGTATTAAAGATTCATCATTTTGTTTGCCTTTTCAGAAGCACATCTCTCGCTTTCTCAACTCTCATTTGCCCTCTTGATTCATTTCCCGACAAAGCAGGTATTCTGCAGATATACATCTTAAAAATTGCTTTGTAAACTCAGCATAAACAGTCGAACTCTGCATACTGCACACTGAAACACCTCAATAAATTGTTTGAACGTTCTACGCTTCATTGAATATTGGAAAGGCATAAACTTTCCAAAGTTATTCGCATTAAGCAAACATTGACATAAGTTTTCATCAAGACGATTACCCACAATTTTGAACTATCATTCGATAACAACTTTGTGTATTTGGACATCAGATCACAATAAGAAGCATTATCTCACTGATGTTTTCAAATAGAAATTCTTTCTTATTACTTCCTGAGCATTCATTCACGGATTATTGCGCGATGAAACGATCTGTAATCATGGGGAGATCGATCAATGTTGAATAGGATATATGCTAATAGACAGGACAACCGTGTTTTTTTCCTTTTGGAGGAGTTTAAGAAATTAGTTATGCATGGCTGGAATATTTGACATAGTTTCTGAGAAGAATTTCGCTGAAAGCCCACGAAACTCTCAGGGTGAATTGCGGTAGAATATTGATTGAATCCAGGTAATTGGGCATTTCATGAGGACAACATGTGGCAGTGAAAAAGTGTAGGTAAAATTTTGGAGTGATCAAATGCAATGAGTATGGAAAATAGGATCGGAAGTGTTTTAGGATGATTGGTGAGAAGATATTCGGAAGTGATACGAAAAATCAAGATTTGGGATGAGTTATTTGGATCAGCGTAACAATCGATTAACTGATAGATGAGTTACGGCTTGAAACATGAAAAATGAACAAGCGATTAGGGATATGGATGTTGATGTGCATATATTTCGAGTGAACACATTTGTAGAGTGCATGCGGCGTTAATTATTCATGTCTATATCGGAACGATGTTTGCGTTGGATAAAACAAGATATTTTTGACAGTAATGGTACTTCATTTTTATGTATGCTCATATATGTTCTCAATGCACTCAACTCAACCTGAAAAACACATAAGAGAGCGTTTGGAAATAATTCCGCATAAATTTCTACTCACATATTCATATGAAGTTTGCATAATATAATGCGCCTAGCTGATTTGCATTTTGTCGAGAATAACTCTGAGGAATGGGAATATAGGGAAAATCTTTTCATTCTATCAAATGAACATACGATTACTTTCATGTCATCTCTCCATCGTTTGATTTTTATTCCAATCTTTTCATGCGATGCGATTCGATTTGATTTTTTCTGACTAATTTTTTTTCATTTGGCTTTCCTGAGATGTCACTGAATGCCCATTTAAGATTCCATACTGCTATTGAAGTAGAGAATGGCTTCTGTCCCTTCTGAAAATCGGAAATTCGTGAGCCAGTTAAGTTCGTGAGCAAATTGATTTTCGTTGTTTTTTCAGAGATATTCAAATGAATTGAGAAGTTGACATGAACGAAGAATTCGAAAGAGCGAAGCGTGGAGCAGGGATTAACGGAGGCGATTTAAGCAGTGCAAGTGTGCTTATCTCGAAAATTTATCTATATATGTAATACCTATTTTTGATGAGTTTGTTCAATCATATTCAATGTTTGATTCATTCCGCACCGCTGATTCGCAGGATAATCGAATGCGCATTTCATCCAAAAAACATTGATATGATACTTTTTAGAAAAATCAGCGCATATTTTAGAAATGTTTACTTTCCTATTATCAGCGTATGGTAATGATTACAGCATGTACTGTTAACAAACTTATACTAATGTTTCAGGTTTCACAATTATCAAGGGCAAAACAAGCCAAACGTTAAGCAAAATCCAGCTAGAAATTCTTGAAATGCGTGCAGGTGGACGTGCGATCGAGTGAAAAGTCAACTTCAGCTGTGATGAGATAAAGGGAAAACGCAATGGGAAAAAACAACAAGACAGCGATTGCGATGAGAAAAGAGATGAGAGCGATTGAAATGAATGAAAATTGACTGCGATGTAAATATCTGAACTCAAAATGTATAAGCCGAAGAGAAGAGCTTGCATGACTGCTTCCGTCTTACTTGAAGTTCATTGCTGTTTTACCAATGGAACATCATCGAATCACAACCAGTTAAATGAAACCACTTTTTTTCAAAATCTCATTTGCTGTTTTCGTTGGTATTTTTCCTCTACTTTATTCTCCTTCAGGCAATATCATTCCATTTCACATTATCCTTCCCCTTCCTATTTTATCAACATGTACTGAGTTCAGCGGAACCAACGGCACGGGTGCGTAAGAGTGTTTGTTTTTGCATAAATTCCGAGCAACTATCGCACAGCTTTGACCAAAATCATCGAATTTGGATAGCAGAAGGCTAAAGTTGAATGTTCGAGTGTTCTTTGCGAGTGTCACTTGTAGTTAACAAATCTTTAGCAGCTCGAGAATTTATTCTTGAGGTGATGAGACAAGCGAACCATTTGATATGGTTTAACAGCACTCCAAGGATGGGATACTGAAAATCAAGAAGTGCGTTGAAACCCCGCAGAAATCGCCGATGCCACTTAGCTTCATCTACTTGAGGCGGACTCTGGCTTCCACTTAGACTTGCAACTGATCTCACACTGATGCTCATGCTTGGGTTTTTTTAAATGATGAGGCTGAGAGTGGTTTAAATTGATCGAAGTGATCCTTACAATCCGCAGCGTTCCTTTATTCAAACGTCACCCCTATAATGGATTCCAGCTTTTGGATATCTATAATCATGATTTTAAATTCAAGCAAGTTCATTTGCTCAACTGAAATAAATAATTTGAAATTTCAAAAGCGATTGCACAACTGCAAATAAGAAACATGAAAATGGAAGCGATTACAGAGAGGATGCAGTAATTTCTCAACTGAAAGAATTTTATGGTTGACTACATCATAGGCAAAATTTTAGATTTGCTTGAACTCTCACCTGCTCGGGTGTTCTTTTCGAAGAGGTGTTTAAAACAAACCGTGCAAGGAATGGGGAGTGATATGAGATGAATCCAATAGAAACAGAGAACAACAATACAGCAGCAATGTTTGAGCCAGTCTCTTTGGCATTAATTCCAATTGTGAGTTAAAACTCATTCAATCATCTCATCAAGAATCCGTATCCGAGTGCCATATGACTGTGACTTAAGGCGTTGGCTTGATTCGAAGTTGATATTAAATGACTATCGCGAAGAGATTGATTCCCTAATGGATTGAGCATAAATCCCTTTGCATTGAACTCATTTAATACCCCATTTTTATGATTTCAGTCTTGACACTGCCATACTTCACACTTTGATTGATCTGCTTCATGTTATTGCTCACAAATTTATACATTGCAGTAATACCTCATGACACACCAGAATTGTGCTAGAAATCAACCATTCCACTCGAGCATCGCATGTACTGAACTGAAAATTGCGATTCATCAATACAATAGACCCTTATTTATGGTGAGAGTTTCGCTTACGTTTGAAAAACCCATTGCTTATGTCGTTCAAATAGGCTAGGATGCATGAAAAGATGGGATAAGAACGAAGAAGAATGAGTGCTATTCTAGAGTTGAAGTATTTCCTCACGAGGTTAAGCATTGCATCCCAGTGCTTTATCAATCGCCACCACAAAATTCTGTGCAAAAAGTGAATCACTCTGTTGAACATTGGTATTTCAATGGACACATATTTACATTTTGACATTTTTTGGTTTTGTTATTGATGTTCAACTCTCACATAAATTATAAGACAGCGAATTTATGCGCATCTACAAATAAGGACAATCTCGTTAATGTTCAAATCGCTGAACGTCTCAACCATCTGAAAACTTCTGCAGTAAGACGATTCCACCATATCGTGAATGAAGAAAAATCGCTTCATTCACAATTTTAAGCGATGTGTTTACGATTTAAGAATGCGTAAATGTATTAGCGCATTAAGAGAATGGATAATTTTGGATTGGATAAATCAATAATTCATTGCCAATAGGAGAATTTACTTTATCTGCTTAGCAGATCACTTCATGTATTTCTTCATGACCATTTATTTTACTCACAGATTTCACTGCATATCCCATCTGAATTATTTCTCAATTATTTATTCACTATTTGCTGTTGTAAGTTAAACTAGTTGTGCTTACATTTTCGTGACGTCCGTCGACAAATTGCCACGAACTGGTAACAGCAAAACGTTTGGATAGATAATGACAGTTAAGTGAAATGAAGTTAAGACGATTAGTTAAATGCAGAATATCCATCGCAGTAGGTATGTCAGCTCATTAGAATCATTCTAACATTCAAAGGCAGCAATTTTATTTGGTCATTCATTTTTCAATACTTGTACAATAATAAAATATACTCAACGAGTGTCATGCAATGCTTTTAACTCTAATTATTCCAGAACTAATTATATGAGCATCGCACTTAAATCTACAACTTCAGTGAGCAACGCGTAAATCACTGCAGCAGTTATACATGAATTTTTTTGCTCAATTTCTCGATAATTATAAGATAATGAGAAATCGTTTGTGCATGTTATCATGTAAAATGCATAACTTGTATTGAGTTTCAGACCAAAATTGGGAAGAATTTAAGTCATAGCGGACGACGGCTAAATGAAGACGAACACTTGATACATGTGATCGCTTGTTGATTGCGAAATATTAGAGAGTATATTTTTAGAGAATGTTTAAAGAATGATTATTCCACTTCAACTGACATAGAATGAGAATGAAAGGTGATTGCAGTGGAAAAATAGATGAGAACGATTATAGAAAATCACAAAATAATATTTCGCTAAAGAGCAGCTGAGTTCAATCGAATGTAGAAAACATTAGCAAAGACTGGCCAATTATTGAAAAAAGGTTACATTATGCTGAAGCAAGTTTGGCATTCAACGAACAATGAGAAATGATAAGATGCATTTGTGCATTCAAGTCAAACTCATGTTTAAGAAATCTGTCTTCCGATAATAACTGATAATGACCATCACGCACTGCACGTAGAAGTTTTCATCATATTAATGATAATGTCCCACTGTCACCTGTACATACTGAAACATGAACTGAGCGAACATTCCCATCTGTTATAGACTTTTAAGGATTTACATTCCATTGCAACATCGTTCATTTGCAGTTATCAAAGTCATTCGAAAAACCTCATATCAACTGGATGCTTTAGTGACATCTTTAGCAAGAGGATATGAGTTCAGTTTTGCGAATGAATGCATAAATAATTTGTGGCACTGCTCTCGTAGATTATAAGAAATGCATATTACGAATAATTTATTAGGAACATCGGATGAGCAAAAACTACGCAATGAAGGATCGTCAAGCCTTTCTTCATTCTTGCAGTACGCGACAAATTCGTTTTAAAAAACACTCATGAATCCATGAGATTATGAGCGCAGGAAACATCGGTGTTTAGCGCAAAAAAACATCAACAGAAAGACACTCAAGCAAAATAAACACCGCAAAAAAAAAACAAAAATTATTGGCCATCAATCCCGCAAGAGCTCAAAAAGAAAACAAAAAATAAGTCCAAATAAACCATTTCCGGTTGAATGAATAGCTATTTTGAAAAGTATTGAAATCAGTGTTCAAGAACAATCATAGTCAACTGATGGAGATTAACATAATTGCCAATAGTGAGATGTTCCTGCCTCAAAGAGTCACTATTTGCCCCAAGACAATTGCAAGATAAAAGATGCGTGCACATTCATACATACATCAGTTCAAAGAAGCAATAATTCTTGAGCCATTTTTTAAAAATATTTTTGAAACACACTTATGCATACGTTCAAATTGGAATTTATAAATTTTGTATGAAAAAAATGGGACGTTGAGAAGTGCGGATTTCGACTTGGAATGATACGTCTTTTAGCGACACGAAATTTTGACATAAAAATGATTTGAAAAGTTGACGACTCAAATTCCTTTTGCCTGAGGTGCCTTGATTCATATATTTCGACTCTGAAAATTTTCTTCATGCAATCTTCTGAAGGTTTATCCTTTTGACTAGGAACAAGTTCTGTGAAAGTTCACGGAAAAAATGCGGCTGAGAGGTCGCGCAGTACCCTATGATGCTTCTGGGTAGAAACGCGTTCACCTAGCTGCTTTTCAAACTAATTTGGGGAGAGATTTGGCACGGGATCTTTTTAGTTCAAACGGAAATGCATGCTTGTGGAGTCGTATACTCAGAAGCGCTGCAGTCCAGCTGATGCCTTAACTAAGCCCAGGTGAACCTCAGCTAACGTCTTTACTGACTCCTGAGCAATCTTCACTTAACCTATGCATAAATATGATTCATGCGATTGCTAGAAGAGTTCGCAATTAGCAATGATAAGTGGGTTTCAACAAGTCACCTTTAAAGAGGCACCTGTGAAACAACTGAAATAATCAACCCGAATTGCGTTAGAACATTGAAACAACTCAATTTGATTGATAACCTCTCATCAACGCTAACTTGATCGAGTAACAAACCAAACGCAAAACTGATAGCAATAATTGAAAGAACGCAATAATTTCATAAAAGCCGTGAAAATGATTTCGAAAAGCATTCGTCCGGTAAATATACATTTTCGAAACTGATCATAAAACATAATGCGATGTGATGGCCAACGAGACATGCAAATGTTCTGTAATCACCAACGAAAGCCGTCATGAAAGCAACGGAAATATGGTGACTTACCGCAGAAATCATATGATATTGTGGCTTGATAAAATCATGAGCGAATGTTGCTTCGCCAGTGACATACTTGATACTGGGATGGTACAATTTTGAAATGAATATATGCAATAGAGCTGAGCTCAACGAGGCGACTGTATGAATAGGTGCTCAAAAAACGACGGTCTGGCGCCATTCGTGAATGTTATTTTCGTATATCGAATGGCAGACAATTGGCGGTGTCACTGATAAGGTAATGTTACTTGTAAAATACATTTTTTCACCGATATCAGTTTCTTACATATTGCCTTCTTTATTTACTGTGCACACTGTTAACTGCTTTCAGTCGTGACAAAAATTCTTGCACAGCTTATCAAAAGACCAATTGAAATGAGTCATATTTACAACTTTTAGTTACTTTCAAGAAAAAAAAGAGAATAATCTCATCATTTCCGTCTGTCTGATGAGATTTCATTGCGAAATATGCGGGCATGAGGAATAACCATTGAATTTATTGGAGATATTGCTTGCATGATGTCCCGATGGGAATCGAAAACAGAAAATTTCAAATTGGAACAGTGCAAATTCAATGAAAGAAAGTTGATAAGAAATGAAAAAAAAAGACCTGCAAGCAGATAATCACTACATTGATCGTCGAAAGCAATCGCAGTTGAAGTCATTGCTACCACCATAAAACCGTCTCGTTGATAGTTAATTCATTTTGAGGTTTGATTTGAATAAATTTCAAAATTTCTTCCGCAATCTTGAGTGACATTGTCAAAAGGGCGTGTTTTTGAGTCTGTAAACAACTTAAAACGAGTGATCAAAGTTTTTCATCAATCGATCAGTACAGCAACTTGTTATGCGATCAAACGATCATGAGTGACCGATAACGAATCAAGGTTGTTCACTGTACTTTCCGTTCCTAAACTACGCATTCATATTTTACTCACTATCAATTGCACGCATTTAATATATTCGACTTAATTATAAGTATTATTCAGCTCGAAGCATACTGATAGTGAGACTGCATTCAAGCAACTCATCTTCTATTCATCTATTCAAAAAAAGATGAAGTTTGAAATTCACTCTAATTCGAACCTGATCATTTAATTTGATCAGCAAACCCATTTGTGATAACATCACTGAAAACCTTTTGGATAAATTAAAGACGTTGTTCACAGAAGGGAAACGTGTGAAGATAAAATCAGAAGATTTGGTTGACCGGCTGATAGAATAAGTCGGATGAAGTATGAAAACGCAAAAGTGGAAAGTGTGAAATATTGACACCTGATCACCATTGCAAAGCGGAAATATTAGACGAAATTAGCACAAGTCTCTCAGTCATTGATGAACATTTGGTTTATATGATACTGGTTGAAAACAGAGTAAATGATAAAGTATTTGATGATGATGTGAGTTAATGAAGAACTATTCAAAACAGAAATTGAATTGTAAAACCATTAAGCATCAAATGGGTCACCGTCATCGTAGTAGAAAGCAATTGAACTTTTCGAATGGACACAATAATTGCATTCACGTCTTCTGATTGTAGGAATGTTCTATAAATCAACATAATGCATTTAGCGTTGAAGTATATTATATTGTGATATCATCAAGAGGAACATCAGTCAAAACTTCGAAATTAAAACTTAGTTGCGCAATACAATCGAAAGTAAGTTTAACTGAGATTTTACATGAGCCTTTTTTTGGCTCCTCATGAAAATCGATCCTGAAGTAGGCCTCTGCAGTGAGGCGATCGAGATGTGAATTACGATCGAGAGGGATTACACAGCGATCAAATCTTCCTTACGATCCTCTTGCTCGTGAAATTTTTATGAAGTTGATTTGAGATGCGAATTGAGTGAATCATCAAAAAAATGGAATACTTTTTCAATGGAAAAAAAACCTGAATATCTCGCTGCAATTTTTGAAACATGTAGAATGTATGAGGTAAAATCTCATCAACAGATGTGAATGAACTGCAGTGCTGTTGGTTGTTTGATGTGTGTGTGTGTTCGTTTAGAGCACTGATATTGCGTGCATAATTGCTTCCTCAGCGATTATGCGATCACAATTCGTTGAGATACAAAACGTTTCTTTTCACTTCTTTGAATGTCTCTTTTTATGATCATTTTTTTGGTTTAACTGACCAATAAATTTCAATACTTTTTATTCGCCATATTTCATCGCCTATCTTTTCATAGGCAAAGATCTATTCGGGTATTTCTCAGATGATGACAGCCATAAATCTCAATTTAAAGAGTTTTACGCCTGCGGCATCACCGCTTTCATTCCATCTTGATCATCAGCACATTCTCCTTCAAAGATTTCGGATGCAACCAATAATTCAAATATATAATGTGAAACTGAACAGAATGTGCAATAAAAATTATTCTCTCATTAAAGCGAACAAGTCTTCGCAACTGAGTGCATAAAAACAACAGTTTTTGATGAGCAAAAAAACTGCTGAATTGTCTCTTCTCCCACACTCGGATACATTCAGACAGCATGTTGAACACTTTTTGGATCTAGTGCTAGATACGTCAAATTGCCATTGTTTCGATTTATTTCATGAATGATTTGCAAATTACATTCCGATGTAATGATAGAAGTACAATGACTTTTCCACTTTTCATCGTTTCGAATCACTATTTACTGTTATCAACTCAACAGCTTTCTCAGCTTTACCATTTCGGAAACAATAATTAGTTTGTACAAAAGTTTCCCATATCAATATAAACTTCAATGTCCAACACATATGTCCATACAGCATCAATCGCAAATCAGACTATGATACAATCATTGTAGAAAAATATATGAACCATTTTTTCCTAATTTCTTGGATGAAAGCCTCGAGTCTTTTCTGGCGAGAAACTCGAAAAGTGCTTGAATTTAGTGATTACAGATCTACGCTCTTGAATGGAGAGTCTTTCATCCGTAAGATGTTTCCTCTGTAGGATATTTTCACGCTTTTCCAATGAAATGATTGAGGTGATTAAGTGAATGCTATCAGATAGAGGTGTTCTGCTGAAGCATGTGGTCTACAATCAAGAGAGGGCTTCTATTACTTGGAGCGGCTATTCATACAATATGATATATAATATGCGATTATCTATACATAAATCAACATGCGTTCACCATCAGAAGATCGATTAATAACGAAAAAACACTTCAATACAAAAGAAGCATAAATACATAAAATATCTTTCTAATTAAGGATATATCCTCTCGTAAACAACAGACGTGTGTTCCATGAGATGATGCGTTACTGTACCCATGAAAAGACGTGCTTCAAGATGACCTGGATCAAGTAGTGTCCAGCTTCTGATCATCTGAAATTTCAAAGCTTCTGATCAAAGTTATATAACTGAAATTTCAGTCATATAACTGCACAATCGCCAAAATTCATCCCAAAAACATTCCATCGTAGAAAGCAAACGAGCATTTAAGAACTGAACGCTTTAATAGAACTTCTTTGGACGAAGAACTGAAACCATCGAAAGGATACTCAAAAATAGAAATATTTGTCTGTGGAATAAAGGGGAATCAATGGAATAAATCAAAATTCTGCGAAAAGCGTTCACGGAGGCAATAGGCGAGGTGATGTGGAAACAACGGAATACACAAAAAATAAACGAATGAATAGTTAATAAACTAAATCTGACCGTTCTAACGGGTAAATCCCGACTGAAACTGACTCGACCGATACGGCGCATTGTCAAAGTCACTGCATTATCTTCTTCGTAGCCGCGTTCAATTGTTGCAAAACCTCAAATAACGAATAACATTATGATTTTTAAGAAAACGCTCATCAGCAAACAAATCGGCAGTATAACGGCAACATCAATTAGCGAGTATACAAATTGCTCATGGTTTCATGTTATAAAATGGGTAATTTCTGGTGATGGGAATGATTGCGAAACCGTGAAGGGGAGCTTCGGTTTACTTCAATTTGAATGACATCTTTTGGTGGGTTAGCATGGGTTCGAGTAGTGTGTGAATGAAGAAAATCGGTGAATAAGACTGTCAATTGCATAGTTCTCTTGTAACAGTCAACATGGACGCGATTTCTCCCTCCTCTGATTATTTGATTTATCTTCGTGGCAGATCAGGATGAAATCAAAAACTGTTCAGCTGACGTGTTCTTTTAAGATCATCGATGTTACAAATGGAATTGATTTCTTGAATAAGTACGCATATTGAAAAAAATTTTTGGACATTTAAAATGATGTGAAGAGGAATCAGTCAACCACGGTTTACCAAGACCTACATTTCCTTCTTGAGATACTCAAACTCTTTTTGAGGGGAGAGAGTCTCCTCCGTGCTAATCACTGATTTAGTTAGTCTGTCATTCAGTGCCGTTCAAAATTTATCACATAGTTCAAATTAAATTCTGAAACACTATTCAAACTATTTTGATATAGTCTACATCCACCGAAATGAATAGATCCACATGCTATGATATGGAGAATGTTGAACTGATAGTGAAAACAAAATGAATTGGTTCACGATAAATGGAACGACTATACTGACCATTGCTCATAATTGTATTCATCGAAACATTTCGTGTGCCGTTTTCAACCGTTATGAAGCCATACTCGCTATGTAGCTCATCATTATTATTGTTAGCCCATGCAGTAGCACTGGAATGCGTAGTTTTGTAAGTACATTTTCATCTGAACGTCAACTTTTGCTGAGTTAAAATGATATCTGAGATTTATCCATCATCAGACCATGCTGCTCTTTGTCATAACAACGGTTGTAAACATTATTTCCTGACCCTATCCATCAAACTGCCGCTTATTTCATGAAAATCGATTCAAATAAAATTTCGAGGAATCAACAGCATTCACCAGAAAATAAGTCATCAACATTGGAAAGTAACACACTAACTTATAATAGAGTGATGGTTCACCGCTCAAATGTGGATCGCAAATACTGAAAACAATCTCTTCACCGTACGTAAACCTGGGAATAGTTGGAAAGAATGCCTTACCGCCAAATTCAGAACGCCATTTACCGATTAAAAATGCGATCGGTTGCAAATTATGCGGCACTCGTCTCAAATCGAATTCTATAAATTGACAAAATGATATCATACTAACATTAATACCATACGTTGCAAGAATTATACTGATGTACCGACTATAACAGTAATTTTTGAATAGTGAAAATGATATCTCATCATCATTAATAATCCCACAATTGTTCTCGGCATCAACTTTTCCTTACTTTTAGTCTTTAAGCGACTTTAAATTGCAGTATGTTGTTGAAATAGTTGACATATCATTTATTTTGGAGTAAAGTTTGCATGAATTGTTATAGAAATAGCTTCAAACTGAACCTTTGCGAACGGGTGCACCACATTTCTGACAACTCTTGTCGCAGAGACTCGCCGTAAAGGTGTCCTCCTCATAGCACCACGTATGGTTCTGAGCCACCCATCCGTAACAGTCTGCATCCGAATCCACGCATTTTGATGTGCCGAACACACCTGAATACAAGAAACTGTATGAGAATTGTGATCGATTAACTATAGGTTAAAGGTTTCCATACTCATTGTGGTATTCACGAAGGAGACTTCAAGACAAAAGTTTTTGACACACATCATTGATATTGCATAATACTGGGAGTCTGTGCATATATGCTACAGTTTCTGAATAGTTCATTTGCACTCGAATGCACAGGACCAGTCAAGTTTCAATCAGATTTTGATCTAATCTTACAGATGTGATAAACTCAATGCAATTCTTTCATTGCAATTCAACGCAAAGAAATAAACGAAATGCTCAAATACTTCAAAATAATGTCAGCGAAACTTTTTCCAGTAAGAATCGATTAATAATCCGTTTCAGCTTTTTTCCAGTTTGGATCCGATTTCACAGACAATCGACATGATCGCACGTGGCAAATTTGCACTTGGTGCATATGAATATGGATCATGATAAGGTTTCACCTAAAGCCCACGGATGTCCCTCTACTTACTTCCTATTTCATGAACTGTAAATTTCAAACGAACCTTTTAATAATAAGACGAGGAACGTAATGAACGACTGATAAAAAATCGTCATCGAAGTCGATATGCAATCGTACTCAGTCACACAAACGCACAGTCTAACGTTTTAAGAAATCAGAAGAAATCAGGAATCGAAGAAATCAACGAATGCATTGATAATTCAATTTATATAATGATTATCTACTCAATTGCTCACAATTGCAATAAATGAATTGATTTGGTTTGATAGATGTAAAATCGTTCACTACTGAACAATCAAACACTTTCAATCTTTTATCCAATGTATATAACAGTCATTATCAATCGACTGTTTTATCTCCAACGTCATCACACCTGATTTGTCCCCAATACAACAGCAACATAAAAGACGAACAGATCTATTCGGAATGTGGAACACACCCGACCACTCCGTATCGTTCGTTGTTGCATCAAACCATTGTCTGTTCATCTGCCGGAGTACGTTGCTCCGACGCATTACGAAACAAAAAATGATAAATTCTCACGGTTTTCAAATGGAGGGTGACCGTTATGAAAACATGTACGTCGACACTGTTCAAGGTTATCCACTGACATAAGTGCTTCTTGACTAGAATTCAACAATCATCACATTCACAACAATTACAGTTTTGATGAGCTGCTTAAAGCTGTTCACGTCACAAACGTTGAACGAATTTTTGCGAGAATGCTTACCACGATCACGTCAGTTACAAAATCACTAGCCGAGATGAAGCGTCATCTACAAATGCTATGTTGCTCTATACGATCATAATGATCTGGATTATTGGCATTCCAGAGGTCATGTTTTGATATCCTGAGGCCTCGTTTTATTTGATCTCTTTGTGTTTGTTTGCATACAGTTTCAAGGACAACAATCTAAGATTCTAAAACTGAAGTCTTGTTCCAGTTCCAGCTCTACATCACCCAAAAATCGCACACAGCTGTGCAGAGTCCTAAAAATTTTAAGTATTGGCATCGTTAACCCCATCCTAAGGCTACTTAAATCCTTATCTGCTTAATATGTTGACTTTTCCTTGCATCCAGCATGAAGGATATGACCTCCAGGTTTCTAAAAACAATAAATTATGACGGTTTGAAAATCGTTAACCAGAGTTACAGCGTCATCTAAAAAGGGCACTTTGCTGACCATAATGCTAGCGTTGCTAATCATTAACACTTCGACATCATGTTCAGGAAACTTGAGACCTTATTCCGTTTGATTTCGTAGTCTTTGCTTGTATCCAGCTTCAAAGACGTGAATCTGAGATTTTAAAATTGATGTGTCGTTGTTATCATTGAGGAACATGAGGATCAAGTGTGATGACATTGATGGAATTGCTCGGGTGTATGAGACTTTTTGGAACATCTGTGGAATCAACGATAAGTATTATTAGTCGACAGCCGAGATACATTCATTTCTTGCAGCGGAGAATTTCCTACATTGGATGGTGTAAAAAGAGAACGGAATTATTGAGCAATCGTGATCATGAAAATCACTTCAAGACCATGCTCCTGATACCTTTTTACTGCTGCACATTCCTTACTGGTGAGATTTTCATGAGTAGAATATTCTAGTCTGAAATTTGCTATTCTCCGATCAAGAAGCCTGTTTCTTTATTTCGGTTTTCGACTTATTTCTGCCAAAACATTACACAAATCAGCAGTCTTTCCTTGAAATCCACCGTAGTTTCACATTTAGCAAACTATTTGACGATTCTGTGGGACATATTCCACATGTTCTTTGCTATCAACCTATTCAGTTGAACAGTTTTTTAAAACGTATTTCTATTAAGAGTACCAAGAACGAGTGATTCAAGAATTTCCCACCCTTCATATGGGCTTCCTCAATCAAAAATTATTTATCCAGTCATGTCTGTCAACTTTTATGAATTTACTTCTTATTGTTGATAATATTCGGAAGTCCAAAAATGAAACAATGAACTCTGAAACATTGTAGTTTATAGTTACAATGAACTCTGAAACGAATGATCTGCAATGACCACTCTGCAGTATGACAATACCTACTTCATACAGATACAGATGCAACAGCCTACGAATCATTTTCGAAACTTAGATCAATCGATCAATGGACGTCGTCCACGTTTTGTTTGCTTCTATCCTTTTCACTGTCTGAACAATGTCGTTCGTTTACAATTCGCATTGTGCCTTGTTATGAATTTTTTTTTCAATATTTCACGGTTGCAATTTTTGTTAAACGCTATTATTTTGATTTCAATTCATTATCTCCAAAAATGTTTATTACCATTCCATTTATTATATGAAATTAAGTAAATGTACCGGTATGTATCCTTCGTTCAATATGCCAAAAGAATTATCAGTTCATCGCCCGATTCATACCCAATGTCCAGATTAACTTATCAAATCATTTTTCAAGATATTGCTTGAAAATTTCATATCGTTTGATTGTTTCAACTCACCGATGATGCTCCACTTATTACTTTCCGGACTGCTTTGTGAAATTTGCTTCGAAAATCGCTCGTAGAAAACAATACGAGTCCTACATCTGAAATGATACTGCGTTCGCTTACATCTTTTCTCGAACTCCGAACAAATTCTGTATTAATTCTTGATTCGTTACCGTCTCTTTTTTAACTGAAAAGTTCTCAAGGTTGCAAATCCTCCAATCTTCATTTCATATTCTCTCACAGCATTGTTTTAACACGCATTGAATTTGAATCAGTGCAATTGTAATTAATGGAAAACTGAATAAATAATAATACTTATCATGATGTTGATACTGTCCAGCAGTTTTTCAAAATAAATCGGGTAAATTGCTTCATGAATACAGGAACTGCTTCAATGATTTTAACTCATCGACCTCGTCAAATGTTACTTTCAAAGTTTTATTTGCAATATCGGTTCAGATTTGGTGGTTGTCGCCTCATTTGAAAGTTTACTCTTGGTTTAATC
The DNA here is from genome assembly GCA_035041965.1 of Anisakis pegreffii. Lineage (NCBI taxonomy): Eukaryota > Metazoa > Nematoda > Chromadorea > Rhabditida > Anisakidae > Anisakis > Anisakis pegreffii. The sequence goes on along the minus strand of JAPYMA010000023.1, from coordinate 70,818 downwards.
TGTTGGAACTTTGAATCAACTTCGGGTTTAAAAATTCTCTGATTGTGAGATGAATACGAATGTTATATTGACCATGATCAGTGCAGTTTTTGCTTGTGTTAAAGTTTTTCAATCTTCTCGCAAGCCTGCACTGAGTAATAATGATGGTCTTCTCAAGCACTTAGACTTTGATGGGACTATTGGTCATGATAATAAACACTTCCATAAATTCATTAATATATCATGCATGCGATAAAAGTGTCTCCTCACAACTGTTCACTTTAACGGGCGATTTACAGTTCGCTTTCGAAAAATTTTAGTTTTGTAGCATTAGAAATTCTGTTCATTCTTAACTGTTATTCATATGGTAATGCAAACATTAATTATGATGAAATGAGTGCAATTTTTGATGAAAATGTGACCTAAACTGTCAATTTTATTAAGGACGTTGTTTAGACAAGAGGATTCGAGAATTTTTGATGCTTTCCTCCAATTTCTTGCTGAAACAATATCGTTAGTACCAAATAAACGAAACCACAACAGAATCCATAAGAAGTAATTATTTGTCTACGACAGTGATGATGAAGAATACTTCCAGTCGTAATAAGGAGTGTTTTTTATCTATTCCTGCATTTAATATGAAAATTCAGCGACATTGTACCTTGCTTCTTTCAATCACTTATGCCTGTGGCTGTGCTCTCATTAGGACCGTAAACCATCGGTTGGTCGGATTCGTTCGAAATAATTCGTGTTGTTCATCTTTCATCATTTATCTTGGTTTATTGAATTTCAGTAATTCATTCATCAGGTGCTGACCACGCCTAGAAGTCTTCAATCGCATTTTTTCGAATTTGTCGATTGCTATTTGAACTGAATCAATATTTTGAAGTGAGTTTTCAAAACTACTTAATTGATTTCAATGCTCGACTTATAATACAAGACTCCTTCGCAAAACATACAATTTTGTTCATTTTGCTGCTGAAACATTTGATAGAATGATTTTTTACTAGTAATCTTCCGATAATTTCCCTTCATAAGCAGCAAAATGTTGAATTCCAGACATCATCACAGTGCTCACGAATATCCACTGTAATCCGAGTAAACAAAAACATCGATGTATCAAAACCATAAGCCTTTTGACGTGATGATGATATAGTTCTTCCCCGATTATTCATCAATTTGAAGAATTTCTGATTCGAATATTTTTCGTGATCTGATGGCATTCACTCAAAGTATTTGCTTGAAATATTTGTGAAATTCATTGAATTATTATCTTTATCGTTGCAGATTATCGCAATCTCCCAACACCATCATCACAGCAGTTCATCGACTATCATATCGAAACAATACTTTATCATTCGTAAGTTTTGAATTAATTTCGTTTTCATCAATACATTCACTTCATCAATACATCAGTATTGAATATCATTTGTTTAAGCTATTTCAGTTATCTTAGTCTGCTTCCTCCAAGATTCTGTTCCATCTGAACGCCCAATGACTATTTTAAGCTATAATTACAATAAAACGAATAGATGAAATTAACGTACATGATAGTATTCATTCATTTGAAAGCGACTCATTACTCTCTAGCTATTGTTTGACTTCAGGTTTGACTGGTGATTGGTTGAGACATTCGTTTTTTTATTTGGTGTGATATTATGGAGTAATTATTTATTTTTAACGTTATTTGTGTTTATTGTGTTGTTATTATCGGTGATTCGACTGGTGTTGTTTCAAATCGAAATTTTCGTGTAGGTTTTGAATGTGATTTCCATTATTTCATTCACTTTTTAAAATATTATTTCAAGTTATTCTCAACTTATTTCAATACTCTTACTTTCTTCATCAAATCTGAACAGAATTTTATTATTGTAAATATTTGAGTTCATTAGTCAGAACCAAATTTATTTGATGAGAATTAACCGCGCGGCAATTTACATTGCCCTATCGTTCATTCCGACTGCTTGTAGGATTATCGGTATTGGAATTGATTAAACCAGCTCAAATTTCAGTTCTTGGAGATTGCGTAGCAATTCCTTCGATGTGTTTCAATCTTGTTTATTTCAGGTGTCGTTTCATCCGTATTTTCGTCATTATTATTGGTTTTGTGGAGTGATTTTTTATTGGACGACTAATCAACAATTTTTCTTCATCATTATTATTTCGATTATTATTGTTGTTGATATATGTGAATAATTATTGTGTGTTGCCGGTTATAATTTTTATTATTGTAAGTATTTTATTTCATTTATTCGTTTCTTTAATATTTTCCAATTTCGATTCTATTTTTGCTTCCTTCGTCATTGTTTGCACTGATGTAATGCGCATTTGATATGATATACAAATGTACACCCAATGATCCGCTGCGACTCTAGTTGAATTGATTTGTTTTACTGCACAATGCATACCTGCAATTATATCGAATTTATCCAGATGTAATATCAGTAATGAAGATTCGGACATAAACTCTTCTTTAAATGCGGCATTTCATCTCCTACGTTGATGCAGTTTTACATTTCATGCACCTCATGTCATTGCTTTATGTTAGAAGGAAAATGTGCCTCAAACGACGTCATTCTAACAAACTGCGTAATATTTCCTAATGCATAATTGAGCCGGTGTATTTTATTATATTATACCCAACATTTCTCAGGTTGTAGCAATAAGAGATAATTATTTCGTTTGAGGAAGAAAAAATGTTTAAAGAAACATGCGAAAAAAACGCCTTGAAAATTTAGAATTCAAAGTAAACTTCACGTTTTTGTGATCCGCTGCGCTCAGTCATTCGAATGCGAACAGTTGATTCCAATATTCGATCTGTCCATTAATTTACTTGAACAATTACATTAGTCTGAATCACTGCACCGATATGTAGCTTGATAATATCGGCTGGAATTCTGGAAATTTAGTGAAATTTGGAATGATGAATTAGAATCTTTTGTTTCATGCGAAAAATGCAATCGCTTCAGAGGTTCATTCTAAACAGAAAACAACCCTCGATACCATACTCGAATTATGCCTCAATATTTTAATGTTAAATTATAATTTCTACAAAGAGCAATTTTTGCTGCCTTATCAGATTCTATTGCTGCGTTGAAAATCACTTGATGATATTACAAGCCTGAAAGACGAAAATTTTCGCCCATTCAAATTAAGAAGCATAATTTTTTCGCTTGAAATTTGCATAGGCAAATGACATTATTAACTTTGCTGTGAACCGCAGACATTGAAATGAGAGTATCTTTTCGAGCCCTTTTTTATTCGTTGCGCTTGATTATGTCGAGATTGAATAGCTGAGTTGAACACTGGATCTGTCTCATGAATTGTCTGACATTAATCCACATCACCATATTGGAATATTTTTCGAGGATTTACGCCTAAAATGTTGGATGATTTGCGACCTTTTCACCCACTTTCGGTTCTAAACTGTTTCAATGATATCAGCAAACAGACTGAACCTTCGAGCAACTGACTTTTGCTTTTCCAAATTTCCTCCATCGGTTGCATCTATATGCGTGAATCTCTATGGTAGCAGCGAATATTTTGTAATCATCCTCCGAATGCATCCATCTTCTGATTCTGCCGACACCTTTTGGAAGTCATTTTAAATGAGACTTGCACTGATAAAGAAACCAAAAACGCGAATTCTAGCATCACCTGTTCCTAACGCTGCACATGCTTCAAGAGTTCTCGTAATTTGATGAAATTCGCTAATTATAAGAATTAAAACCGTTCACAGAAGCATCATGAAAACTGCTCAAGCGCATAATCTCTGAACAAATCGGCTGCAAAAGCTTCTGAATTCTACCCACAGCAAATATGACTTTAAAAGCACTCCAACTTTAGGCTATCCGTGATAGCGAGCGATTTTCTTTAACCCTTAAAATCTTGAAAGCATGCGGGTATCACATTTCCAATACTCGGTCATTATCTGTCTTCTAGTTTGTCGATTTCTTCTTATAAAATTCATCTGCTGCAAAAGATTTCTGCTAGAAAACGAACGCGCTCTAATGAAGATACATTACGAATGCTGTGAATCTCTAATATTTGCAATTATCCTTGAACGCATCATGAAAATGATTACCGGCATGATCCTACTACTTATACTACCAGGCTTGAATCCCGATGTAAATATGAAATCAATTAGGGCTAGCTTTGATAGCACAGTCACCGACAACATCCTCAAATTACTCATCATATAATTGGACCTTAGTTATTCTTGAATTCTCATCTTATCAAAATATCTTTGACGCGGATGTGCGCGCATACACAAATGAAGATTGAAGGCATGTATCAATAATATATGTTTGTCCCTTATACTCAAACGCGTTGAGCAAGAGTTGATGACAATGCGCTTAAAATTTTTAGTGGGATTTGAAAAAATCTCACTGGAACTTGGGATCATTTGTACTCGAAGATAACAGAAAGAATTTATTAAAATACGTAGGTGATAAAGAAATGACTGAGTAGGAGTGAGGAATGTCTTGAAACAATTATTTCAAGAATAAGTATTTTCAGTTTAAAAAATGCCGATGAATAGAGGAGGAAGCAGTAGCAACAGCAGCAGCAGCTTGAGGAGGAGGAGGCATCGTCGGGCGAAGAAGGATGTGGTAAATGATCGGGACGTGAGGCGGAAGGGTTTTTTGAGGCGCGCAAGGGAAGGGGTTCCGGGCCACCCGGAAACAAGGCTGCAGGCGGACAACCTGCAGTTTGGGAGCAGCGGAAAAGTTTATTGCAGCAATTTGCTGCAAGTTTTGGGGATATTAACATTAATGCCCCATTACGACCGTTTGGTTCGGTGGGTCAATGAGAATTGGCCTCTACTAACAATTGCCGATTTGCCACCCGAACTGGGTGGTCATTCAATAAGTAAGTTTAAGTGAACTTTAACAAGTAATCATTTTATTTTGTTTTATTGATTCATCACACAATCACGTAACGTTTTAAGAGTGCTCGTATAGCTTGATGAAATAAAATTTGTGAGCTGATATAAAAATAATCATATGACGAAAATCATAATAAGATAATATCATCTTATTAAACTTTTTGATGTCTATAAATATAATGCTATCACCATCATACCAATAGAATCATAAAAATTCTGAATCATGATGGTAATACAAACAATGCGAATGATATAATATCAACAAATAATAACATCGAAAACATAATAAGAGGAACTCATCATATCATTAAATAGAGCAATATCGAAATCTGAGAAATACAGCATGGAAAATACATTATTCAAATATCGATTGTATAGAAGGATATTTATCTTATGATAGAATGAATGCAAAATGAATCAGTTGATTAATATATCAATTGATTAATATCATTGACGAATAATGTTGGGAAATCAGACGGAAAAGATCTCAGATCTTTATAAGCTCGTTCGAAAATGCATCGAGTAATTATTGTTGTCTAATTTCAGTCGAGGCGTTTAAAGCAAGGGCGCCCTCCCCCTTGCTAGTAGAGGCCATTTGCCGGATGATGGACGTCCAGCTCCTCATCCACAGGGCCGACATGGAAAACGTGAGGAGCTGGAAATTCGGCGTAACGGGGGCCTTATATGAAGTAATCCGCGAGGCCGAAGACCGTTACGCCGTCTTCATTGGCTTCCCAGCGCTCCAAGTAAGTTCTTTTTTTTCAGATGAACTTTACGAACTATATAACAATAACAGTAATCATACTCACATGATATGATAATAATGAGGATTTGTAATGTGAACGTAAGATTAGGAATAATAATAACAATCGAATAATGTTTCAGTTCATCGACTCGGAGCGCTTCACCATGGAAATGGATCGATGGCGAGTCCCGCTCCCTGTCGAAGTAAGTGAGACTCAATGATACTTTGAATAAGCATTTCAACAATCGATCGTAGATGATCACTTTGAGTATTTTGAATGACACTATCAAAATTATGTAATTTTTATCAAACATTTCAAGTCGTTTCATGATCGAGATAATCCTTCTAGGAATTGGAGCGTGGGGAACGCCGTCCATCACCCGGCCCCGTTGAGGAGGGGCCCGCCGAACCAATCCCACAGCCCGGGGAATTCTTCATGTGGGAAGAAGAAGAAGAAGAAGAAGAAATTATTAACAATAATAACGAAGAACCTAACAACGAAATTAACCAACAACCTAACGACGACTCTAACATGGCCCAACCAGAAGAGGGGCCTGCACAACCGAGATACTTTCTGTAAGTTCCATTTTCTATATTTATTGCATTTAAATTTCAGAATTTTTCATCTCAAAATATTTCTCTTACTCATTACGGAACACATCTGAAACGAAAACAATAGGTAACACGAAATGAATTTATTCATCGCGCTAAACGATTCTTGTGAAACACACCACATACTATCAGAGAGTTTCACATTTTTGCGATTGTTTAGCTGTTACATTTTCAGTGAGTTCTCGACCGGCAATACACAGTCTAGTCTTACACAACAGAGCATGATCAGAATTAAGTGAAGGTTGCTTGTAGGCAGACTAATGAAGCAGCACAGCTTAATATTGTGCTTATTTAAGGAACAATTAAATGAGCAGAACATCTAGCTGGAGTTAAATTTAGGTTGATATAAAAGGGATGGTGAAATAAGATTAGAAATAGTTTGGAATGATAGTTTGCTAGAGATGTGGAAGGGATTCATCAGATTCAGAAGTTGTGGTTTAGAATGGATAGGTTAATAAAAATATAATAAAAGAAAAAATGATAGAGTGAAAGAATCGAACGTTCCGCTCCGTGTCATCATAAGAGAAATATTTTCAGTCGCAGGCCCCATACCCCAAGGCAGCCGAGGAGGCAGCAAGAGCCGCAGCCGTTCCGGCCGCACAATATTGAAAGCTTGCGGCCGGAACATCAAGCCGAGCTAACGGCACCAGAAACGGAGGCTTATCACATAAGCGACGACCAACTCATCTGTAAGTTTTTATACACTGATATTGATTAATTAGCTTAGCTTCGAAGAATATTTCTATGATGCATTCAACCACCCTATATACATCAATTAATCCCTGTTAATCATCACCATCCTTTTTGATTAATTTTCATAATTTCGGGAAAACCTGTCAACTACAATAAGGAAGTTCTTGATAAGAGCAGTGATAATAATGTTTAGATGTTCACCATTGCTTACAATAAAACTTTTAGGGTGCCGTTTGGCCGGTTGTGCCAGGCCCAGCCAACCCTTCAAAACGGTTAGGGCCTGGAAAATTCACGTGCAGAGGGCCGCTTGCCACCGTGGCGGAAGTAAGTTGCGAGTTTAAATATTTTATTCTCTTCTCCTTTTAATTTGCCTTGAAGTTCGCTTGCAACTTCTCGTAATTAGTTGAAGGCATCCAATTTACTGAACTATCAAAAAGAATTTCATAATTAATTATAATAGAGTTTTGGAAAATAATCTTGCTCAATCGAATTTCTTCACGAGTTATGCTTACAAATTGCCATCATTTGTTCCGAGATAATTGATATTTTAAAAGTCAACTCGAACTGAAATTTCAGACCTCTGCACGTCCTGCGGCTATAACGTCGCCCTGCCCCCCTCGGCGCATCTTTCGGCCGCCGATGTCAAGACGCTCATGGACGCACATAAAGCCGAAAGGTGCGTCGGCGTCACCAAAAAGGCCTTGGTGGCGCGTAAAATCGCTGCCGAGCGTCTGATGATTCTGGGACGCGACAATTCGCACATCGCGATCCCAGAGGAGGACGCAGATGAGGTCCAGGTGGTCTCGAATCCTCGCAAGAGGCACCTGGCCTCGGAGGCAGCGTGGAGGGCAGAGCAATGCTGCCTCTACCTGAAACGATTCAAGGCAGACCATCCCGATCTGATGGAGCAAATCGGGATGGATCACCAGCTCTACATCGAATAAAGGGAACTACGCGAGGAGAACAACGGCGGCACAATTCAACTGGACCAATTCAACAGGATATCAACTCCAATCACTCACAACGCCAATGCTTCCCAGCAATGATTAGTCAGTTTCATTTCCGTGATTTAAAATTTCAAAATTCCAGCAATAAAGTGCAATGCCTCATTAATGATAGTTATGAGAAAATGAACAGCTATTAGAATAAACACTTGTGCCATGAAGAATTAATCCAGATATAATGGGTTTTAATATTAGTGAAGTAAAGTGAGGGAGCGAGCATAACAAGATGAAGAGTAGGATACAGTTAAGACATTAGGATGTATGTTCAATGTTATGTGTTTTCAATTGTTGTTAATGTTAATATTAAGTCATATGTGTTATTGTTACCACTGTTATTAATATTGTTATTGTCATTATTTTTACTGCTATAGCATTACCACAATGTATTGTTAGCACATGACTTCTTATGAATTTGTTATCATCAATCCAGTTAATTATCACCAGCTGTTTATGTCAACAACATCGACAAGGACGTCAACTCAGCATACCGACCGAACACTCCCACCCAATTACCAAATGAGTTGGAATATTTTCCAACAAATCAAGATGTTGAGACAATCGATGACAAAAAATCTAGCCACTCTACTCCCACAACTCCATTCAGTTTATCGACAGTGTGAAGAAAATGACAAAAAGGCTGGACCTAGAGCGGTGAACCACTTTAGGACATTAGAGGTGTGATGAAAATGCCCCCAAAAATTCCTTCCTGATGTTTTGGGCATCAACATTCTATTGTAGAAGAGGAGTCATAGGGCGGTAATGCCAGCTCCTCAGCGCCATAAATGGAGGGAATTATTACTATTGGGAAATATTTAATAATATTCTATTCAACGTTTATTATGTTGAAATGGGCTCGGGGTTCGGGTTCTATGACAGTACTCTGGGTAAGGGTTTAGAGTACTTGGGTTCGGGATATGGGAAATCATACCTCCATTGGCGCTTGGTGGGTTTGGGTATTATTATTAATATAAATTTGGGTAAAGTATGGTCACCGCTCGGAGTCAGCACTGAGTTCACAAAGAGTAGTGAGATATTTATTTGGCTGTAAAAGTCATCAGTGTGGATTGATGTGAGAGGAAATTTGGATAGAGAATACTTTAACGAGGCTAGTGATAAGGAAAAAGAAAAAGCCTCGATTATAATCCCTCCTAAACTTAATTCCTCAAAAATTAAACTCATTCCAACGGGGCGACTACATGAAGCAACGCGACGGAAAGGACACCAACAAGTGATAAAAATAAAATACATCAAAAAAAGAAAATAAAATACTCAAAAAATATAATAAAATGAAAAAATCAAAAAAATAAAGAAAAATAAATAAAAAAATAAAAAAGAGAAGTAAAGAAAAACAAAAAAGAAAAAAATTTAAAAAAATCAAAATATAAAAGAAAATTTGAGAAATTTAGAAAGAGCTACAAAAAATGAATGATAATTTTGCATATTTTAAACTGTATATGTATCGTGAGCTTAGGTACTCATTTAGAGATGTTGTATAACTTATTAAATTTACTCACTATTGACTGTAATCGTCCTCGTTCGTTGCATGAAAAGTCCTTTGTCCTTTTATCGTCCTCGTTCGTTGCATGCAAAGTCCGTTGTCCTTTTATCTTACTCGTTTAATTTTATGTAACTTAGCTGATTTTGTGAGATAACTGAATATTATTAGCATTATTGGTATTGCTGATAATATTTTGATATTTTATAATCATTGAACCCAATTATTATGGATCGAATGATAATTGTAACATTATGTTATTATTGATTATAACAAATGAACATTGTATTTGTGTTATAACTTTTATACTGATATTGATAAGAGATTAGATATTTATAGATTAGTTCAGAGAAAAGTGACTGTTGAATTACACTGAGAATATAAGAGAAGAAACACTTAAGAAAGTAAGCATTAATTATGTTATTTGAATGAGAATAAGTTCGGAAATGCTCGCTCCAGGGTATGAGGCATTGTCCTTATTGCATTCTTGAAATATTATCGATTTCCACAGTGAAACCCGAAATGGATTTCCAATCAATGATAATGATAATTTCGCTGGTGAGCATTGGATTTTTTTTAAATTGGAGATATTGTACAATGTCTTATGATTTTAACTGTTGTGCCGCCGTTGTTCTTGTTCCCTGAGCTGGTGATTGCCTTGGATCGTTTCGGGTGGCTGCCCTCCCCCTCGATGATTGATAAGATTCCCCCGTCCCCCCTTGATGAAATTGTTGATTCTAACTTATCATTTACCCGAAATTCTTTAACTTATTTTAACTTACGTAACTTACTCTAACTTAACTTTAACTAAGGATAAATTATTCTCACATTAGTTTTCTTCTTCTTCTTCTTCTTCTCTCCTCGGGCTGTGGGTAGGTGACAAAAATTGATTAGATAGTGACAAAATTGATAGTTAGTTTCAAGATGATGTATAGATAAGACTGAAATTTCGGTTGTGACTAAGTAGGCCTCGATGTGACGGGATAAGATAGGTGATAAAACCGTTGATAACCCCAATACTTGTAGTAAATTGTTGCAATTGACTTTCCGCTCTCCCAAACTGTAGGTTGTTCGTCCTGTAGCCTTGATTTCCGGTGGTTCGGTCCCCTTCCTTTCGCGCGGTTGGTGGTAGTTGGTTGTTGGAGATGGGTCCCGATCATTGCCTCTGGGTGTGGTGTGTTGTTTGGTGCTGCTGCTGCTGTTGTTGTTGTTTGCTGCTGCTATTTTTATGTTTTCGTGTTTTGCTGTTTTTAATGTTATTTGCTTATGTTATTTTATTATATTATTTGTTATTTTGTTGTTATTTTATATGTTGATTTTGTGTCGTGTTTTGGTATGTTGTGTTATGTTATGTTATGTTGTGTTGTGTTTTGATGTGTTATGAATTATTCTTTTATTAATCAAGTTGAATTTTTTATTATTGTTCATCATCATATTATTATTATTATGTTTTTGTTTAATGTCATTTGCTATATTGTTTCATTGTGTTATTTGCTGCGTTAATGTTATTTTATGTATTAATGTTGTGTTGTGTTATGTTATGTTGCATTAATGTGTTATGAGTTTTTCTTTTATTGTCAAGTTGAATTTTTATCATTGTTTATTATCGTTCATCGCCATCGTCATCATATTATTGTCATGTTGTTATCAATATCGTTATCATCATCGCTTTATTATCATCGTTGTTTTACATCATCATCGAATCATCATCATTTTATATTTTGTGTGCGCTTTTTCATCGTTTTTTGATTTATTCACTTCGATGTTTTGTTTTCATGTGCTTGCCGATTCCTTCTGAAATTCAATTTTTCCGAATGATTATTTCGTTGAACTTTTAAATGAAGTCAAAGAATTTGGGGAGATGAAAGTCAGAAATTAGCGAAGTGATTCAAAATTTTTTCGTGATTAATTTGAGAGAATTTCGAAATTGATTATTATCGTTTGTTGATAAGTTTGAGAATTGAGAATATTTTGTTATTATTGTGTGATAATTGATTTGTCATTATGTGATGTCTTCCGTTGTTATTATTATGTAGATTATGTGATATGGTTTAGTTTTAGTTCTAGTTTCAAGTTCTTGCCAGTTTTAAGCCTAATCCTGTGTTTGCTAATGTTTCGTTGCTAATTTTTAAAAATTAATGTTAAAAAAACTGAAAAACAAAAAAAGAAAAAAATAAAAAAACAAAATTAAAAAAAAACAAAAAATACAAAACTAAAAAATAAAAAGACAAAAAAATAAAAAAGAAAACATGAAAAAATTTTAAAAAATAAAAAATAAAAAAAACAAAAAATAAAAAAACAAAAAAATAAAAAAAACAAAAAACAAAAAAACAGAAAATAAAAAAAAACAAAAAATAAAAAAACAAAAAAAGGAAAAAAATTGAAAAAAACAAAAAAATAAAACAAAAAAAAAACCAAAATAAAAAGAAAATAAAAAACAAAAAAAAACGAAAATTGCGTCTTCACGTCCTCATAAGTCGTTCAACATTTTCTAATATTATTTAATTTCAGGTATGGAGGGACGAGCGATCACTCTGAAGAGAATCAACTTGGGATGGCGGATGGACGAAAGATGAACCAACAAGACGAACAATTTGGATTATTCGGTGAAGAAAGTCAGGTGACATTCGAGCAACACAACATTCAGAGAAAACCGACATCTCGAAGTTTGAAATTCTATCCAATTTTTCCATTTCAATTTATGTTCACTCTACTATTTGAACAAGTTGCTTTAGTATTCGTATTCATTAATCTGATTGCCAAAAGATGATCTTTTCAGACAGTGCGCAGTTTTCGTGAGGTGTTCAGTCAACGAGCAATACTTGGATAAACGGAGGTAACAGGATGAAATAAGAAGCAGTTGAGTGGAAAGATAATTCAACACCAAAATTCGGCACCTATAAACGTGGAGGAACAATGTTTAGACACAATTCGAATATGGATAAGTTTATACGGATGAAATGGACGAGAAAGACCACTTTGAGGAGGATTCACAGGGCTTTCACGCTCTAGTGAAGAGTTTTATTGAAAATTTCCGGTGAAAATTTGTCTGATTTCTCGATTTACTCCATCCGAAAGTGGTTTATTACATTCACTGAGGGAGATTCATTTGATGTTCGCTCTACCAGTCTCCATTAATTCATTCTCTACAATGAGTAGTTTTTTCCTTCGATTCATTCTTGAATTAATGAAACATTCTAGATGTTACCTTACAGTTCCGACATTGAAATGGGACATTTCGAACGAGAATGTTCGATGAAACATCCACAATTTGATGAAAAGAAGTGTGAAACGAATGTGTGAGAAATATCCGACTGATGAGAACTTGTGAAGATGGAGGAACAACGTTGTTACGGAACTAATTACTAACGACAGAACTCGAGAATTTTCGGCTGGAAGTACAAGAGGTTACAGGTTTCGAAAGTGCAGCTGCACCAAGAACGGAAGTCAAATTTTCGAAATGTACCACTGCTGATGTATTCGCTAGGAAGACTTCAAATATTTTCAGAATAAGGTGGTCATGGGTGAAAAAACACAATAATTAGAACATGGTGTGGAGTAATGTAACACGTGGATGAGTTGTGTGATGCTGTGTTAATGATAGTATTAAGATCCTGAAATTCAGTAGATTTGGTAACTATATTAATAATAATAATAATAGTAACGATAACAAATTGTTAATACGCAACAGTACACAAATTATTAACGAAGATGACTTGGTAATGATAATATTACGGTAATAATAATCAATACCTGATAACTGGACGAACTCAAATGAGCCTAGTTCAGTTTACTCGTAAAATTCGTTCTGCAAAAGTAATAAAAAACCGTTAAAGGTTAGCAGTTAAGACGACCACATATGTCATCCCGCCTCGTCCTGAAATGATGTGGGGTTGATCAGGCTTTTTGTAAGCTTAGTGATAGCTTACTGATGGCCACTTTGCCACAGATCTGCGTTCTTGGCCATATACGCGCGATTATGGAAATATCTTCTCCTAAATTTATTTTTTTGAGCGATGAAATCAGTATTTGATTGAATCGTTTAGTACGGAGGCTTCGGTTCAGAAAATCGTTTTTATTATTTGAAGTGAACAAAATCGTTCCGCAACACGTATGCTTCTCTGAAAGTAGAGAATCTGGGAAACCCGGTGCTGTAAAAAAACCATCATGCTTCTGGGCAAAGATGAGCAGAACCATATGTCGAAAACAACGATTCCAATTTCCCTAACGGCTTTTACACATTGAACGAGGTAGATAAAATGTAGTGAAGTTAGCAGCCATTTGTTGATGGTTTTCTGAAGCTGTCTTTTGAGATGGCTTCAGAACACCGTCACTATTATTTGAAATGAGCAAAATCGCCTAAGAACACACATTCTTCTCCAAAAGTAGACACGTACATTACTTTTTGATAATATGTATCAGGATTACGAGGATATCTTATCATAATTACAGATTTATTATTTACAACGGCCAATGCTGTAAACAAGCCATCATGCCTGTGGGTGAACTAAAGGAGTGTGTTAGTTTGAATACGTTCATTTGGGGAATACCTCCTGAGGATTATGGAAATACCTCCTCATAAACAAGATGTATGCTTCTTTGAAACAGAAAATCGTCCTTAACATGTCTTCTACAATGAATATTGCTGAAAAAACCAAGATCTGTGGGCGAACTCAAGGAGTGTGTTAGTTTGAAAACTATCGTTCTGAATTTTCTAACTTCTTGTATTTTTTTCTATCTTTTTTCACGGGGATCAACGTGGATGCAACGTATTCAAATGTGCGGCTCAACTGTATGAAATGTCTGCCAAAAATCGTCACAAAATCACAATCGAGTTAGCAAACTCGCTCGACAACACACACGCTTTTCCGGAACAAGAGAATCTCCTCTATCCGATGAGGTAAGGAAGCCATTATGATTTTACAGGATGATATTTTGAAAAGTATAATCTCGATTTCCCTGAACTCTTGTGAAAAATCATCATTAATACTTGAAGTATGCGAAGTCGACCGAAAATATGTTACATGATCTTCCGATGTAGGGAATGTGGAGAAACTGGTGTTATATTGCGCTTTCTGGCAAAGCTGAAGGGAATGTGTGTTTGAAAACGGTGATCTTGATATTATTGACCTATCTATCACTTACAATAATCAACGCAGAAACAACGAACTGAAATGAGCGTCCCAACTGCGTAAAATGGCTTCAGATAATCGTAATTGCCGCTTCAAGTGAGCAAAACCGCCCGTTGAGACGTTTGCTCTGTCGAAAGTGGGAAATCCGGAAAATTCGATCGCTCAAAAAACCCACTACGCTCTTGGAGGAAGCCAATGAGAGCGTTAGTCTGAAACTATGATCTTGACATTGCTACTCTCTTATAAACACTGTCCATAGCAGAACGGCTTTCGTGCAGCCAAACATTTGTAAGTGAATTGTAAGTGAACCAACATCTGTGGGCGAACTCGAGGAGTGTGTCAGTTTGGAAACTGTCGTTCTGATTTTTCTAACTTTTTGTATTTATTCTATCTTTTTTCACAGCGATCAACGTGGACGCAACGTATTGAAATGTGCGGCTGAACTGTATGAAATGTCTGCTGAAAATCGTCACAAAATCACAATCGAGTAAGCAAACTCGCTCGACAACACACACGCTTTTCCGGAACAAGAGAACCCTCTATCCGAGGCTGTGAGGGAACCGTTATGCTTTTTACAGGACGGTATTTTGAAAAGGATGATCTCGATTTCCCTGAACTCTTGTGCACATTGAGCAAGGCAGTTGTATTGAAATGAACGGCCCAATTGTACGACAGATCTTCAGAAAATCATCAATGTTACTTGAAGTGTGCAAAGTCGACCAGAATATGACGTGTGATTTTACGAATATAGGGAATATGGCGAAACTGATGTTATGTTGGGCTTCCTGGAAAGGCTGAAGAGAACGTCTGTTTGAAAACGGTAATTTTAACATTATTCACCTATCACTTGCAATGATCAACGCAGAAACAACGAACTGAAATTAGCGTCCCAACTGCGTCAGATGTCTTCAGATAATCGTCATTACCGCTTCAAGTGAGCAAAACGGCCCGTTAAAACGTTTGCTCTATCGAAAGTGGGAAGTCCGGAAAATTTCATCGCTCAAAAAACCCACTACGCTCTTTGAGAAAGCCAGTGAGGGCGTTAGTCTGAAACTATGATCCTGACATTGCTACTCTCTTATAAACACTGTCCATAGCAGAACCGCTTTCGTAAAGCCAGACATTTGTAAGTGAATTGTTCGGATTTATTTCGGTGAATGGACTTATCTTGTCTTAAAACAGAATTCCAACATGCTTTGTTAATTGGTCTTTTCTCCAGAATAACATTCGCAATTTTCGATTCGGTTTGAGAACGACTGTTATTATCGGATTGCTATTCAATGATTCTTATTTTCTTACTTATTCAAGGATACTTATTTTCTTCTTGGTTCGGAATGTGGGCTTGTTTTTCTTGGAAAATGGTGTAAATTTTCGGATCGAACCGTCCTTAATGCTTCGATCTGTGCTCATATATTTTGACGAAACGGTTTGTGTTTGTCGGTGGTTTTTGCTTGCATCCACTTGCTTCGTTCATGATAGTCGCTAACATCTCTTCATTCTTATACTTTTATCAATGAATTCGACGTATGTTTTATTACACTTTCATGAACCAATCAATTGAATGTTCACCGATGTAATCAATCGAATGTCCAGGAAAAAATTTATTTATGAGCAAATCAGTTCAGGGTACTGAAGCGTTCAAGATCGCACCGATTGTTGTGAAATTATTAACAAAGAAAAACCAAAACGAATAAAATTCTCGGCAAGTCGCGTTCCCACAACACAGTTCACAAGGACATGCCGATTCAACCAATTAAACGAGATTTTCGAGAAACCGCACCCTACAATATTCTATTTGTCAGGTTGCCAAAATTTGTAAAATTTTCGGTAAATTGCACCTCACATTATTTTGTTGGCAAATTGCCAAAATTTGTAAAATTTTCGGCATAGCCGCCCGCTATCTCGTGAACAAGGACCTGGCAAATTGCCAAAATTAACTAAATTTTCGACAAACCGCACCTCATATTATTTTACTTGGCAAATTGCCAAAATTTTTAAAATTTTCGACAGGGTCCTCCACAATCTCGTGAACAAGGACCTGGCAAATTGCCAAAATTAACTAAATTTTCGACAAACCGCACCTCATATTATTTTACTTGGCAAATTGCCAAAATTTTTAAAATTTTCGACAGGGTCCTCCACAATCTCGTGAACAAGGACCTGGCAAATTGCCAAAATTAACTAAATTTTCGATAAACCGTACCTCATATTATTTTGCTTGGCAAATTGCCAAAATTTTACAAATTTTTGACAGCTCCCCTCCGATCTCGTCAGCAAAGACCTGGCAAACAGCCAAAATTAACAAAATTTTCGACAAACTTCACCTCAGGTTATCTAACTCGGCAGATTGCCAAAATTTGTAAAATTTTCGAAAAAACGCACCTGCGCGTGAATTTGCATCTGTTTGGCAAGTTGCCAAAACTCGCAAATTCCTCGACAAGCCACCCCTGCAACAATCTGCAAGTACTTCGCAAAATTCCAAAATAAATAAGATTTTCAACAAGCCTCAACAGCCCCAAGGGAGTTTAGATTTGTCAATTTGCCAAACCGATAAAATTTTCGACAAATCGTACCTTTGCAGCTATTTTCCAAGGAATTGTCAAATTGCCAAAATTTACGATGTTTTCGACAACTTCTCCCTTCCACATGGACCACATAGACTTGGAATGGTGCCAAAAGCTACAAAATTTTCGGCAAGTCATCCCGTACAACATACATTACGACGACTTGGCAAATTACCAAAATCAGAAAATTTTCGACAAAGTCCACCTCACCATAGTTTACAAAGAGCTTGGCATACTGCTAAAATTAATAAAATTTCCTGCCAGCTGTTTTCGCATCAAATTTTACAAGATTTTCGGGATTTTTCTGATAGTAGGGAGATTTTTGGCAAACCTCCCCTCGACATGGATTACTATGATCGGTAAATGACCGAATTTGGCAATATTTTCGGTTGGTCGTAAAGGGCGAACGAAAACAGCTGACAGCTAAGAATTTTTCAAAACGAAATCAACTTCAAACCCAAAATAAATAATGATCTCGGTTACTCACTCATTAGCCTACTGCGACATTCGGCCGCCAGGGATTACCACGTTTAACGCTGTAAATAAATTATGAGAATCGGAGAAAGCAAATGATAAGAGTATTGAATGTAAAAGATCCCTACTTATTACCTGCATAATAAAATCATTTGATTGATAAACTCAACGGAAATAATTTCATCACAACAAATAAAGAACTACTTTCTGGAAAATATTTTCAAGCTGTTTCTGCTTTGTTGCATTTCGTTCCTTTCTCAACTAACATTCTAATTTCTTTCTTCACTGATGTGCATCGTCTACGGTGATAAACGCAAAGATTACCTTTATTTACTATTCATTTTTCTGCTCATTATTCTTCTGAATAATCTTAACATAACTCCTGATTAAATCATAATGATTCGTTAAGTGTTTTCGGAACATGAATGAACTCGAATTATAAAAAGCAAGAACGAAGCGAAGGCATACATTGTTTTGCTACATGATCCGTCCGCTTCACCGGATCCCGTCAAACTCCGCATCATGTGTCTGAAGAGAGACGGTCATCAGCATGCTACGTGAATTATCATCATCAATATGTATAAATGAATTCATCTAGAGAATGCTTATACATTCAACCAGCAAAAGTCATAATCGTCAATCCTTCAACCAGCAAAAGTCATAATCGTCAATGATAGCATATAACAACAGTTGCTGTCACTTGTTGAAAGGAAATATCACTTTAGAAGAACGAACAGAAACAAGTAATGTGAGAAAGGTGCCAAATAATATGCTTCGAACGAGACTGGTTTCGGAATATTTCAATTCTTCCGGCTGCATCAATGTCTAGTATGAAACTTCCTAGAATCTCTCGTTTAGATTAGACTGAGACAAATAAAGGAGGATATCATTCTGATGGAACTGAAACTCTTGTTTAGAGTTTCATTTACTCTTCCAACCTCATCCAAGCGGGAAAGCGCAATACCAAATTGAAGAAAGCCATTTTATCGGCTCGCCATAAGCAATGTTAGCTTCCAATTTCCATCGAAAAAAATGAGAAAGTCGATCTGAAATGATTTTGAGGGGAACGGCAACTGATCGGAAGTGGAGTCTAATAAAGCTAAACAATAACGAGATAAAGAGAATGACAGAGCGTTGTCATGAGAAGTAAAGACGGTCTTGAAAAATGGCAGCTTCATCATGTATATCTTTGCAAAATGTGGATGAATTAGACATTGTAATTTGAAAACGACTTCTGACACACATTACATTATAGAGATGTAACCCTAGTAAAATCCAGGTGGAGCATACGAAAATACATACAGTGAATATAAAATAAAATGACTGAAAGAAGATTGAATATGAAACGAATATAAGTATGGCTGCTATAATATCATATGAAGTGGACAACTGTTCAAAGCAGTAGTCTTATATAATAAAAAAGTTATGATGTAATGATAAGAACTATTTACAAACCGATGAATCCATCAGGTATTTGTCGCTAACTTTTCTGCATCGGTGTTGAGAACCACAACATCCCTGTAACAGAAAATATTTATTCAAAATTATTTAAAGTGACTATATCACGTCAATCATTCGAAATGAATTGTTGGATACCGCGAATGACCAAGCGTGCACAGAAAAGCATTTTCATTACATGAACTCTGCAACACCTCGAAAAATCTGAGAGTATTTCTCAATGCTCGAGGAATAATGTATTACTGATCACTCACTCGCGATGTCTCCAAAAAATCTGCCGAGTTACGATCGCTCTAAAGAGAGCGGTTGGGTCAAATTGGCTCTAAAGAGAGCCGTTGGGTTGAACTAGCTCTAAAAAGCGCTGTTGGTTTTCATCGAAATAGACAAAGTTTGGTTTATTGGATTGATCTGGCTCTAAAGAGAGCCGTTGGGTTGAACTGGCTCTAAAGAGCGCTGTTGGTTTTCATCGCAATAGACAAAGTTTGGTTTATTGGATTGATCTGGCTCTAAAGAGAGCCGTTTGGTTAGCGTTGCAAAACCTCACGCGCTAGCATTTTCAATGAGGCCCTCATTACTGAACATTTCTTTCTGAAAGAGAAAACAAATGTAAAATAGCGAATGACGAAAACTTTATAAACATTAAAAAATCTGAAACAAATGACAAAACATTCGATAAGAATTACCTTCTACTGGTAGAAGACTGCGACGATCGTTCATCCACGAATCCGTACCGTCACGTCATTAGGAGGCTCCTTCCACTCTCCCGACTGGATTCAGCCTAAACGAGAAAATGAAATTCATTACTATAAGCGCATAAAATGAAATCACGTACTCAAATTTAAGCGCGGTAATGATCCTGTTTTTTTTTCATACATGGTATCTGACAACAAAGAAATCGAAAAATAAGTGACTCTTTATGTCACAATTCGACAAATAATTCCTAAATAAAGCTGGAAAATTTTGTGATACACGTGAGAAATCAATTATTAAGCCGTCCAAAATCTCAGCAGTACGGCCCCAAGAGAAGCTAAAAGAAGGATATTTTATCAAAAAAATATAGTAAAAAATTGACCGGCCTTAGTGCGTTGATATTTTCTTGTCGTTGAGGTCGCTCCTTACGTGACCGTTGAGCTCCGTCACCTCCATCGGTTAACGGTCTGGAACATGCAAATATGCATACAGAATGACACGTTTATGTGTACATTCACAGGAACGAGAAATATTCGATGGCGCAGATCATTACACGGATCAATCAAAGAGAGATCTTTTAGCTCTGTGTGCATTGACTGTCAACGAAACGTAGCAGAGTGCCAAGTATTTTATTAGACAACACATACTCAACAGAGTTTCCATGCTGAAGTTCACGGAACTTACATTCAATAGAAGCAAATGTTTCAAACAGTTCCGACTGTGATGATATCCAAACGACCAATTGTAAACGTTCTACCAAGCCTAAGCGTAAACCTGAACCCGGGCAAAAATCGGAGAATAAACTTAAATGAGCTTCAAACCGAGTACTACCAGTGCTAATGAGACTCAGTTAGACCAATATATACAGCTACAACCATACCAAATTTGCTCCTGCCGGAACAGAATGCTCAAATTTTCACAGTGGCATAATACGCCTACCTGCAGAGACTGTCGATAAGGAAACCTTATTGAAAAGGCGAAGGGGGCATGCCGATGGAATCCCAACATAGAATAGTGATTGGTATTTGTGGAAGATATAAGAGAAGATAGACGTAATCTCATGTTGCAGATCAATACACACGTATTGTGAGGATATTTCACGTATTTGATAATCAAACTAATTACAGCCGTCGGAGGGCGTTGGCGTTTGGCGCCCGTAAATTTACAAGACACGAAAAGTGGACTACTGATTTCTTTCCACCTTTTTTCCATCGTAAAAACCGGCTGATACAATTGAGTGAGTTCTTTCAAGCAAATGAATCATTCCATGCGATCATGTGATTATAATATTCAGGATAACTGAATAACGCTATTCAAACAGGTTGATGTATGATATCTTAAAGCCGGTTTTATGAACATAAATGAATGTGAAAAGGAACGCAAAGTTTGTAATGACGCGTAATGAGCAGATAATTTAAATTTTAAAATTTTACATAACAACCAAAACTTTCAGAATTAACCATGAAGACGTAGCACGCAAATATATGGGATCTGATACGATTCACGCATGAGAAATAGTTTGATGTGTGATTCCAAGGGAAGGCAAAGAGAGTGAATCGTAGATAGAATTTGGATGGAACGATCTATGAACACCAAAGAGGCAGGTTTTGCAGCAAGTAATTTTCCGAACCTAACCGCAAAAGTTTCGGATTATTTTTAAATAAAAGTTTTGATGTATAGTGCATGTAGATGACGAAATGAACAACAAAATATTTACGTGTATGCTTATATGAATAGTTCTATAGAGTAGATTACTATATCAGATATTCAAACGTCTTTCATGAGGGCCAATAGGATATATGACAATGCAAAACGCGGAAATTGAAAATCACGATCGTATAGATATTAAAGCAATTCATCACACATCCTGAATACGTATGACGAGGATTCATGGGGATTTTGGCTCTAAGCCTCACCTCCGAAAAAGTTGACCCTTACCCATGCTGGAGCAAAATGACAGCAATGATGATAAACATCAACCAAGCATTCATGCGCAACGAGAACCATGATTGAAATCGAATGTGAATGGATCTGATAAACAGTTTTTTGCCATGTTCCTCTAAAGTATCTATCATAAGATATCACAATAAGCAGTTTTTATCATGTTCCTCTCTGATATCAAAGGCTGCAGTAAAAAACAATAACATAGCCGGATAAGAAATATTCAGACTAATTTCAAATGCATAACTGGAGTTGGTAAGCAGCGCAGGTGTAACTTGGAAATGCGAAAGCAGATGTGATTACATTCTTCCTACTTTTTTGATCCTCAAAACGTCACAAAATTTATTCCATCGAGAGAATTTTGGTTTCCTTAGAAGGTGGATTCGAAGAAACACTCGCCCTCATTAGGTCTATTCAAAACGAGATCGATAACAACGCAGATCTTGAATAACACATACAGACACAATTCTCAACTTATTTTTCTCAGTTTTCACAAAATTTTTTTCAATGATGATGAGAATTTTTGCAGCATCGAATAACAGATGAGCAAAGATTAATGTTTTTTCGAAAAGAAATATTTGAAAGCGAATTAGTTCCAAATGTATTACGTAGAGAGCAAGCAGCAGATGTATATTTGTAGAATAGGAAAAGCAACTGATAAATGAAGTTCAGATTTTTCAAACTAGTAAATGACTAAGGGCTCAGGATGATTGAATAATGTTAAACAAATTGACTTTTAGACGGAATATTTTGATATCCACATGAGGCGTGGGTCTGTGATGGCTGTTCTGAATTCACGAAGGCCAGATACTAGCGAAAATTCTGGTTATCGAAGTAACAAAGAACCGAATGCTGCTAGCAATTGCGTAATATTGTAAAAGTTGGGCGTTTCTCGCTTATTGTGGGTTACAGAATACAACATTTCCATGCGCACACATTCAGGATCTCGCAAGTGTAAATGAGATTATCTGCGGGATTACCATAAGTTGGAATGCAGCTGATTTTAGACGCTGAGTGCATGGAAGCAATAAATAGATCGCATGCAAGAATGAAAGAATCCGAGAACTGGCACTGTGCGAGTTCGAGACATTTTCTTGGTTATTCGATAAATTCCTTATAAGTTCAGAAGCTGCGAATAATAACGTTTGACCCAACTGAAGTATAAATTAAGGAACATTCAATGCAAATTTTGGGGTATCACTATTCAGATGTGAAGTTTCAGAAAATTGCAACCAGCGATCAAAGACTGGAGGAAGCTTTACGTTGAGGATATGTATAGTTTCGGGGTTGATAGGCATGGGATCTGACAGGCTCAATGTATACAGATATTGTGCAGAGATAAGCGTTTTAATGTAAGGAAAAATTCGCAGAATATTAATCGCGATTAGACGAGAAAATAAGTTTGTTTAGGTGCGACAGTAATAATGAAACAGACACAAAGCGGAAAGATTAATAACAACAGCACAATATACAATGCAGTAGCTGCAGTAACAATCATAAAAAGATGAAAAGAATCTTAATAAGCAAAAAATACGAACCCATTCGGAGTTGCGACGACGTCAACGTCCTGCAGCGGCTATCCATTCAAATGGAATTCATCTGAAAATATGAACAATCCAAATCCTTGCCTCAACATCCTGATAAAAACCCCATCGAGATCTTCCTCTGACTCTAACAAGAGAATCTGAAATAAACGTTTGAAACATGCTGAAGAAACATAGTTGAAAGTTTACTGAAATCTTGCTTAAAAAATTCTGCGACTACATTCATTTCCTTTCCCAAAATACCTACTTGAACGATGAAACAATAATTACCCTACATCTCTTTATGATCCCGAATAAGCGGAAACGACTATGCTTTCATGATTCCCCTGTTGGCACTTTCCATTTTCTTCACCAAGATACTTTCTTCTTTTGTTCGTTGTATCGCTCTCTTTTATGCGGTTGACGGTTTCCAGCGACCCGCAAAAGCGGATCTCTGGCAATGATACCTCAAAAAAGTTCATTAGCACCTACAACGAATTTATCATTATTAATATTGATGGTAATACGGCAAGGATAATCCTAATTTCATTGATACTCAACTCAGCGGCATGTTATAACCAACATTTTATCCTCAGGTCTTCCCCGAGGTTAATTCAATAGAAAAAGTCTGGGTATCTCAGCAGCTAAATGAGAATAGGAGAGATGCGTAGAAGTCAAAATAAAGAACGGTTGAGCTTGGATGCATTCCGCAGAATCAGAGGTGGATCTAGTGCAAGGAGAAAGAAATCGTGGCCAGATATTAATCTGCTTATGCAGTACAAGCAGAACGAGGCAGGACAAGTTATCTTGACACAATAGAAACGGATGTCTACGCCGCCAAAGCACTGAGGTTATCCGCTAGATATAAACATCGAACTGCCTCGTCAAAACCCATACTCAGCTCATCATTTGCCGCTGATCAGGATCTTTGCACGTGACATTCGTTGAATATTCAATTACCTACCCATCCTATCACGCCCTATTCCCCATAAGTAACAGTCTAACATAACCTTATGCAGCTAGAAGAGTCGATACCTTTTGGAAGCATACTTAGAGAGCTATATGAAGCTGTTTCGAGTAACGTTAGCTGAAGTTATACTAGACAATGTGCTCTATTTCCCTACCTCCCTCCCCAATCCTAACCTAACCTATCCCCCTACTGGAAGCCATTCAAAGGCTTCGGAAGCACTTCACCAACCAAGTCCCACCCGAAGACTTGGCGGTACATGATGCTTATCTCAGTCATAAAATGGCTTACGCACTTCACCACCATAACCTCACCCGTGGTTATGGTGGTACGTGATGCTTGGGCCATTATCTTATCCTCTCATCCTCTCATCTCTGATTCCATTCCTATCCACTCAAATCAACCCCAAATAGAACACATTGTTTTCGCATAACTAAAACTAACGTCACTCGAAACATCCACATACAACTCCCTAAGCACATTTTCAAAAGATAGCAACCCTAATAACTACACAAGGTCAAGTTAAACTGTTACCCACAGGGTAGGGTATGGGAGGAGTGATAGGTAACTAAATACCCTTCGAACTCAATGCAAAAATCAATCCATCACAGTTCAAATGACGGGTTGACTACAAGTTATGACTCAACAGTTAGGTGCTTATAACTAGGAATAACCCCAATGCAACAGCGGAGTAGGCATCTGTCGTTACTGTGTCAAGTAGCTGAATCCCCCTAATTCTACCCAACCACTTTAAGCCTAATAACTGACCATTCCTCCCTAACTCTCTACACTAAACTCTCCCCCGACCTACAAATTACACCTAAGCCTGCCCATTCAATAAGTCAACTCCTGTCTATCCACCCTAATCCCACCTAACTATCGGAGCACCTAGGTTATTTTTATGGACCTAAAAACCAGAAAGACCTCAAGATAAAATGTGGATAATAGCACACCGCACCCTTTCGTCCTTACTGGGGGAGGCAAAGCAATACACCATGCAGAAACCCCACAAAAACGAAAGAAGTATTGAATGAATAATCAAATACAAAAAATGACCTGAATACTCGTTCGTCCTCCGTTAACGTTTCACTCCAGTCGGTTGCTCGTCGCATAATTTTGTCGGCAATCTGCACGCTCCTACTCGTCATCTGCGTTTGTTGTTGAACTCCGCCCGATTGTCTCTCGCTTCGGCATTGCCACTTTTACGCCGGATTGCCATCTCCTGACGCAACCCTCCTCATTTATCCGGGCTTGGGACCGGCACTCGGGGTTTATGGTAACCCTTCGTGGCTGAGTTAAAGATAGAGTTTAAGCTAGCCACGAATTTGTTGTTGTTAATCCGTGCCTTTAACTGCATGACTCGAAATTGGTTACCATTTACTCATTTGCAAACATTTTCACGACTCGAAATTGATAGATTCATATAGTTTCATGTGCCGATCAGCGTATGAAATGTAACAAAAACATACAAAGAATACAACTTGAATTCTCAGTGACGCACAATGCGTAACATAAAGACCTTTTCATACTAATGAGTATTCAGAAATGGTTAAAAGAACCTTGAGCGAGGATAAGAAAGGAAATGTAGCAAAAATACCAAAGAACCGACCCATCTTTCCGAAAATTTTCTGCTAATCATTATATGATTCAATTTCTACTTCTTCATATCTGAATTTAACGTCGAATTCTCGATTACCTGTTGAATAATCCAAGCATAAATGTATCATATTAAATTATCAATAACATAAAAATTAATTTGAGAAACTGAAAATATGTTGCGAATAAGATTCATATTCAGCTGCCTGCCATCATCACTGTGTATGTAACAGTGTAAGCATTAACGAAATAAATGTTATACGGACAATTCGCCACAGCATCACATTGTTACGTGTACTATACACTCTCAACAGTCTGACAATTCACTGTTGC
The DNA here is from genome assembly GCA_035041965.1 of Anisakis pegreffii. Classification (NCBI taxonomy): domain Eukaryota; kingdom Metazoa; phylum Nematoda; class Chromadorea; order Rhabditida; family Anisakidae; genus Anisakis; species Anisakis pegreffii. Next base: position 44,727 of record JAPYMA010000023.1, on the reverse strand, counting down.
ACGAAGTGAATAGATGATAAACTGTGTGCACATGTAATTAGGGATGTGCCAATATAAACATGCAGCAGTGAGAACGGAATTAGCCATTTTACAGGTACTATGCAATCTCATAAAAGTTAATATATCCAAAAAATGATCTCAAATTTTCTCCTTCACCATTCACATTTCTCCACCAACACCAAAATATTATACAACTGCCGCTGTCCACTTGCAGTAATCGAACTGAACTTTAATTCCAAAAATATAAGTGCCATGAAAGATTGTGAAAATTGAGTTAACATTCTCTAAAGAAACCTCTCGACAGGAATCTCCAAGAATCCTCGCCAATTCTCAAAATAACTTTACTCATAAAAACCTCTTAACATCGGTGGTGTTTACGCTTCTCACTCCACTAGATGATCAAAAATGAATAATTCAAAGTTACTCAGGTATGTACATCAGGAGTAATTCAAATGCAACGCAAAAAATAAAAAACAGAAAAGAATGGAGAAAATTGATCAAACACAAAGGAAATGATCCTCTGTCCATTAGACCAGAATAGAACTGAAACAAAATAGGCACACTTTAGAATTTACGGAAGTTTTTATGACGTTTTCATATCATATGTATGGTTTTATAGATGATTGCAATAGTGTTGTGCGGGAGTCCCCGAATTCGAGTCCCCGTTCTCGAATCTCCGTCCCGTCTCCGAACATTTTCAAGCGACGGCCACTTTCGGGGACTCTCCCCGCCCCGGCCTTTTTTCTCTCCCCGCACAACACTAGATTACAAATAAACACTGAAATAACAATAAAACAATGAAGCAAAACTTTGAACAATGAATTCAAAATTTCAATTTCATGATGAATTTCAATTTCAACAAATTTCAAACAATTCAAATTTCACAATGACTGAACAAACGATTGAAAAATTGCTCGAATCCAAAGAATAATGAAACTTTGATAACTATAAGAGAACAGTGCCGGGTGAATGACTGCTTCTATGAAACAGTCATGCACTGTCCTCCTATAGAACTTCATTCCTATCATCATGACTACAACTAGCACTGAACAACATTCCTCCCGCATCGTAAGGGCACTGTGGCTATTCATAATAAACTCTAGCTCATCAAAAGAGCTAGTAATTTGAATTTCATATTAAAATCCTCCCACAGGAGGATCGCAACTATGGCATGATATTACACCCTTACGATGGGGTTATCATAATGAACATTTCAGTATTAACATTAAAGATATCAAACTAAATAAGGGGTAATGCCGGGTGAATGTGATTATGTCTAGGACATAACCACATACATTACCCCTTATTTGATTATACATCCACATATTGATTGAATATATATTATGGCAAATTATTAAAACTTGATAACAAAACCAATAAAAAAGAACGAACTACATAAGCTCTTTAGAGACGCCATAACTGCGACCTCTAAAGAGATGCACCCCTACAGAAGGGGTCCGTCAACTCAATCGAAATCAATTTCAGTTTTACAAAATTTGGATGTCATAAATTTCGGAACGATTCTTTGAAAAAAACATATGACAATTTTTAAATGTGAATATTTTTTGCACCATTCCTCACGATGATGCAAAAAACACCCAATCTAAACTTGAACCAGTTACAACTACAAAGATGAGTCGTATGAAAACCTAGACAATGGCAATAAATGCTGTCTTAGAATAGCACATAAAAATGCTAATATAACATTAAAAAACTAGCACATTCAAAGCGAAAAAAATTCGCAAGGTTTATAGCTTATACTCCTGCCTTACGCATGTCAGATATAAGCTATAAACGATAACAACAACAATAATATAGTATTATTATAAACATTAAAAACTGCGCGCAAACAAAAGAAACACAAACGTGAAAACGCGAAACATCCTTCAAAAAATAAAACAATCAAATACAACAATTCAAAAAGAGCAACATTTTGACTATATAAACGTAACACAACACGCGACATTCCAACGAAATTTATGCGACAAAAAAAACTGTCAATAAAAACATGAAAAACACAATAACAACGAGGCATTAACATTGACAATTCATGAAAACGCATTAATATAAACCAAAACAAAAAACATAAATAGCATAAACCAACATAAAAAAGTGGTAAATTGACAACACAAAACGCATGAAAAAGCAATGCAAAAATCGTAAACATTCACATTATAAACATTCAAAAAGACCATGAAAACATCCACAATAATATAAACAATAACACATCATCATCACAAAATTAAAAATAACAACCATCAAAATCATAAAAAACCAACTAATAGCAGATAAATAAAAAACAATAACATATCGTCATCACAACATTAATAATAGGAGCCATCACTATTATGAAAAATATGAAAAGCAATAATTAAACATAATATATATCATCGCCATCATCATCGAAATCAAACTGTCATTACAATTCAAAAAAAAACAAACTGTCATTAAAAACATAAAAAACACAATAACAACACATAAATCCTGAAAACAATAGTCAAATAACATTTCTGAAACATCTAATGACAACAAACCATAGGAATAATAATAAGTAACTTTTGTTGCAAACAAAGATTAAAAACGAAAACAATTTTCACTACGTAATGAAATTCAAAAAAACGAAACACCAAATGGGTCGCTTGTGACCCATATAAATATTTGTGTTGAGGGCACTTCGTAGCCCATTCGGATTGATGGCGCTTCGTGGCCCATTTATAACAGTGCCGCTTGTGGCCTGTTGCTATGTCCGCTTCACTGCGAACCATTTGATTGGACCATTCCGTTGGGTTCAACTTGATTTACCGATGAAATAATCTGCAAAATGCGAATGAAATAATCACGTTGAACAATCACTTAATACAACAACTACACCAAGTATTCCCTTCAATAGAAATACGCATCCCTCCTCTCTTTTCATTTTTTCCCAAAATTATTCCATTTTTTATTCCCCAAAATTCAATCTGAGCCCAAAATAACGATCCATGATGGTCTCCACACCAATTCACAAAACTTCTCTATCCTTTACCAAATCATCGCTCATTGTTCACTCATCACAATACATTACAAATATTTGAAAACATCAAAATGCCAAACAAATAAACTCGACGATTCAAAAGAAATCGACACAAAATGCTCACCAGAAGTTATGAGGCATCTGCAATCGCCCGATCGAGTCAGCTGTTTTGTTCAGTTGATAGTGTCCATACTAGCATTGACCACATCATCAGTGGTCGAAATATTTCGATTCCATTTTTCACGAGGGTGAAAACCTTCATCACCCTTTCTTGCACTTCAAATCTGAAAATACATTGAATCTTACGCAAACTGATTACTGTAATAATGAATGTAACCCTGCAGGAAAGATAAGCTCAGACACAAGCTTGATCTCAATCAACTGCAGCAGGTTTCTACTTGTGGCAGTTTGCTCCAACACATATTTTTTGGGGGAAGTAGTGCGTCAAACTTTATTGCCTCCCACTTCAAGCGAGAGTATGTGTGGCCCTGAAAGAAAATGGAAACTAATAAAAAAGAAGTAATTGAAGTAGGATACTCACGTAACAATGGCACCAATTGCGTCACTTTTTAAAATGTTGATTATCTGGTCCTTACGCCAATGTAGAGTACAGCAATAAACATCCGTGGAACCTGAGCCGTTACCCACGGTTAGTAGACACATTTCATTTTGAATGATTACTGAAACCATTCTGGCATTGTTGAGCTCGAAGACCATTTTATCACCAAAATTGATCTGAAATAAGTGAATCACAGCACTGACAGTGTCACTACACGCAATAAAACCCAACAATCATCGTATACTAACTAAACTTTTCTTATGGAATTGAATATTCCACTACAACGCAAACGAATCAATCCCTAAAACATCACATCAAAACTTGAACATTACAAGTAGTAATGTTTGAGCCGGTATAGCCGCTGTCTAAGAATAAAACATACTAAAAGTCGACGTTCAATCACTAAGGAAATGGTATGAGAATTTGAAATGAAAAGAATAATGAATGGGGAATACTCACGAGAAGTGTCCAATTTTTTGCAGCAAACATGACGAATTGCGTTGAACGAGCCACTGAGGCCACTGTATGGTTGGAGGACACCAAGGCTATACCGTTCGTAATGCCTTCAGAGGCTTTCAAGTTCTCAGATTGTCCTAAAATAAAGAACGATAACCGAAGGAATTAATAACACACTGCCGAAATGAACTAAAACAATGAACGCTGTAAGAATACTCGTTTTCTTTGATATATTTAACTCATACAATAATATAAAACAAATTTCAGAATAATGATAACGTAAAACAATTTAGACAGTGGAACACTCACTGTAATTTACGTGTTGAAGAGCACTTGATCCATACTGATCGATGCGAAAAACTAAGACCAATGTTGCAAACGAACAGACCGTAGTTAATTTTAATCCGGCCGAATTGGTCGGTGTCCGTGCCCTCAACATTACCCAAGGAAAAAACCGCTGGAAATAAATGCATCATTTAAATAAATCTTACAAAGAACGGGAACAGTTAATACAATCGCAACGAAACGTAATATCAGTTAGTCAGGAAAGTCACATGTATTTCCGATTCAGCAAATAGATTCATAGCAACAATGACAAGTCGGCTAATAACACTAGCAAGTTTTTCTAATAGTCCTAACACTGAGTTCGAAAACAAATGCAACAATAATATTTTGGAAAAAGACTTTATCCAGCTTCAAGGTAAGCAAATCGAGCCGTAGATATGACCAACGATTAAAGCACCATGAAATGATGGCCAAAATAAATCCCATTCAAGAACATTCCATTGTCAACAAAATAATGTTTTGAATAATTAATACAACAAATGCCAATAATAAAAATGAAGTGAACAACAAACTACGATAATGCATCTGTACTAAAAACATATACAGACAACTGCATGCAATAGCCAAAAAACGCAGAAAATGAATAAAAACACAGAAGAAACACATGAAAATATACGTAAATAATAAAGCACACACAGAATGCGATAGCCTTCGAAAGTCTGTGCATTAGAGATGAACGCAACTGTGTATGATCAAACTGTGCGAAATTCATAGTAATGTGATCAAAACATTTGTATTGTGAAGATTACACGATGAGTATGTGTTTGGTAATCTAAGAAGTACCTGATCATCAAGAAATCTACGTTTCAATCCTTCTTATATGATACTGCCTGCAACTGTCAAAAGACGAGCAAACAAATCTGTCTCAATGACACAGTACAATGGTAAATTAGCAATAAGTGTGCACTCTGCAAGACCACAAAAGACAGTTGTAGCATTCTAGAAGGTTGCAGTTCAAAGTTGCGTTCTCGTTCCTACCTTTCGCGCAAACCCAACCAAAATTTTCAGGACATTGTCGATGATAAAAGTGAACACAGTAATAAAACTAATTGAGTGAGGATGAAATGAATGATAATTGACCAACATCGTGCCTAATGTGACCGCAATATAGAGCAACGTGATCAAGCATAAAACCGAGATTTGATGTTCCGATTGACTCACAGACACAACTTTTTATCTTCACAACAATAGGGATGCCATGCTTATCTTGTTCTTCGATTCCTTTCGGTAAGCTATGTCAGCTAAAAAACATGTGAATGTTTGATACAATGTTGGAAGAGCTGGAGTTGAGTTTAACATCGAATTGAATGGACTGAAGTGCAGTGCAACTGATAAAATAATGATAATTGTCAAAACATTCGTGAATCAATATTTATTCATCAAAACACTATCAATTTGAAACTCTATCTACCGAGATAACAATGGCTCTACAACACGAATGTAAGGCTCATTTGGTCAACTCAGCTTAGCTGATACCTGATGAACCTTCAACTGTATAAAAAAAACCAGATCAACTTCCCAGCATCACCATGCATATTTCAATGGACCATTGCACTTATCCTGTTCTCTAATATCAGAAAACTGTTAATCCACCGGAGCGATTCCACCGTACAATTAATTTGTATCGTCAGTAACTGTGTTGCTCAATCAATGCTTTTTGATAGGAAAATCAGACGCAACGGATTCAAATTAATTTTGTTCTCACGTCTTCTCAGAAACATGCTCGCTGCATTATACCATCGTATTTCCCAAGTCCTGCAGTGTCAGAAAAGTACCTATCTTGCTGATAGATTCTACTCATATTCACACAAAAACGTCAATTTCTCAAATCATCTTAACAAGACGGGATATTTCACAACGTCCCTCATGTCCGCTGTTCATATAAATGCGTCGATCAATCAATGCCTTATAACTGGAACACAAGACGCAACCCTTGCAAACTGACTTACTATTAATTATCACATTTGCCAAGAAGCATGCGCATTTCACTGCACTGGTACATTTCACAAGTCCTCTAGGGTCACCTGGCAAACCTGAGAAGACAGTAGGCTTGAATGCAACAAACCTAGATTATTATACTAATGTATAATATCTACTGATTTATTGCGATGAAATGCATATCAATAGGCACCTCAGTGCTAGTTGAGATAGCATTAATTAAATGGCTATATCTCCTCAACTAAGCAGAATCGCACGACAAAACATTTACTATCCTGAATCCAGAGATTCTGCTTGATCGATTGGCGTGAAGAAATTGATATGTTACTGGTCAAAGATGAGGGTACGGTAGACTTGAATGAACTAACCCCTGTAACATCAGGAAAATAACAATATCTTCTCTTGAAGGCGAAATTTTCCGACGAACTTTTCATTTTCAGAAAGCAGAGATTGCCGTGGATCGAATGATGTATAAAAGTCAATATGTCACCGGGCAAACCTGAGAAGACGATAGGCTTGAATGTATCAAACCTATATTTTTATACCAATGTATAATGTCTATTGATCTGTTGCGATCAAATGCATATCAATGAGCATCTCAGTGCTAGTTGAGATAGCTTTAATTAAATGGCTATATCTCCTGAACTAAGCAAAATCGCCCGACAAAGTGTATATTTTCCTGAATCCAGAGACTCAGCTCGATCGATTGGCGTGAAGAAATAGGTATGTTACTAGAGTCAGAGAAGCATCTATCTTGCTGCCAGACTGTTCCCATTGCCGCTCGAAAACTTCGGTTTTTGAAGAAGTATCATGCAATATCATCCAGGTGATTACACATAGTGCCGCATGTCAGCTCATCGTATATGTGTCGACAAACCAATGCATCACGACGGGAATAACAGAAAGAACACTCAGAACTAATCTTCACTCTCAGATTTTCCCATAGGCTTGCAATTTTCCTTACACCACTGGATTTTCCAAATTCTGTAGAATCACTAGATATATAAATTGTTCACCGACCATGCCCAGTTTCACACGAACACCTCAATTTCTGCAGTACTTTGGACCATTTGCACGATGCTCTCTCTAGTTCGTTTTGAATGTTTGTGTCTATGGTGATCAATCAGAGCATTACAACTGGAACACAAGATGCAACTCTTACGTGCTAACTTAAAAATCACATTTCTCCAGAAGCAAGCCCATTTCAGTGTACCGATGCATGTCACAGTTGCTCTAGTATCCTATCATGCTGACAGACTGTTCTCATTTTTACATGAATCGTTCATTTCTGGATTATTATCCTCCGGTTAGCGATTCCATTGTGTCCCATATATCAGTTTGTATGCAGGTCAATCAGTTAATGCATTGCAATAAGAACAGATTTGACCACGGAATTCGGAGGCCCGCGAATATCGGTGGTCGCTGACTGCAAACGAAAGGGGCTGCTCGATCGGTGGCAAGCGAGAGGCAAATTTTGGTGCCACTGAATGGAACAAGGCTGACTTTCAGGCGCTATGTCAATCGGCGGCTAGCGAAAACCGATGAGTAAGGGTATCTGAATAATGAGGCATGATCATTTGGAAACAAAGAATATCTTTATACAGCGGAGATCCTCTTCTACGCGGGAGGATGGGGTTAGGATATGGGCTCGCAAGTTTTTGTTTTTTCATTTATCCAAATATTCTCATTTCCATTTCAATTACTTCCCTTCAGATCAAGGTAATCGAATCGAAGAAACACCATCCAATCGACATTGCGCCCATTGATTCAGCCACTGGGAAATGCTGGGCCGATCAATTTCATCCGACGATTTCATGCATGAAGCCGTCGGTAATATTCGATCATTATTCGTGAATATTTGATTTATTTGTTTATTATCGCTCACAATATCAAAGTCACACTCTTAGTCGTAATGAGCACTGGAATTGAATGTGTTTCGTCGTTATTATTCGCTATGAACCAACAAACTTTGCTATATTTCCTCCAGTTGATACCACCGACCTATCGAAATCCGATTTAAACTCACCATTATATCAGGAAAATTTTATCGCCGTTGCTAATCTTTTGTTGTTGAAGATGATAGAAAATTTCGGTATTCATTTTTTTTTCAAGATCGTTTTGATAAGAGGAAATCAATATTTATGATATAATTTTGGCATGTTCATAAATCATACGTCAGCATGGTTTTGAGGGCATTTATTTGCTGATCGAAACAACACCATATGGATTTTATTCATCGGTCCGCTAGTTTTCAGTCCTTAACAGGCTATCACTATTATGTATAGATTGTACATAAATCATATTTTCATATCACAAATATCTTCATCTTTACATTGGTGGTTTTTGTTATTACCGTAATTATCATCGTACAATCATTATTTCTTTCGTATCTTCCAAGCCATCTCGATTTTCAGTTTAATCCTTCCATAACTCGTTCATCTTCAGTAATCATTATCCAACAAATTGTCCTATCGTAATTCCGCTCGGATGCCATCAATCGTCAAAATAGATGAAATCCACAGATGTAAACGGTGCGAAGCTATAGCTCAAAAAGCGTTATATACATTCACGAATTCAGTTTTTTTTTAATGAAACAAAATCGCTCGCAGAATATATGGATGACTTCAGAGAACAAAGGATCTCAAGAATTTGATGGTTCTCGTTTTGATCAAAGCTTAATGCATTACATAGTAATTGCTAGTGATGGCATCCGAGCAAAATTTCATGTGGGCCGGAATCCGACCGGCCTGACTTTTTAACATTCCGATAGTCGGAATACCGACCGACTGTCGGAATGGTTCGATCGGAATACAAATGTTGGCATGCCGACCTTTCAAAATGTAGTAAGATTGATGATGACTCAATATATAATTTCCGAAAGAATCAGTAAAGTGAATGATGTTCATAAGCTGAATGTTGTGATTAAGATGGTTATGTGATAAGACAGATTATGGAACGATATTGTATGATTGCGATATGATATAATGTTGGGTTTCTAATTACGCACGTATTTGCTGATTTGATTTTGCCTTCAGTTGGATGCAAAACACAAATCGTGCTTCATACTCATCTTTACAAAATGTCCCCTCATCACGATGGGGAAGATGGTATTCTTACAAAACTCGTAAAAGATGCCATTTTTACACTGTTTTCTCTGAATTCACTGTAATTCTCCCCACCTTCGTTCATGAATTTTTTAAACTTTGAATTCAAAACAGCTCTCAGTACAAAATGACCATTAAAATGATGATTATCAATTTGTTCTCTCAACAACGTTCGGATTCCGACTAGGGTTTACACGGAATCCCGGGATCCCGAGATTACAGTTCTGATCCCGATCCCGGGATTTAAGTTTTGAAAAATCCTGGGATTTCGGGAATTGATAAAACAGGTCAATTTATGTGAATTTTGATAATATGCCCATCTTGAAGCATGCCTTAATCATTCCCATCTAATTTATATGCAGTTATCTTTGCTGTTTGCCCTCTATCACTGATATTCAGCTAAGAAAAATAGACGCAATTTGGACGAATGACATGATGAACGACAGCTCGATGAACTTTTACGTAACATTTCATTGAATATTCAACTGATTATTCTGCTCTTCATTGGTTTATATCACGCTCATCTGGATGCCTTTCTATGTAATAGACTAACAGAGATCATCACATTTTCTAATAAAAACCAAGAGCAACAAAGTTCAATGAAATTTTAAGTCGTTCTCTCCCACAAGATTTATTCGGCTTCAATATTCCATCTGTTAATTCAACTGCATGTTCCAAAGACTGCAAGTCTTTCTCCTTCGCTATTTGGAAACGTTTCCATTCGATCGAAATGTACATTAATTCTCACTGAGTTCACTCACAAAGAATTCATTGCCGAAGTGAGCAAAGTTGTTCCATTCAAAAGGATCTTAAGCTTGAATACCAAGTACATTTGCATGATTTTTGATCGAAATTATCAAACATGTAAGTGCTCGATGGTTCGATGAAAATTCATTGCAGACGTTTTTTCACTTTTTAGATAAACTCTAAACTTTTAATTTTTCCAAAACTCGAATGGTATAATTCATGCGATGCATTTTTTTGTAAAAAATCGAAATTTCCGAAATGGCAGAATTCAGTTGATGTTAGTGCTGAGAGAAAATGGAGTTAATGCATTGCAAATAAGTGTTTGAGAATCAAGAATTTCATATTCACATGCAAGTGTACTGTTATTAGCTTAGACCCGAGGTAACAAGATGCCTTAGCATAGAATATGCAGTATGCCCCTGCGGGATAATCATTGGCATCATTATATGAAATATTAATTTGAATGCTTAGTTCCTCGGATTTGTTCAATAATTTGTTAAATTAGCTCCTTTCTGATTAATAATGAACATAATGATTCGAAAAAAATGTGTTTAAACATGCCCCGCATCGATATTTTAATAATTGTTCGATCCCGGCATCAAAAATCGATCCCGGGATTGAAAAATCGTCGGGATTTTGCAAACCCTAATTCCGACCGATCCTCCAAATTGTTCGACTGGAATTCAAATGTCGGAATTTCGACTGAAGTTTCTCGGATTTTTCCGACCGACCGGATGGATGCTATCACCAATAATTGCACTACTTGCTCTGTTCAGTGATACTGTTCACTTCGGTGGCATAAATTCTTGGAAATGTCGCTCAGAACTTGCAAATTGTGAACAAATTGTCGTTAATCCCAATTTTCTGTGAAACTTGCGTATTCTTATCGCCCACTTTCTTTGAGACTAAAAAATCTAAAGATTTCCAATGATAACATCGACTAATCCTCCTCTCCACATTAAGCACCCACCCGCTCTCATGTCCATTACATGCTCATTTTCAAGCAGTCTGTGATACAGAGAAATAAATGTGTGCATAGAGGTTTGTGGCAAACGAGCGATTTATCATCGGATCGAATGTTCATTTCGAGCACATCGTTTCGGACTGATGCAGCGCTTTTCATAATTAATGTCGTCACATTCGAATGCTGTTTTTAAGCCGCATCGGTAATATAATCGACATAAACAAGTTCCCGATTGCATTAAGATCACGAATTGTCTCTTCTGAAACGTTCGAGAATTTGTCGAACTCGTTTAAACAATTATTCATTTGAACGTTCAGTTGTGGTTTATTGAATTCAGCAGTTTATGACACAATGAAGGAAAATTGCTGACACTTTTCAGAGATTATATGTGACGTTTCAGTGTTAGACATAGAGTATGGCAAGTAAGGCATAAGTGAATTGGAACTGTTCTCAGATAATGTCTAGACATAATTTCTGAACGAATCACCAAAATGAATAGTGTGCTTAAGTTGAATGTTGTGATAAGATGGTAATTGTATGATTGTGATATGATATAATGATGGGTTTCTAACTACGCACGTATTTGCTGATTTGATTTTGTCTTCAGTTGGATGCAAAACACAAATCGTTCGTCACACGCATCGTCACAAAACGCCGCTTCATCACGAGGAAGATGGTATTCTTACAGAACTCGTAAAAGTTGTTATTTTTACTCTTTATTCTTTGAATTCACTTTCAATTTCCTCATCCATCCAACTTCAATTTCGTTCTCGATTGTTTCTTTCTGAGTTCAAAACAACCCACACTACAAAATGATCATAGATGTATTGATTGTAAATTTGTTTCCTCACTCAAACGAAATGGTTGCGATGTTTTTACTTCTGATTTCCAACCGCAATCTCTATACTGCCCCCCAAAAAAGTTGAAATATTTTAAGATCAGCGACGAAATGAACCACTATCATTGACGCAGTCATTACCATCATTGACACAATTCAGTGCTATTAATGCTGCAAATTTTACTTCTTCGAATGGTTGGTGTCCGTTTAAAAGTTATTTTTCAACCGCTAAGAATATGACCGAATAGTCTGCCTGAGTGGAATGTTCGGAATATGTTTGGTATTAATACACTGTTTTTGGTTAGAGTTATCTTGAGAACTTGTATGCTGATGGACTTAATGCTTGGAAAATGAACAAATAAAGGCGCATAAATTAGGATAATGTTATGAACAGCAAAAGAAATCAAATCATTTGATGGATTGGAGAAGATCGATACGTGAAAAATGTTGAAATTGAAGGATCGAATGCTTATTCTCGTCCGAATTCGCACTATCCGCCAGCATCAGTGATCACTTACCCAACACAATACCCGCAACGTTTACCTTCTGTTGGATCTCAGCTGTACACTCAACGACAGTCACAACGCGGACGTGCAAATTCGAATACGAATAGCAGTAACAACAGCACCACCAATTATAACAGTTTCACCAATAATCACAATAAGCAGTCATTCAAACGGAATAAATATAGTAGAAGACGATCTCGCGAAACGATTCGAAATAGGTATTTCACATTTTTGCTTGAATGTTGGCAATTGAAACGATAGTGCTGTTTGTTTTTTGGTCCTCATCAACGTTTCACCATTGAAAATACCATTTATCTATTGAATGACATCAGTGATAATCTGCTTAGCACGATACCACTGAGAGTAAAATACAATGAAAGAGTAAAGGACATTAAAATCTGGTTATTTCCTTAGATTTTTACATTCAAGATAATCGCGTTGAATGCCGCAATATCCATGAAAAATAGTGATGCTTGTCATAAACTTATTGTGTCATCGCAAAATGCTTAATCTGAACGGTAACCAGGCGCATAAAAATGATGTTGTTGAAATGACGAATGACATTTGAGAATTGTGTGTGTTTCTGTTAAACAATAGATGTTTCCTTGAGTTGATGTTTGTAATTGATTGTGAGAATGTCATAATTCAGTTGAATCACCAAATGAAATAAAACCTGAAGGATTTAAGCATGGATGAAGCAAATGCGTCTTCGTTATCGTTTCGGATGGAGGTCGATGATGAAAGAGAGGAATCTGAAGCTCATTCGCAGCCACACTCTCATCCTCAGTCACAGTCTCATTTGCCATCTTCCGTTGGTACAGAAGTGAAGAGTTCATCAATTGAAGAGAGTGATATATGCGGCTTTGCGTACGATCCATCAACGAAACGATATTATCGTATTCAGTCGGATGCCAGTGGATCGGTATTCATTCACACAAATTGCATTTCAAATACCTCTTCGTACTTATCTCCACGTTCAGTGCCATATTCCTCTCCTTCGCCCCTCGACCATTCAGTTGACGTGTTCTACGACTTGAAGAATTTGTGAATATTTACATACATACGACTAATTCAGTAGATGTTGGTCATTAATGCATAAATTAATAATCAGATTCACCAAAAATAATAAAGAATGGTTATTTAAACTGGAATTTAGGCGATCGGATTTCGAAAGAGGGATTATGAACGGGTCCGCCGTGAAACCGATCGGCTGTCTCAGTTCCAAATGACTGCAAAGCAGCCACCAGCACCATCGTCGAGTCATCAGTTGTTCGACGTCAGTCCACAGATAAAACCAATCGTAACATCTCTTGTTCAAGCTCGAGAACTTGGTTATAAATCAACTCAGATAACGAATCTTTTTCATTGCGGTCTCAGCGAATCAGCACTCTTATCTGCCAGTAATACACCGAATTACACCCGAGAAGTAAGTTGATGAATTTGTTTGAGTGTTCTTTACTGATGGGACAGTTTATTAATGATTTATTGCGTTTTCAAAATGGTTTTGTGATATGATGCTTTAAGTAGTGAACTAATGCTGGAAACGCATTTTTCGAATAATGATGGTAATAGCTATAAAAATACTGTCATCATCTCTACTCTCATTCATATGCTTATTATTACTGTGACTATCAATGATGCCTTAATGTTATTCTCCTGCAACATCACTTTAATCAACGAAACGTTCAGTGTTAACAATTCAATAATTATCTGATTAAATATTTAGGTGTTACCAAATCATTTGGATCGTTTAGCGGGATGTCAATTTTTGGACGTAAGTAAAGATGGAAGAACAATATTGGGATGTTGGGCCGTATCAAATTGGGGTTTACCGGGTGATTCGAGACGAACAAGCTCTCGTATAATGTGTTTGAATGTCAGTTGTGATACGGATATTGTTAGGTTGGTTTGTCTCTTTTTTAAATACAAATTTCTCTGTTTACGAATTCGATGTCAGATAGATGTAACACCTCGTGAAACTTTATAAATTTACATTGGAAATTATTTTTGTTGATTTGTTATTCATCACGTTTATTCCGCTTTTCGTTACGGATTTCAATACTTCAAACGGCCAGGGTGTTTAGCACCGTTTGGTAATGTTTTATGCAGTGGCAAATTGAACTTCAGAAGTTTATCTGTAGTGGTTTGAGTTTTAATCGAATTCATTCAAAAACAAATTGAGGAAAACTTTTAGACGTAATGGTCTGCTGAGTGATGGATCAGTGAAGCATTATGATTGGAATGAAACGGGTAATCGATATGGGTTGAAATTCAAAGCGACGGATAACTCGATCTACGTTCTCGATCCGAATCTGGTTGACATGGTGACTGCACCAGTGGACAGCGATGTCACGTGTGTGTTGTACGTTACGGCCAGTTCACGTCTGAGTCAACAGCGCAAATTAACGACGTATTGTCGAGTTTTTATTGAACCGATCCCCGAACTGAGCTCTGAGGAGGTTCGTTGTTTGATCAGTTGAGTTGGATTTGTTTATTTGATGTGTTGATTGATCGAACTGAGTGAATGCTTTATTGAAGGGTTTTGACGAAATGAGTTCACCAATTTATAATATTCGTTGGACGTGTACTGATGAAATATGGTCGTGCGGTTGGAATGCGAATAAAATGAGAATCGGTTTAGGTTGGTTGTTTCGGTCAATTTCCTTTTTCTTCCTTTCAATAAATATTCGTCTCTTTCATATTTACGCGTATCTAACCAAAAATTCCTCTCCGTTCTCTGCTGAGAGCATAGTTCGATATTGTAAGATTTCGTTTCAGTTCATTATTAGTTAGAATACCGAAATATATGATCAGAATATTGTAATACAAAGTTATTGGGTTAATATTTGTATGATATGATTTTGGTTCTGTGAAAAGTATCGAAATTTGTGTTGATAACACAAATGCGACTTGTTGAAAATTGGTGAATTGTTCCATGTGGCACCAATCATGTGAATGAACAAAATCTGACGGTGTTATTTTTGCAGGAATGGAAGAGAACACGATGATAGTCGATGTGGTTTCTGAGCAGAATTTTCGTATCTCAAGCAAGAAAAAGAACGTGTTGAGTCAGCAGTTCTCTCAGGTACACTACTGCTTGGTTTAATGCAGACCTACAAAACTTATCATCAACCAAATATCTAATCGCAATGCTACACAAATCGTTTGTTTGAACGATTCATTGATGTTGCAGGATGGTGATCTGTTGTATATGGGATTGTGTGGAGGTGATATGGTGTGTTCTGATCTACGTCTCAAAAGTCATCATATTGTTAATACGTTTGAAGAGTCGAATTCAGTTGGATGGATCAGATTGCTCAAAACACAACCGCATCTGATTCTTACGGAAAATTTCGCTGGAGAGGTATTATCTGCCAAATCAATTCTGTCGATCGTTTTTGTTTTATTTCAATATAATTCGTGCGAAACCAAGTAATTTGTCGTGGTTTTTTATATCTGAATGCATCTTTAACATGATAGTATGAAACGGCACGGCGATTTTCAGCTTTTTTTTTGATTTGATGCTGAATTGTGATTCAGTGAAACGAAACAGTTGTTGCGAGCTAATAGTATGTCGTCATGAAATGCTTTTATTTGAAGTTATTATATTCATCTGAGAGAGCATGGAACACATGCACGGCGACGGAATGCAGTTGACCCTATTTCGCCGCGATCGTTCCTAGGAATAACGAGCACTATGGACTGAATTTTCTGTGATGTTTTGTGCAGCAAACATGAAAATGAAAATATTTTTCAGTTGAAATTATGGGATGTTCGTTCGAGGAAAACGTTAATATCGTTTGAAGGTCATAAAAATAGTCATTATCGTTTGCCTTGTTTTGTGGATAACAATGAAAAATTTGTTTTCGCTGGTACGTTCTATTCTTCTCTTTATTTGCAGTTTCATTCGGTTTTTTTTCAGTCTCAACGATTATATGTTTCTATGAATTCGACATTATAACAGAGCAGTAATTGGGAGTAGATGCTGCAATGTAATTTATTTTTCAATTCGAAATAGAAGTTGAAATTCAATTCGTTTATGTGATATACGGTCTTTGAAGAGAAGTAGTGAACTTTTTTCGTTGTTGGCGATCGGTAAATCAGCACGAACTTAGAGAACGATAGAGACGATGAATTTTGGTTAGTAGTGGAAATGTATGAGTGAAGTTTGAATCGATGAATTGCTTAATTTAAGTTGGCGAAGATGGCACTTCGCGTGGATGGTCATTAAGAACGGGTAATCTCTTATGTGCTCTGCCGAGCCCTCGTCCCATCGAACAACGTACCGATTTCCCTCGTATTGTCTACTCGGAGAACTGGGCTGCTCGTGCCGGTAATTCTGCGATCGTTATTGCTGTTGAAGGCGATATCCGAGTGCACCAATTAACTCTTTAATTTTCATTGTCATGCATTCACCCATACATTGTAGTGATCCTCTTCGTTTATTCTTCTACAAATCGTTATCATTTAGAGTTTCGAGTCGTTTCAAAGTCGTTGATTAGGGCTTTATGGTTCAAAGGTTCATGGCTTATGATATAAACGAACGAGAAGATATCCCTCCTTGGCAATCTAATTTTAGGCGTTGACCGCTATCATTATAAATCATTTATTCTGTTTTCAAGTTTAGTATTTTGAGTTTTGGATGTCAAGTAACGGAGCATGAATCAACTTAGTATAGGAATAAGTTAAATGCTCAATTATGTAATATTATTTGTATTGTACATTAATTGCCATTTGCATGCGACCAACTTTGCGATTACCATTCCGCGGAATTCGACATTTTCGTGCATTCATTAAAATTTTCGACGGCTTATGAGAAGGAAGAATATTTGATTAAGGTTTCAATAACGTTGAGAATTGAGTTTTTTGATTAGCATAAGTGTGAAATTAGTATCCTGACTGAGTTGTGTTTTGTTTACGTGGGTGGATTATTATTCTCATTGATTTAGTGAACAGAAAAGTTCGAGAATGTTTCCGTCCTTTCATCTAGCATTTTTGCTGTTGCAGATTTTGTTTGAAATTTTGAGAAATGGTTTTGATTTTCGTCGTTATCAAGTATGTTTTTAACGTCAGGTCATCAGGTCGTTGTGGTAAAGAGATAGACGATTATATTCTTCACAAGTGTACAATGAAAACGTTTCGTTTGCTCGATTCTCATTTCTCCATAGCAACTCAATGAAATCTTCCTACTTTATTGTCTTTTTAACGACCCGTTGGATCTCTCTCTTTCTGCGAACATTTCAGTGGTTCATCATTAGTGCGTTAAATAACCCAACTGAATCAACACCTTGAAATAAATTCAGTTCGGTGGTGTTACGATTGAAGTCGTTGCGAAGTTTATGATCGTAAAAATTCACTTGAAATCATTAATCGTGTCATAATTTCTGATTAAATTCACATTAAAAGTGTGACGGTATGCAGCGAGCAATCTCTTTGCATTCGTAGACTCAATACAGTTTTCGAGGTGTTCATCAAAACGAGAATAATTCCAGAAGGGCGTTTGTATATGTGACGATCGTTGTTTAGAGTCTATTTTTGCTGTTTGATTAGTAAAGTTCTCATCATATCAAGACAGGAAATTACTGGTAAATGGTTACTGGAAATTTGCTGAGAAATCAGTGTGATTGCTCGATCCCGTAACATTTCCCTCTTCAGTGATCAGAGATGAGAAAATTTATTTTGCAGTAAATTCAGATGCTTGTTAATAGGAGAGAAATTCGACGTAATATTACGCACATTCATTCCATCGCCACGTGATTCTTTCTACAGCATTTATTGTCTCTTTCATTTATTGTCCAGTTTTCTTCTTAATCATTTGCTTCAGATAAACACTGAGAAGTGCCTTCACTGTAGTGATATTCATGTCGAAAATGTGTTCAGTTTTCTTCTGATTCTTTCATACCATTCATTCTTAGTTGGCTTAATTGTATTGAATTGCTTGTAATCGTTTCCAATGTGTCCAGGGTTGTAAATGTTGATCATTGAGTTCCTCAATGCTCTTAAATCTAAAATGTTTTTAAAAATAGTGATTGATGTTGTGTTCAAAAATAATCAAATGTGAATTATTTCTTAATTTTGTTTCTGTAGTAATTTTTATTCAATTCAACCAAAAATTCATTAGTAAACGTAACTGGGGACCATACTTTAGTCAAATCCAAAATTATTCATAATTTGTGAAACTTTTATCGTTCCACAAGAGCCCAATATGATAATCACGAATCATGAATGACGGTGATTGCAAAAGTTCAATGCTTTTCGATATGCTTCCAGGTTCGTTGCGTACCTCCATGCCCAATAGAATGCATGTTCCCTAGCGAGAAGTTCGTATCGTTGTATTTATGTCGTTTGATGATTGCTGTTTTCAATCTGTATTTCTCTAGTTTGCTATTTTGTTTTTCAAAAACAAACAAAAATTTATCGATTTCGATGGCTTGCTATGGTCAGAATCGTAGCCGTGTCTGATGGCCGCGATAAATTCACCACTATTATGTGAATGTAAATTCTTTTACTGCATTTTCGATAAAAAAGTTCAAACTCTTCACTGATTCAATATTTTATTCTTATAACTTCTACGGTTCACACTTCGTCAGTAAAACAGCCGTCGACCGTTAAAGCCCTTTTCTTCATCAACGGATATTCAGCGAATTGGGCAGTAGCAGCAGTTACTATACATTCAGAGGCATCAGTTATTTTTTAAAAAGTGCTTCAAAAAATTTTTATAGTTTTATTTGCATAGAGCGTAAAATTATTATCGGTTATCATGACCGGATAGATTACAATATCCACTTCACTCGGTTCAAAAGACGTATCAAAATCAAAATGCGAAAAATGTCGTCATCAAGAGAACACCGGCAGACAGTGCCAACAACAGTCATTTGTGGCTGATACTGTTTGCACTTCAACCGAAATTAATTCACGAGACGCTGACACACACAAACAATGCGAAGAGCTTCAAGTGGATGCAATAAGCTTTCACATGTGATATGAAATCGCAACAATAAAATATCATAAAACTTCTTCATAAGCGACGCACCATTAATAGACTTTCAATCATTATAATACAAAGGAATAGGATAACGTTATTTATAGCTGAACAATATTTTCAAAAGAATTAAAACAATAACGATATGAAAACAATGAACGAGTCTTGAAGTGAATCAATCATTCCACCGTTTAAATTCCATACCCTCGGGTGGCTTGATTTCGGTTCGTTTCTTCTTAATTTCATTCCAATTCGTACTCAATACGGTGCCACCACTTTCCGTATACGATTTCAGCATTGCTTTCTTCACATCATCATCCGCCTCTGCGTAGATTTTCTGCAATCAAACATCTATTTCAAAATTCTTACATCTTTTTGATAGGCTAGTCGTTTATCATCAAAAGACGTCGAGGGTCGATTCCTCGATATTTTTTGGGAAATACGGAGGACGGAACCAATCCAAACTTTCCATTAAAAACAAATACAGTTTCACTTACTGACAGAAGACTATTGCTTTTGGCAGGACAGAAAACGTTGGCACGAAGAAGAATATTCAAAAGTAACTCTTTGTTTGACTGTTGGATGTTTTGAGCAGTACGATAATTCGAAGTAACTGAGAATGAGAAAAAAAGCCAATCAGTTCACAATAAACGACTTGAATTTAGACTGATTCAGAATTCGACCTGAAACATTCGATTGACAGCGTCGTCACCTTCCACTTTATCCTCTTCTTCGTCGACCTCTTTCGCAAATTTATCCCAATTTACTATTGTAGTCTAAATAATAACAGTGATAATAATAACAATACAACATACAGAAAAATGATGACTTATTGTTGGGTGATCTTTGGAGACTCAACGTAAGAAGGCATATCAATTTACGATAGTTCTCATCACTTCATCAAACTGAATAATGCGAGAAAAATCTTAACTACTCTACTGCAAAAATTCAATTGATTTTTTTTTGAGATTAATGAGATGAATTTTTTTTCATAAACTTAAATGAGATTAATCTACAGCAACATTAAAAGATTCGATCACTTATTAAAATTAATCAACCTTCTTCTGTTGCTCACTAGCACTTTGCTTTTCCAAAGTTTCCCAATGTTCGCCGACTAATTTTGGCATTTTGATTTCAATCTAAAATAAGAGATCATTTCTTTGACCGTTTTGCAGTATCAAAACGTTGATATCAACAATATAAATCACAATCGATGACAGCTTATCAAGCAACTTTGGCCATTAAAAATATTCCAACAGAACTGAAATATTCGAGGAATAATAATTTAATCGCATAGAATAAAGTGAATGTCTACCTTAGATGGCGTGCATTTAACTTGTAGGTTTGAAGAATCAATGGGATGCAATAATTCCAAATGAAATATTGATGCATCATTGACTAAAACGTCGATAAACTGATTGGCATATTTCACTTTGCATTCGTCCAGTGATACACCACGTTTAAGTATATTCAATATTATATGTGATTCTGTTTGATAAAAATCCCATCTGCAATTCAAGTACATTAAAAGAGCATGCTCTCAAAATGAACTGACCTTTTGCTAAAATCAAGACATTGAAATTAAATCTATAAGTTCATATGTATAGGAAATGAGTGTAACAATATACCGACATACTTCGGATTTGACATGGCGATTCAGTTTTTCTCGTACCGCAACCCGATGCTTCAGACAAGAAATCTGAATCGAGCTAATTAAGTTAGTCTTATATTGAAGATGTTTACGACGAAAGGTCTACAAATCACAAAGTAATCTGTGGATGAGCCTCGACCCCACGGAGCGGGCTTCCATATGAACCGAGGGTAAACCTCAACCTCCGGGTAAGTCTCAGACTAGTGCTCATGGTGAACCTCAGCCGAAGGCAGAGGAAAGCCTCAACATGAGGTTGGTGTGTGGCCCAGCCTCTTTTCATAAACATTTTAACTGCAAGATTACCGTTAATTAGTAATGAGTGAATCTATGAAAGATAATAGGATCTAATAACCACTGTGGCATTAATAATTGTGAAATCGTAATATGTGAAATCAGAGTCGAGATAATTAAGAAAAGCACTCATCATTAGATGAATATAAAGAATATTTCACAATGTAGATATTCACATCTCAAGACAATTGCACGGGATTTTGGCGATTCGTTTCCCACTAAACTTTTCTTTATAAAAATCAACTGAACTGGAAATGTTGCAAATGAGAAGAGTACACATTATTGGAGAAAAAATAAGTGAGAGTAAGGCAGTGATATGGTTGGTGAGAATGGGAAAAGTTACAAGTAATAGTGGAAATTCAGTGAACTTAGTAAAACAAGACTTAAGGGGTCTACGACGGATCCACTAGCGACAATTGCAAGCCAGACATTTGGCAAGCCCGTTGTGGGTCACACAATAAGTCAGGCGTACTGTTTGAATCAGGCGCATTATTTGCTGTTGCTGAAATACTTTCACCTCAAACAAATCATAAAATATTTCTTGGTGTATATTTTCCACAATCTTATCGACTTCGGAGTGGCTTAACACTAGAATTAGGCTTCCGTTCGAGTTTATTTTATGTACAAAAGTGGCTCAAATGTTCAGGAATAACCATAGGCATAGCCTAGTCCAGAACCTTAGCGGCAGTCTAAGCTCAAGTACAAATTATTTTGCGGTAGTCATTTTAGTATAATTGCAGGTGATGCCACCGTTCAGAAGATCACAAAGAATAAACAACGTTGCGGGTAAACCTCAGCAACAAACACAACGATCTGTGGACAGTGGAAAAAAGAGTGGTGCAAAGAACTCACGCAAAGCGGAAACCGATCAACAAGGTTCCATTTTTATAAATTATATTTTTTATTGTTTTCCATCCAGCTAGTTCAGTTCAAGCTTAATCGTATGAACTTAATTCCATTCATCTTATTCTGAGTTAAGAATTTCAAATTGAAACAAACAGCTTTGTGATGTTGAATTATGAATTCAAGTAAGTTGGAATCAAACTCGCATAAATTTATCTCATCAGACAGACAGCTGTAATTTTTTTCACAGATTACGGTATTAATACTGGCTTAAGTTTCTGCCAAGTAGTTCAGTTTTTTCAAGTCTGAGATTAGATAAAAGCATGGGATGAAGACCAGCGTTCTCATAAATACAATGCAAAAAATGAGCCAACGTCTGAGTGTTCCCTGCATAAAGGCGTTGCCATGAAGATATTTTTAACTTCATAGTACTAATTATGTGAAGAACTGTCAGCTGTACATTCGTTAGATTGCTGTTTGAATTCATAAAACCATTAATGAACAGTAACTTTCTTCAGGACCAAATCGAAATGCGAAAGCGTCTGAAAAATCTGAAAAAGCACCTGTGAAATCACGTCCACGAAAGAAAACAGTCAATGAAAGAGAACAAAATGTGGGGAAACGAAAAACTTTTTCGAATGATCAGAAAGAAAATAGCGAAACTGATGAAGATTTCTTAAAGTTGAACCAGGCTTCCGGAAAAACCGCCAGTAAAACAAATGCTAACTGTAAGCAAAACAAGGAAATGGCACCGTTAAGAAATTCGAGAAAGAAGAACGTTAAAGCAAGTTCGTCGTCGAATCAAATGAGAGTGGATTCGTCGACTGGATCGGATCACAACGAATCAACGAAAGAAGATATCAAACGATCAGCATACTTCATTAAACGAGAATCCACAGAAACTTTCAGCGAATCGAACCAAAAACAAGAGAACAAACGTCTTGCTGATAGTAATCAACGCAAAAGAACACATGAGCGAAAAGCGAAGAATTCGAAGGTGAAACTGGAACAAGAGGAGAAATATGTTGAAAGTGATTCAGAAGGCGAGTTAATGGATGAACCGAGCACCTCTTCAGCAAAGCGAACAAAGGTGAAACCAAAACGTGCTGTTAAAAAGCAAAAGCCGACATCAGATCAGGCTAAAAGCTTAGCGTTATCTCGAAATAAAACTTCGACGGTGTCATCCTCATCATCGAGTGGTTCAGAAGATGAATGGGAGGAAATGGAAGAGATTGATGAGGCTGCGGAGGAAGTCAAACACCATCGTCATCAGCAGGATGTTGAAGTTACAATTGAACGGCCAAAGAAACCCGAGGAAAGTGAAGAAAGTAAGTGGGCGAAATTTCTGAGACAAGAAGTTAATCGTCAGATCCTCAAAAGGCAAATCAACTGTCATAAGGTATTCGTTTCATTCGATTTAATTTTATTCATTTGATTTCGTACTTTAACGGAATTTTTCAGAGAGTGGTCTCACCTTTGTTCACGTGAACAATCGTATTCATTTATGTTTTATTGTTTTATTCATGAAACCAGAGCGACTTATAGGTGGAAGCAATAATGACAATGGAATTCAGATGCACCTGCTCTGTTATGTAGCACATTTACGTGTGTGGATGCGTTCTTTGGTTCGTAGTGAATATCTATCTGCACAGTGCTTATCGTTGATCCCGGAGGGTTATGTGCAGTCAGCACAATTGTCATTTGATACAGCATCGGTCGAGCGATTCATGAAGTGGTTCCATTCGGCATTCGTTCGTAAAGACTTGACCATTTATTTGACAAGAAGTGGATTCTGCGACGCACAGGTTCATCTTTACATAAGAATTGTCGCATTTTTACTATGAATTCCCAGTTTTGATTGGCTGATTTGATCGACTGTGTGACGATAAGATTCATCCACGTTAACATTCATTAACCGATTAACCAAAGTGACGATCCTCCGTAAAGGAAAAGTTCCTTTTGCGATTGGTTATAGTTTTAAATTATCTCATAGCGTTTTCAATTCCCAGGTTGAACGACTCGGAATGTTGATCAGCGATAAGGTCTACGAAACGCCGAAAGATATTGCTTCAGTGAGTTATCGATTAATATTTCTTTGTGAACCATTCAACATTGTTCATTGAATCGATTATGTAGATATGTAATGACAAATGAATTCACATCACGTCGATAACCACGAATTATTTTTCAACTTCCACTACTCGCAGTGAATAAATGATATGTTACACTTCTCGAAGCGATTCCTAATTTCATTTATTACCAAAAAGGTATCAAATGGCTTATGGAATGATAAAATGGATAATCTGCTGTTCATTTGCTGTTAAACTCTTTTTGATATTCTTTTGACTGATGCATTACATTTTAGATACTGGTTCTGTGTTTACTTGCACTGAAACAATCCGTTCGCTTGTGTCTTTCATGTTATCCTATTTCACATAAACCGGTCAGTTGTCCATTTTTGGATGTCCATTTATACTATCGCAGTTCTGTGAATTTTGATGTTAGTTAGCATGGCATTGGCTCATTGCTTTAAAAAGTTGACGTTAATTTTTTACGAATTTTGTAATATTGCTGGTGATAATAATAATAATAATAATAATAATGCGATGGATATTTCAGGATCTTAAAAGTTTGGCAAAATCGAATGAAAAAAAGGAGAATGAAGCATCATCGAGTAAAGCTGATTCTTCAAAGACCTCAAATCGAACTGGGAAAGAATCGACGAAAGACAACGCAACAAGTGCAGAATTGAATGAAAGTGCGAGTGAGGTGGATTGGACGCCGAAGAGTAAACGTCAAAAAGAAGAGGAGCAGAAGAAGAGATTCAAGAAAGCGGTCAATAGTTCAGTGAAGGGGATCACCGTCAATTCTAAGAAGAAAATGCCTACGAAGAAGGTCAATTTGGGGCGTAATTATTGGGTGGAATATTGGGATGAAATATCCGAAGAGTGGATTTGTAAGTTTATTTTCATTTGAATGGATAATCGTTTGTGGTTATCATTTTCGATTTTGTGCTCTCGAAGATGAATTTGAATGGTTTTATTGTGAGAATGTTGGAATTAGAATGAATGACGCTGAAGGACTGTACATAAATTCTTTCGGTTTATGTAACGGTCTTTTGTGATGGTTTCAAGGGAGTGCGCTTGTTTCTGTAACATTTTTGTGCCTTTTGTATGAGTATTTTACATACAATGCGTAGGAATAAACTGGTTCATTAAATGACAGTACATTTATAGTTAGTGAGGAGAACTGGATGCTTCGAACTGATGGAATTCTCAATAAGAATATCAAGGAAGATAACGAACAATCATTCAATTTTTTGCAGGCATAGACCCGATGAAAGGAACAATTGATATGGCTGAACTGATCGAATCAGATGCCACATCACCAATGCATTACGTAATCGCGATTGATAATGGTAAATTGTTATTGCTGTTTATGAACTTTCAAATTTGTTATTTCCGTTAGTTGAGGAATACGAGTCGTTTCGCTATTCAAGCACCAACAAATGAAGTAATGTAATCCAAAAGTTACCTTTTATCATTCATTACATTTTCTCGCTCAGTGATCATTTATCAGTGAACCTTTCCCTACTTCTTGCATCAGGTGCATGCTGGTTACTTGACTAAACTATCTGATATCTGACATTGCTTATGGTTAGCAGTCGCATAAGATTTGTTTATTTATTCACTAAACCATCAACGTTTCGGTGTTTAATACCGTCATCCATGCACCTCTAACCAATCCTACGTTGTATTCTGTCCTGAGTCTGCATTAGACGTCGTGAAATTGAAGGTTTGTTAGAGAAATAGATAAATATTGCCTGCTTTCAAGTCATTCTGAACAGTAAAACATCAGATTATCCATTGCTCTTATGGCTTATATGATATATTCAGTATCACATACAGAATTATCTATTTGTATTGACAGTAAATATGATTGCATAGAGTTTGGTATGCGAGATGTAACGGCGCGATATGCATCCAAGTATCTTTCGAGTGAAGTGAGACGATTGAGGATCGATGAGGAGTGGTGGAAATCATCACTTATGGTATTAGTCAATTGACCTAATTCAGTTCTATTGAATCTTCGTGAATTTTATTCTGTTCAACCGATTACGATATGTACCTTGACGGATGCCTACTTATATATAGGCAATTTTTGTAATTTTCGTTAAAAGTTGCAATTAGTTATCAAATTCTTCAAGTTATATGAGCCATTTGATTACCATTCTTTGCCTGTTTCTTATCGATATCATTTCGAGACCGAGAACTGGCTGGTTATTCCTTGTTTTTTTTTGTTGGCGCACTGAAATTCCTTCGATTTCACATTTAAATTTCCTTTACGTTGATTTTTCAGCCATTCCAAAGTAAAAATCATGCTCGTAATCGTCTCGAAACGGTTAAACTCCACAATTTCCTAATGACAAAACCCATGCCAGTTACAGTCGCCGAATTCAAAAATCATCCTCTGTACGTTGCTAACTTTTCAGTTTTCTTTCTCACCGCTTAGTTTTTACGCCTTTCTCCTTATCGTACCCTCTGCAGGAAATTATGTGTCTTCGGTGTTCAGAGTTTACAAATAAATCGTGCACATCTTAGAGGAATACCTTGAAGTAAGATTCCAGTCATTTTTGAGTGTGACTACTATAGAACTTGCGACACCTTATCCAAACGATAATAAAATTATCCTCGCTCAAAAAATATCAATTGTTGATGACGGATGCAAATTTTAAAGACATCCATATTGTCATTTGAGGTATGTGTTGAAGAGAGACCTTCTAAAATTCGAAGCAATTTATCCGGAGGATCAAAAACCAGTTGCAACATTTCGTGGTGGCATTGAGGTGTATCCACGAAGTAGTGTCTATCATTTGCAGGGAGCATTGAATTGGATGAAACAAGCACGTTCAGTAAAGGTTACTTATCGCATATCTTATTTATTAATGCCCTTGGTTGTTATCGATATCCTAACGAATGTCCATTGTGCTCTTTAAATTTATTTGTGCTCGTTACAGCCCGGCGAAAAACCGTATAAGGTTGTGAAAGCACGACCGAATATTCGTCTTCCCGAGGAACAACGCGAACCGAAAACGTTGGACGTTTTTGGATATTGGCAAACAGAGCCATACGTTCCACCAGAAATTGTCGATGTTAGATTTTTATTTCTTCATTATCGTCGAATTTATTTTCATTCGTTCATAATTGCCTAGAATCTTATAGCAGTTTGCAGGCAAAATATGAATCAATTTTAAGCATTGCGTGGAATATTATAACTTTATTAATGTTCCACTGATTATCTTAATAATCATCTCATCAACTGAAACTTTCTCCTTTATCAGGGTCGTATACCGCGCAACGAATTCGGTAATATTTATATGTATAAAGAGTGTATGTTGCCAAAAGGATGTGTGCATCTTCATCTCGATGGACTTTACGGCTTAGCACGGCAAATGGACATTGAATGTGCACCTGCGGTGGTTGGTTGGGAATTTCATAAGGGCGGAAGTCATCCGATGTAATCAACTCTTTTCATCATATTCATTTGTGTATTCTTTCATTTATTCACTTAATTATTTATAACATCAATTCAATGGGAATAAGTGAAGAATTGCATACGCTTGTTTCCTTTTGGTTACAATAGGACTGCTTAATGGTTTGTGAATAATAATTTGGAAAGGAGACTGAGTGCAACAATTAACTGTGACGATTTCAGACTTGATGGCTGTGTGGTACTGGCCAAAGATGCAATGCGATTGAAAGCAGCGTGGACTGAGCACTATGAAAAGAAGCGAATCAATGCTGAGAAGGTATATCGTGTATTGAGTTCACAATCTGATTACACATCCATTCAATTTATTCTCGCGTTTTGGTTCATTCACAACGGCACCTTTCATCAGTAAACGTATTGTTTTGTTGAATTTTAGAAGCGTCGAGAACGCGCTAAAAAGAATTGGAAACGTCTATATCGAGGTGTATTGCTGATGCGTAGAGTTCATGCCAGATTTCTTGGACCCGATCGACGTCATCTTGTATGATTTTTGTGCATATATCTCTTGTGTTCTATTCGAATAATTCATGACATAAACGATCACGTCTTATTTTTGATAGAGTTGCCACAGTGTATCTCTCCATTACTAATGATCTGAGCTCATTTCGTCAAATTTATCTTGTTTTAAATAGTGATGCATTCACTGAAATTTGCTAGTCACTTGTACTGAATCACGCTTTCAGAGTGTTGACGAATGCTTAGAAAATGCGGATGAGAGTGCTGCGAACGAACCGAAAACTGAAACACCGATCAATGATGATATGGCAACGGCATGGCCAGCAACGAATTTCACTCTACCAACTTCGAAGTATCGTAATAATGATGACGCTGATGAGGAAGTTTTATAAATTGATAGTCAACTCGTATCTGAATATCAATAAGGAGAATATCTGTTGTCAAATCTGCAATAAATACCGAACGTTAGTGCATTTGAAGTGTAAAAAACTATCGTTATTTGGTCATTTCTATCAAATTTCTCGATTTTCATTCATCCAGCCATACCTCTGAAGAATGCGAATTGATTTGCTGGCTCTGAATCATCCGAACAATTCTTGATCACCTGTATTTTTAACTCCTAATGTTCATGTTGATGACACTAATAGTAAGATAATTGTAGCATTGCGTCATTGCAATGAATGGCGTGTCCAGTATTCGTTTAATGTGTATCTTTTCATTCATTTGCAATGTTCTTGAATCGTCAGCTGATAATTAAGTTTGAATCTATGCGTTTACATATTTCTCACTGCCCTTCAATTGAGGCAGAGATGTGAAAATTTTGTTATTGAGATAAGATGACGCCTAAAATGGCTCATTTTTCATGATTCGTTTTATGCATATTTCATGGTTTTATGCTTTATGATATTTGAATGATATGGAGGGAATATAAGTCTGAGTTCACATTGTTATCTTTCGAAGAAATTCATGAAAGTTTGTTAGAAGGGTGGCAGAAATAAATGGCGCATTTCCCTTTTAGGCATAGGAGGGTGTGACTCATTCATTTTGTGTTTATTTGCGTTACATTCAATTATTGTATTCTCATTTTCGCTCGACTGGTAATGTCCTGTATTCCATGTGCTTAGCTGTATCCTCTTATTGTTCAGTGTTACGTTGTCTGTTTGAAATATAAACTTTGAATATTGACAAATGGACTCTATTATATGTAATGAATTGTGTCGTTTCAACCTCGCTCTACATTGTCATAACAATGCAGATTTTTTTATACTCAATTGATATTGTCTTCCTTTAAACTCTGATATCATTTTATATTTTTACAGTATCAACCAATTTTTGCATGTCGAATATGTTCCAATTGCAACGAAGCTTTCTGTCTTGATCAGTATCGTGTATAATTCCGTCGTACTTTTATAATTACATGTTTAAAATCGATTCAATTATTTGTACAGAACTTTATCGGATTTTGTTTGTTGTTGTTATTGCTGAATTACTTCATATTGTTGATCTGTACCGTTGTTATCTGCTTTATGATATTCTGAGGGCGCTTATGATCAGATTTTATTGGGTTCTTTATTATTCCGTTTGGAATGAATTGATCAACAGTGGCTTTTAATCATCGTATATGTCATGTGATTTTGCTGTGTTCACATTCGTGACTTCAGATCAAACACTATTGTAGGAGTTCTTAGATGATAGGAGAGTCTACCTCTAGCAGAATTCCAGGGTGTTGATGCGTGACTTGGCTAATGGAAACGATTTGAAAAGCCCTGGAATTTGCAGTTTTGTGTGCAGTCCTCAGAAGTAGATCTGAATTTGTTTTACTTCAACATCACATGAGACTGAAAAATCTCATTCAAATGATCTTCTCAGTTATATGATACTTTATCGTTTTTTCTGTTCGATGAATGCATTTCCATGATCTGTTATTACGTACTCGCTTCAAACGAAAATGTAATGTTATGTTGTAATCTGCATATTATATATTCTCTGTAATGTTGCTCTTATTTACGCATAAATTATCGTTTTTTTTTGTTGAATAAAATAGAATCGGATAATTGCATCAATCATTTGAAGAAATTCACATCGAACAGCTGAATCTCAAAAGCACTTGCAATAATGAGGAGTAGAAAAGTGTAATGTTTAACTTGCCAAATACAACGAAAGTAGAATCCGAAGAAGTAATTCTTCATAAGTTGAGACAAAAAGCAGCAACTGAATTTTTGTTATTTCAGTGAGGCATTTGTCATAATGAGAATGCGAGATGAACGAATAGATCTCAAAATGCGTTTGTCACCAAATAAAGTTTTATTCTCAATTAGAGTTACAATACACAATCGTGACGAAACAATTTATATGAATAATCAAAAGGAAATCATTTACAACAAACACACTGTTTGATAATATGATGCATTAATTGCAATTTGCGTAACAGAAACGACCGCTCTGTGTTACTTCTGTTCGTTGATTACTGCAAGCAAAATGCGGGTGGATCAGGGTACTGTTCTGTTGGAACCTCAGCGATTTGTTCGGGAGCAAAGGTTGGTAGGGTGGTGGGCGGTGGAGTGTTCAGGTGTTGTTCTTCCCAGAATGGTCCTTTAAAACTTTTAACATACGAACCGTCTGGACCAAATGCCGCATTCATCTGTTGTCGTCGCTGATTTTCACCAGCATTCACTCGCTGAAAGTCATTATATTAAATACATGACGATTGGTTGCCTGCATCCAAACTGGAATCTGTTTTTTAAAGCAGTAACAGTAACAAATTTGTAGCAGTTACAGGTTGTGACATTACATTCTGTAACAATCTTAACGTTTTGCAACAAATCAGTAACGAATGACATCCATGACTTTGTTAGATAATTCACATGAATGCAAACTGATTACATGTTCAATGTGCAGGTCAAGTTTCTTCTGCCAATGATCCACTTTCCTTTGATAATCTGCGAGCTGTCGTAGATCGTTAGCGTTCAAATAACGAACGAATCTACCGTTGATCATCAGCTGATTATTGTTCTGAAGTTATTAACTTGAAACAATGAAATCCATTAGATTCGCTTTAGTGTAATGCACTTAGATTGAATAACGATTTAAATTCAGACAGCATGATACCACACTGATAGCATTAAACAAAAAACGAACAATGTTATGGAACATCTGATTTTAAGAATGAGAATTTCACTACAAAGATTTTCTGTTGTTATTGAGAGCTGTTTTGTTCTCAAACCTGTATTATACTAAAGCTTCAACCGATGGACGTTCCTGAAGAGGATCAGTTGTGTTGCGATAGGAAAGAAGCAATTTATCGTGATCGATTCATTTATTTTTTTCTGTTATCAGCATTCAAAACGACTAAAATCTCTTTCATAGTATCACGAGTATTATGGATCATTCATTAATTTCTGTGAATGCGAATGTCATCATGAATTTTTCCATTTTTACCATGTTTATATTTGAAAGTATGAAAAGATAGTGTCTATGATTGAAGTTGTGCGATGAACTAACTTCATAGCAACTGAATGCTAAACTTAAAAAAAAGCCCAATTAAAAAGAGAGCAATCGATTAAATTGCTTGAAATTTCGACAGTAAGCGACATTACAGAAATTCAAGCAAATCGTTTAAAAGTGAAATAGTTTCAGAACCTCAACAGCACACGTTCTACCACCAATTGGTCTGCCCAAATTGATCTGACTTATCATTTGATAAGTAACAACACTGATTGTAGCAGTTGGCAGTGTGATAGCCACAATGAATATCCTGAAAGGTAATATGTCTAAATAAGTGATAATCAATTTTGGTTGAATCTAAAATCATGCTGAATGAGTTGCACCCAGACGTACCAACATGGAAGAGGAAAAGACCGAGAGAAGTGAAGAAACAACCTCGACTCGACCTATGTTTTTTGTTTTTAAGCCCCGGTATATTCCATACATTTATTTTCTGTAACTGATGAGGATTCTTGAAGAAATTCTCAAAGTGAATTCGAATTCGCTGAACAAAAAGAGCGAGTGATATTAAGCCATTTGTCGACAGACTGTGTTCAGCATAGATTATTGTTAAATATAATTCACACCGAAGGAACCGAAATGAGAATTAATCGAAATAAATTCCGAATGAATTCAGCTGTTATTGCCCCGTAATCATACAATTAAAGGAGTTGAACTGTCATTGTTTAACGTTCATAGAGAGAGGAAGCTGTAATGAAAATTTTTATAAAAGTTTTTGTAAATTGACATACATCAGTTTAACCATGACGGATGATTTTGAACTGGCGATTACGTAAGATTGAATCTGAAAAAATTCAGATGCATTCAGTAAGACAGATATTGAGTTGAGGAGGATATTGAGCAAAGAAAATTGATTTGGGGCAAAAAATGATGATGAAACGAAAACAACTGCGATATTGTTGAACTGGCAGAAATGAGGGACAGCCAATGCTTTTATATGTATTATTTCAAGTTCAACAATGAACTCGACGGAGAAATATGTCTTCGATGTTCTACTGAGAATATTCAATGATTCGAAGACACAAAGTCCAGTCGCAGACACCTTCCACCAACCCTCGTCCCCACCCCTCCAAAATATGGATCTATTCTCCGGACGATCAAATATCATAAGTCCATCACATTATACACGTATGTTGCTGAAGTGATTCACATGTGACGTATTGGAACTGTCACTGTTTAATGTTGTTGGAAGTGGGTGGACTCAAATGTTGTTCTCAACTGCTGATCAGTGACCTCATAAGCATAAGAATTGTCGCACTTTTTATGAATTCTAGTCTCTTAGTTCCATTGACGTCCTTCTTTCAAAGGAGCCAAAATTATAGATCACCCACATCCTACATTGTAAACAACGGTCTCTAATCGAAAATGTGACATGAAGTAAATATATAGTGCATATACATTGAGCAACTATGCACTCGATTTCAAAATGAATCGAAGTTCGTGTGAAACTTCTTCGAAAGCAACACAACATCGTCACAAATGATACGCTACATCGGATGATACGACGTTCAACGAGTTGACGTGAAAATCTTTTTTAAATTAATAAAATATGTTCACGAAACGGTGCTGCGAATGCTTTTCAATCGCAATGAAAACGAAGCCAAAAACCGATCGCAGATGATGAGTCATAACCGAATTCTACTATAAGAAATTGATGAATCGCGTAATTTTTCATTTTTTTGGAAATACAAGGAATATCTTTCAAAATAACGTTCGCAAGGTGAAGTCAATTTCCTGATGCCAAACGTTTTCACTGAGCGCTTTTTGAATTCGTACTTTCGTATAGCAACCTTCGAATACTTATTGCTACTCCAAAGAATGGCATCAGGCGAACGATCACACTGATGAATGAACATGTTTTCCTTTAGTTCACTAACATAACGATAACACCAAAGTTGACTTTGTCAACAGGCAATACTCGTTTCAAGTATTATTCTTATAGCAATTTGAACCTCAAACAGATGCACTTTAACGATCGAAATAGATGGAATATTCGACATGAAGTTTGAATGAACCTATTCAATGAACATGTGATCGAACAAATAATGTGCCTGATTTGATATCGGTGAAGAAGAGAGGCGTTAATGAATTGATCGTTGAGTGGAAGTTGTGCGAAGAAAGAGAATGCTTTTTGCATGCATTCGATAATAATAAATAACAAGTTGTGATGTTGAAAATGAAAGCGAATCAACTGAAATGTACTCATCTAATTAATCGATTAAATTTCAAGTATTTTCATTTGCCGATCGATCAGAAGAATGACATTGAAGAGATTTGAAATCATTCGTGATAATAACAATCAAACACCGATTCGAATAACAAAAATAAACGACGCACATCAACAACACTTCAATCACAAACAGAGTCGAAATCGCTTAATAATATTTGTAAGTATTATGACATGAAAACTCAAAAATATCCGTCATTTTGCATCCATTTCAACCGCGAGTTTTTTTTTTCTTGCATCCATCTGCATCGAACTTGGCGCATTGTAATCTCCTGAAAGTTTCAATTCGATTGGACTGTTTTAATAGAAGGGCTTAAAATAGTAATGAAAAGGGAATAAACGAAACGACTTGGAGTAATTCCTACGGACTAGTGCGGTGTATCAGTCATTCCGTTTGATTACTTGAGTTGTGGGGTCCTTAATGCCAACAAGAAAAAATTAGGATTTCTTTGAACTAACTTGAGCTTGCGGTACCCTCGAAGGTGGCACCCGAGATAGTATTAATAAAATGCCTATATCTCCTCAACTAAGCCAAATTGCTCAGCAAAATTTTTAATTTTCTGAATCTAGAGGTTCTGCTGGATCGAACAGTGAAAAGAAATTCGCATGTTTCCGGGAAAACTTGAGAAGACGGTTAACTCGAAGATCGCAATCTGCCTATTGCTAACGTATTGATTGCTCTATAGTGATCAATTTGTATGAATGAGCGCGACTGCGCTATTGAATTGAGACTCTCTCCAGAAAATGGCTATGTCTGCTCAGGATAACAAAATCGCTCAACAAAATATACATTTTTCTGAATGAAGAGACCCATATAGATCGACTGATGCAAAAAAATTCATATTCTTCGAACAGAATGATTTTATATAGGGATTATCATATTCAAGCCTATCATACTCTCAGATCTGCCCCAGTTGCATATATGAGACGTGACTACGGTACGACGGAAACCTTGAAGTTGCAAACTGATCAGTAGCGAGCGACCAACGTATAATGTATCAATGGGTGTCACTGCGCTTGTTGAGATAGCTTTAATGAAATAGGTATATCTCATCAACAAAGCAAAATCGCACGACAAAATATATATTTTCCAGGATCTAGAGATTCAGTTGGATCAACTGGTGTGCAACAGTTGATATGTTACTGAGCAAACCTGAGAGTACAGTAGGTTTAAATGTGAAAAAGTGCATACTATTAAGAAAATAACTATATCTCCTCAATTAAGAGGAATCGCTCAACAAAATTATATTTTTCTGAATGAAGAAGTTCCGCTGGATCGAATGCTCACTATTAGAGAAATTCAAGTGTTTCTGGGCAAACCTGGAAAGACGGTGGTCCTGAAGCTATAACCACTTGCGCATATGTGCTCATTCACTTACATTGTATCACTATAGATCAATGTATTCATTTCTGTAGCGCTATGGTGATTACCAGATTCAAGCGATCGGTACTCTCAAGTTTGGCTGGTGACACATGAATTTCTCTACACCATTCTGTTTCTCATAACCTCTCGATTCAGAAAATCATATATTTTGCCGAGCAATTCTGCTTACTTAAGGAGATATGGCTATTCACTCAAACTTATAGGGATTATCATATTCAAGCCTACCATACTCTCAGTTTTGGCCAGTAACATATCAATTCTCTTATGCTGTTCGATTCCTCGGAGTCTCTAGTCTCAAAATATTATATAATTCGCCGGCAATAATCATTAGGTAGATATAGCTAATTTCTCAATGCTGTAGTGGTTGCCATCTTCGAGCCTGCCGTACTCTCACGTTTATCCAGTAACATGTGAATATAAATTAACCACTCGATTCCACTGAACTTCTGGATTCAGAAAAATATGCACTTTGTCAGGCAATTCTGCTCACTTGAGGAAATATACTTAATTTTCTCTAGTTATCTCAACTAGCGCAGTGGCGTTTATTCATAAACATTGCATCACTACATATCAATATCAATATGTTACTATAGCTCCATAGAGGTTATTACCTTCAAGGCAACCGTGCTCTCAGGTTTTCCCGATAACAAGTGAATTTCTTTGCACTGTTAGATTCCTCAGGACCTCTAGATTCAAAATGTTAAATATTTTGCTGAATAATTCTGCTTACTTGAGGACATATAGCTATTTTCTTAAAACTATCTGCACCAGCGCAGTGGTGCTTATTTATATACATGTATGTGATCTGCACTCTCAGATATCGTCAGCATGATATTCAAACTTATCCATCTAGTAGGAGAGAAATTTTAGTTCAAGTGAAGTGTCCGTGTTAGGGACGGAAATTTCAATTTTTTTTCATACAGTTTTCTAAAAAAATCTAGTAACATATGAATTCAGTGCAGTGATCATGATGCTATTGGCTGTGATATCATATATGTCATATTCAGGTGATATGTACCCATATATCTGGACGGTATCATGATATTACATTATATTCGCTTTTAGGGAGAGCACCTCTAGTCCAAGTTCATTTATCGTCGGACGAAGATCTGAATTTCTTGACATACAGACATGTGTGTATAAGATCGCAATATTATCTATGGGAGCGTAGCAATGTTGCCTAAGTACATCACCAATGTCACATTGAAGCAATTCCCAGATCTTACTAACTTGGTGAAATTCTAACGTATGTATCTTATGGGAGGAGACTTCTGGTTTAACGAAAGTATACATGTTGTATGAAAAAAGCTTCAGTTAAGCCTTCTATGAGAATCACACCTTCATCTGCATGATAACCGCAATATTGAACGTCTACATATTATTTTCAGATAATCTGTGCCAGTAGAACTTCTCAACATCAGAATAATTCATCACATTGATCTTCTAGAAGACGACTTCTGGCTTACTGAAAACGTGAATGTTCTCAGAAGGAGGTGTCAACTTTTTGCTGCTTTCCAATCGTTATATATACTGGAATACTGGAATCGGCCAGGCTATCGAACGTTGTTGACGTTGCTGGCCACAATGCGTTTCCAATCAGTCCTCGACCTTGCTTTCCTTTGCCAGGTCTTACCAATCGTTATATATAATGAATTAGTATGTCTTTGGCTGAATCTTAGATCGTGAGAGGGCAATCTGCGAGATGTATATCTCTCCGCTGAGCTAGGTGATGAATCCATGGTAAGAGATTCATCCTAAGGTTTACATGCGGAGTAGAAGATTTTATGCATAACGCATAAATGTGATTTGTGATCTTCATTTTATTTTGCAAGGTCATGGCGATTAGAAAAAAGTTACGGGCCTTCAATGGTGCTGAAAACATGTTTTAGTATAGATGAAGTTTGAAGCATTCTTGTGGCATACATTTGATCTGTTTCCTCAGCACCCCTCCCTACAGCTGAGGAGGAACATTAAAGATTCCATCGGTAAGCCTAAGTTACATAAGATTTCACTCCAATTGTAATCATAAAGCAAGCGATGTACTTGAGCAATCGTTTCGTGGTGTGGCAACTCATTCGGCACATATAAATTCTATTGTAAATGCGAACGTAATGAGAATGTGAGGTGAGTAAATGAAAAGAGTGAAGATTCGAAAGATAAATATGAATGAGAGTGAATCAGTGATACGTCCGAGGTGAATGAGAAAATTACGTGTACATAACGGGACTGTAATGCAATCAGCAAAGTTAGGAATGATGGCAATGAGACATCATAGACATTGGACACAAAAACTGATGATGGAATGTGAAGGGTGAATAGAGGACAGGAGCATAGATTGTGATGGAAGTAGCTATTCAGAAGGCGTGCACGCTTTCCATGCTTCCATACATAGTCCTCCTTTAACAGTCTTTCAATGAATCCTACATCTAATTTCCATGCTCTCTCATCACTCTCGTTCCCAAAATAACCTACTGCATTACCGTTCCACTGTGCGGTTGTAGTTTTCTCATTCATTTCGGCCGCATCATTCATTCACTCTCATTCATAATTCTACGAAGAATCTGTATTGTATCTATTTCGCAACCTTGTAGTTTCAGTTCAATTTGATTTTCAATGCAAATGAAATCAAAGTAGCGATTTGGCAAAGCACGACCACTTCACTATCAGGTAATGATGTTACATTTCTAAACAGATTTTACAAATCAACGTTACATATCCGCCTTATCGACTGAATTGCATTTTCATCTGCGCAAAGTAAGCTGCTTTAGTACCGCTTATGCGTTCCTAGTCAAATCTGTGATGTTCACTTCCCGAAAATTCTCTTCCCAGAAATTTGCTATTTAAAACCTCAGCAGCTATCACGACTCGGTTCGTGAATATTATGAAATACTCTATAATTTAGTTACTTGTGATTGCTGTTATCACAAAATCCTTTTCTTGACCCCTTTAAAGTGTTCCACCCCATTTAGCTCATTTTTGTTGATACTCGTTCAGTTGAAAACCATTTTAATTATTAGTTTCATCGGAGGAGATTATTTTTAGGCGTACTCGGAGCTAGAAATTTGCTCAATGTTTTGACTATTTAGAATGATTAGTTCAGTTCGTAAACAGATGATTTATCGCGTTTACATTACCCGTGATTTGCAGAAACCACGCAGACGTTAAAATCGAACTTGGCACCTTCATGTTCCTTCAGAAAGGTCAGATTTGTAATTAATTTCATTTTCGTTATTCATTTTTTTCTAATATTGCTCACCATTCCTCCCCCTCTATCAAGTGTAGATTTATCACTTAGCACTTTATTATGTAATCAGTTATGAATTAATGACCTTCTAGCATAGGTAGTAATTTTGCTGGTATACTTGTCAACAATAAAACTTTTTGCTGTATAAAAGTGAGATGATCTGCATTATAAGCTTACCTTAGGTCTGGAAAGTTCGCCTGGCGACGAGTCTCTAGGGTTGAATCCACCTTATAAAAGCTGTTGTTCATCTTTTG
Source organism: Anisakis pegreffii (assembly GCA_035041965.1). Classification (NCBI taxonomy): domain Eukaryota; kingdom Metazoa; phylum Nematoda; class Chromadorea; order Rhabditida; family Anisakidae; genus Anisakis; species Anisakis pegreffii. Next base: position 5,871 of record JAPYMA010000023.1, on the reverse strand, counting down.
ATTGATATGTGTAAATGTTACAAATGTAGTGGACTGTCATTTAAAATATGCGTTTTCTGTAATACTTGGGTGATCCCAACCCGGTTGAGATGCCGACAAGAGGGGCTAGAGCGCTCGCGACAGGTGTTCCCCACCTACAGGCAAGCTCGCCGAATCGGGGGGAATTCGAAAAATATGTTAGCGATACTTGCCCGGGTATTGCTAACATCAATCTTTCGGTTTATATTATGGGCGTTCCCGGCCCAGGAAGCCACCGAATGTGATCGGGGGATAAGGAATGCGCGTGAGTTGGCCTAAGTAGTGCCTTCGAGCATTTGCTTAGGTAACGAGGGTTCCCGAACTCAGTGTGTGTGCTTCCTTTAACAGGGGAGAAATGTACCGGGTTGACCGTCCACTACATAAATTGTAGCTTTACACTTGGAACCATATGTGACCAACTGCCTTTGTAAGTGAATTTCAACTGCTAACGTCCCGTCTATCTCGCCGAAGCTTATCTAAGTGTTATGTTTATAATGCAGTCATATATGCAGAACGAATCTGAAGAATAAGTTTTGTTGTAAGATTAGCCCTAGGTATGGAAAGTTCGCCTGGTTAGCGAGTGTCTAGAACTGAATATTTCTTTGGTTAACAGTTGTCACATCTTGAGCATTTGTGAATTGTGAGTTATGTGCAGTGGCTTGTCACAATATATGATAAAATGCGTTGTCTCGGAATCTGGGTGTTCCCAACCCGGGTGAGCTGCCGACAAGAGGGGCTAGAGCGCTTGCGTTAACAGGTGTTCCCCGCCTACTGGCAAGCTCCCCGAATCGGGGGGAATTAACGTTAAAATATGTTAACGATGCCCACCCGGTTGTCGTTAGCATCATCCTTTCAATCGTTGATATGGGCGGTCCCGGCCCAGGAAGCCGCCGAATGTGATCGGGGCTAGGGAATGCGCGTGAGTTGGCCTAAGTAGTGCCTTCGGGCATTTGCTTAGGCAACGAGGGTTCCCGAACTCAGTGTGCGTGCTTCCTTTAACAGGGGAGAAATGTACCGGGTTGGCCGTCCACTGCACATTTACGAACACTTCATTTGAGCTCGATATGGTCAAAAGTTACCAGAGTGATATTTGTGGTTCTTGTCTTTCATTATCCTCGCCGAAGCTTATCTGGGTGCTGAGCTCGCAATGCAAGCTTATATATCGGAGTTGTTCTGCAGTTTTTTGAACGCTATCGTCACCATTCATTCCAGCATAACTGCTACTTTATTGCTGGTGTCATTAAATAAGTAATGATTCCTTGTAACTCCCTCCTTAAATGACAATATTTCTATGGCTGAATTCGAGGCACAGGGAAAATTGTTGTTGAAGATGGGTTATAATTTCTGCGTGCATTCAAAAAGTTCTATCTCATTTGTTATCATTTTCTTACTGACTTGAAGCAAGTGATCCTTGGTTGCTACATTTATAATGTTAAATTTCATTGAACAAATCGGATTCGATCAATGACGTTCAATATATTCAACATCAGCATCAACAATGAACAATACTTTTGGTTGCGGATTTTTCGTCTTATTCTACTTCAAAGCACTCAATCATGGATCAATTCTTAAACGTTCAATCGTCGATCAATTCAAAATGAACATCAATGTGGATCTCGAAACTCATGATCAAAATGGATGAATTTCAATAGCGAGGTACACGGTGGACACACAGAACGAGATTGCAATTCTCTTGACGTCTAATGGTCATGTTTATTTTCTTTTCATCCGTTAATTTCGTTATCAATTTTTCAAGCTATATATAGTGCATTTTTTTTTGGAAAAGCTGTGAATATGAAGGAAGAGATGAAGGAGGGTGATGAAGAATTTTGAAAAATGTGATTTTTTCTATTTCATAGCACCTGCAAGCGTCAGGTGAATTGTAGCTTATAATTAGTAATAGAATCATACGTTTTTTTACGAAGATCAGGGTTCAAAATCCAGTTGCAGTTCTTTGGTCAAAATGGTTTCGTGAGTTTTGACTTCAGATTGGGAAGTTCACTTAATTTTTGAGTACTTTTCTCATATCAGATGTTCAAGATGTGCTGAGCTTACGTTTGAAAGAAAATTGTGTAATTGGGAAAAGGGGAGGGAAAGGTGGTTTTTTTTCAGGATTTTTTTGTCTACTTTGTTGCACCTTTTAGTGTAAAGTGCATCATAGCGCAGTGGCAGCGTTGCATGATGTCTGATTTCAGACAACGGTTCAAATATCAGCTTTGATTGAGATTCAGAACGATTTTGTGACGTTTTGAACTTTTGGTTGCCGATTCTTTTAAAATCTTATTTGTACAATATTTCGTAATCAGATGTTCGAGTCGTGTTTCCTTCCAACTCCCTCCTGAAATGACAATATCTCGATGGCTAAATATGAGGCACAGGAAAACTCACGGTTGAAGATGGGATTTAATTTGTGTGTGCGTTCAAAAAGTACTATCTAATTCGTTATCAATATCTCACTGACTTGAAGCAAGTGATCCTTAGTTGCATCGCTGTCTACATTTATGATGTTAAATTTCATTGAACCTGTCGGACTGAAATCTTCAATCGTGGACCAAGTCAATGAACGTCAGTATGGATCTCCAAAATGAAAATGGATGAATTTTAATGTCGGATTACGAGGCGGACGCGCAGAACGAGCTTGCGATTCTCTCGACGTCTAATGGTCATGTTTATTTCTTTTACATCCATGCATTTCGCTATCAGGTTTTCAAGTTCTTTTAAGTGCACTTTTTTGCGAAAGCTGCGCAACCGGAAAAAGAGATGAAGGAGAAGAATGAGGATTTTTGAAAAAAAGTGATTTTTTAAACTGCATAGTTCTTGCAAATATCAGATGAATTATAGCCTATGATTAGTGCTAGCGTGATACATTTTTGCATGATAATGAGGATCCAAATCTCCTTTTTCAATTATTCGAACAGAATGATTTTACGAGTTTTTGACTTCATATTGGAATGTTTACTTAATTTTCAATTATTTTATTCGTAATTTGATGATTCAGCTGTGCTAGGTTTACTTTTGGAGGAAAATTGTGTAATCTGGAAGGAACCGAAGAGGAAAATCGCATTTTTTCAAGATATATTTTTGTCTACTTCGTTACACCCGTTAATGTAAGGTGCACCGTAGTGTAGTGGCAGCGTTGCATGATTTATTGTTTCAGACAAGGGTTCAGATCTCAGCTTTGATTTAGGCTTAGGATGATTTTGTGAGTTTTCTGGCTTCTGGTTGCCGATTTTTTGTCTTATGTATATAATATTTCATGATCAGATGTTCGAGGTGTGTTAAATATACTTTTAGACGAAAATTATGTAATCCTGGGAGAAGGGAGAGAGGAAATATGACAATTTTTTTCAGAATCCATTTTCGTCTAATTCATTGTAAGCATGCAAAGTGGGTGAGTTGTGGTGTAGTGGTAGTGACATGGGTTTTGGCACGGCGTGCCAGAGTTCGGGTCATGGTTATGAGGATTTTAGCATTTTATTTCTGAATTTTATTTCAAGTCTAGGTTTGAATTTTTGGGGTTTGGTGGTGTATTCTCAGAAACAATAATGTGCCATCCACCTAACTATTATGGAAATAGGTGGAATCTTGACGTGGGTTATTGGAAAAACTAAAGAACTAAAATAATATTCTCAACGCATGCAGGCAAAGAAATTTCAGGATTGTTCTTTATATCATGCGGCGAATAAGGGTGAAAAAATATCTATTTTGCGATGTCTTTTATTCAGAATTGCCAGGTTTACTTCATTTTAAAGTATTTTTAGTAATCCGGTACTCAAGCTTTGTTGAATATACTTTGGAATGAGAATTATATAATTATTTTAAAGAGCGAATCGGGAGGAAGAAGATGGCAGTGTCTTTTTCCCAAATTTACTTTTATCAGCTTCATACCACCGACAGATATTAAGTGCCTAGTAGTGTAGCGGTACTGTCCTACATTCAGTCATGTCGGACCAGGTTCCAAGTATCAGTTTTTGTTTAGACTGGAGATGATTTCGCGATGCTGTTGATTCAGTTTGCCAGTTTTCTTAATTTGTTCATTTCTTCTCCACTAAATTTTTTCGTAAGGCATGTTTATAATGTGATAAGTGTGCTTTTAGGTAAAAATTGTGTAATGCGAAGAGGAATGGGGAGGAAAAGAATGGTAATATTTTCAAAGTCCATGTTTGTCTGCTTCATACCAAAGCAGAAGTGGAAGTGTGTCGTAGTACAGTGGTAGTGCTGCACGTTTTCGCGTGACAGACCAGGGTTGGTACCCGGTTTTTAAAAATTTTGACATTCTATTTCTGAATTTTATTTCACGTTTGGCTTTGTGTTTTCTTAATACTGTTGTGTATTTTCAGAAAGAACAACGTACCATTCTTCTCAGTATTTTAGGATTTAAATCTGGGTTATTAAGGAAACTTTTGACATTTCGTTTCTGAATTTTATTTCAGGCAGATCGTGAACGCTATGGCTGGACATTGTGTGGCGGTGGTTCGTCATCGTCGTGTGCCCTGCGAAGTTTTTTATTTTATTTTTTCTTTCAATTTCATTTGAGTATTGTTTGTTTACTTCACGTTCATAATTCTTCATGTTATAATGGTATCCATTTCATCCGTATTGTAATAATCGTTTTATGTTTTTAGCTTTCGTCAATATAATGTTCGTTTTAAAAATCAGCATGTTTTTGTAATAATTAAATTTATTTGTATTGTCTGTATCTAATAAAGTTTATCATTTTGCAATTTACAGCTATTTTCTGATTATGAAATTACGGAGAATTGAATAAATATTTGTCAGTAACGCCGTTCAATTTTGTTGATTTCATGAAATATTATAAAAATAGCGACGCTTTACGCAACTCAATAGTCAAACGTGCATTTAACGTCACGACAGATTCATTTCAAGGTCTGCAACAGAACGTCAAACCTATTCTAGCTCCATTAACAGATTGTAAGATGCTAATTACAAATTACGCTTGGTTGGGGACCCTAAGATAGTGAATAAGTTTTGCTTGCATGATCAAAATAACTCAACAGGTTGGCTGAGCAAACACAATTAAAAGTTCGTGAGATACACGTAAAGAGTTGCTTAGGAACTGAGCGGGTGATTTTCTTACAAATGCAAATAGAAACCTAAAATTTTTTTTGAAATACGCCTGAAGGTGCCCGAAAACTTCAATGAATGATGAATAGAAAACATGTTCTAATCGATAGATGTTTAACATTAACGCACGGAAACATAAAGCAAACTGCTGACATCTACAACTGTCAAGTTTATGGACAAAAATTTGCGCAAGCTGAATAGCATTTCTAGAATCATTCGAATCGATCATCACAATTTTAACAGGTTTCATTACCACCATTAAATAATGAGATGACATGATTTGAATGAATCGAAACAGAACACAGGAAGACCGTAGGAAAATATAATTACGTTATGTACCTCAAGATGCCAAAACAATTATAAAGGCATCAGAGGAACGAGAACGCGCAAAAAACATCGAAAAAAATGAAGACCATATAATAAAAAATAGAAAAAATTATTAGCGAGAAACGTGAAAAGTGAAGAAAATTCCATTTCTCCTCAATTTTAATAGGTAATTGAGATAATGCGGGCAAAACGAGGAAACTAAGCAATCTCCTTTATGCATTGAAGAGAACTGTGCGAGTTTTCTTCAATGCTCAATATCATTAAGAAAATAACTGTATCTCCTCAATTAAGATGAATTGCTCAACGAAACAGTGTTTTTCTGAATACTATTAGAGAAATTCAAGTGCTCCTGGGCAAACCTGAGAAGACGGTGGTCCTGAAGCTATAACCACTTACGCATATGCGCTCATTCACTTACATTTTATCACTATAGATCAATGT